>PVJI01000085.1:0-383226 GCA_004026765.1 Micronycteris hirsuta | reverse complement strand
CACATCCAAGAATACTCTATCCAGCAAAGTTTACATTTAGAATGGAAGGGCAGATAAAGTGCTTCTCAGATAAGGTCAAATTCAAGAAGTTCATCACCACCCAGCCTTTATTGTATGAAATGTTGAAGGGAGTTATATAAGGTATGGAGGAATATCAACAGGGGAGTGGTAGGGGGAGAGGGTGGGAATGGGGCACAGAACAGGTAGCATAAATGGGAGGTAGACAACAAACCAGGGGGAGGTTAAGAATAGCATAGGAAGTGCAGAAGCAGAAGGACTTATGTGTATGACTTATGGACAAAACTAAAGGGTGGGGAAAGGGGGGGTAAGGGGGTGGGGGGCAAGAAGGGGGGGAAGTGGGACAACTGTAACAGCATAATCAATAAAATATAGTTAAAAAAAGAAAATGTGTATGTGCACACTAGGGAATATTATTTGGCCATAAAAAAGGAGGAAATCCTGCTGTTTGTGACAATATGGATGGACCTTGAGGGCATTGTGTGATAAGCGAAATAAGACAGACAAATACCATCTGATCTCACTCATGTGGAATCTTGAAAAAAACAAAGCCTGAACTCATAGATACAGATGGGTGGTTGCCAAAGGCAGGGGTTGGTGAAATTGGGAAAATTACCTAAAAGTACAAACTTCCAGTTATAAAATAAATAAGTTATGGGAATGCAATGAACAGCATATGGTGACTAGTCAGTACTACTATATTATATATTTGAAAGTTTCTAAGAGATCTTAAAAGTTTTCATCATAAGAAAAATATTGAAACTGTGGTGATGGCTATTAACTAGACATACCATGATCATTTCATAATACACTGGATCCTTATATTTTACACCTGAAACTAATACATTCCTATGTGTCCATTATATCTCTATTTTAAAAATAGAGATATAATGGACACATAGATATTTTCATTCCTATGTGTCCATTATATCTCTATTTTAAAAATAGAGATATAATGGACACATAGATATTTTCAGTAGTCCTATTTGGTGTGGAAAGAATTCAGTTTCTTTCCGTTTAGTGTACTACAGATAGGAAATATGGCAGAATGCTCAAAAGCATTAATTGTACCTTAGTTTTCCCATTCGTAAGTTGGCAATAATAGTATGTACATCAAATAAGGCTGTTGTAACTATTGAATGAGCTTGTAGTTTAGAACAGTGTCCAGCCAATAGTGAGTACTTTAGATATGTTTACCATTATATAAATAATAACAACAAAAGTCTCATTTTTGCCTGACTCAGAGACCCTGTGGTAAACACTGGAGAAGTCTTCTGTAGTACTCAGTTGATCTGTGTAGCCACTGGTAAAGATTTTTATGAACAAATGCTGGCTTATAAATGGAGTGCCTATATTGTGACTTAAATTGTTATTGGATTCAAATAAATGTCCTGTCACCCTTCTCCCTCAGCTGCACTGGTGATGCAGTTAACAATGAGATCCCCAGAGTTACCCAATGCTGCCTCCCAGAATGCCAAGGGCCCCGCTAGTGGCACTTTGACGTTGTTTTGCCCATCCAGAGGCTGAGGATATAGTTCTCTCTCTCCACCCTTACGGTCCCTTTTGCTGTGCAGCTGCCCAGGGCTGCTGCTTGTACTTGTTCTCATTTCCTCCTTTACAACTTCTACTTTTCCTTCTCTTTTCCTTGCCATTTTCTTCATCTGTCCCTGTTTTCCTCTGTGGAGTATGACATCTTAAATCATCTTCAGACAGGGGTAGCATTGATTTCTTCTGTTCTGCAAACTTACGGACCCCATCATTCATTTCGCTAATATCTTTGTGACTTCTGTTCTTGCTATTTGGTACTTGTGTTTTGTGGTTTCATTTTTTACTCACAGGTTAGAAGGTCTATGAAGGTATATTAAGGACCAACATGTCTAATAATGTCTTCCTCAGAAATCCACCTGCTTCCAACTTTCCAAGCCACTGCTTCTCGAGGCCAGGCCCTGGCCTCCATAATGGTGTCTCTGCATTCCCACTTGCTTCCCTCCAGTTTATTTTCCACAAAGCTGCTGTGCTCATCTTTATCAGTTCTGCTCAGCACCATAACCTGCTTAAAATTCTTTAGTGACTTCTCATTAACCTGAGAATTAAAGGCTAGAGTCCTTAACTTAGCTTCCATGTTCCTTTATCTTCTCAGTTCCTCTTGGGTGAGTTTGTCGTTTCTTGAGTTACTCCTGCAAATGTGCTCACCCTTGCTATGGGCACAAGTGCCCTTCTGTTTCACAGTGGGGCCATCTTTTTCCTTTCCGCTGCATTTTTAAACATGGTATTTCTTTTGCATAGACCGTTCCCTTTTGCAAACTCCCCTCCTCCCCCAGACCTCTTTCACATTTTAGACTAGATGACACTTAACATTGAGAAGCCTTCTCTTTTTTAAGTTGCTTTTTCTTATAGGATCTCATAGCATTTCCCACATTTCGTTAAGTGTCTGATCTTACCCAGATGGTAAGCCTTGGGAGGATAGGTGCTATTTAATATTTTCCATACCCAGCAGGCACAATTTCTGACACGTTGTAGACAATCAATAAATATTTAATTTTTGAGATTAGGACATTTGAGTGTGTAGATTACAATGGTTCTGTTATTGCCTTATGATGAAGACATTACTCTTAAAGCATGAAGAAGCCTTATTCCATATACTTTCTGCTTACAAATAGTATTAGTTTGGTTGTAAGCATGGAGAAAATTGACTATTATAGTTACTTAAAATCAAGTATAATTATTTCCTTTATTTAGTTGCAGCCAAGTTCTACTTCTGAATCTATGGATCAACTGCTAACCAAAAATAGAGAGGGAGAAAAATCGAGAGATTTGATGAAAGACAAAACTGAACCAAACGCTAAAGACACTTTCATTGAAAATAGCAGCAGCAACTGCACCAGCGGCAGCAGCAAACCAAACAGCCCCAGCATCTCCCCCTCAGTCCTCAGTAACGCGGAGCACAAGCGGGGCCCTGAGGTCACATCCCAAGGGGTTCAAACTTCCAGTCCGGGATGTAAACAAGAGAAAGATGATAAAGAGGAGAAAAAAGACGCAGCTGAGTGAGTAAACCTGGCATTTAGCATGTCCTGTTACTTAACTTTTTCTTAAGGTGTCCAGGGCCTTCTAACTCAAGATTTTATCTGGACTGTTAGAATGTTTCATAAGTAGCTTTCAGATTATAAACAACTTGTCTAAACAAATGACATTTTAAGTAAATAGGTTGTTGTACCCTGAACTCTTCTTCCCTTCCCTGCCATTTTTGTACCTAATGGCAAAACAAAACAAAACAAAAAAACACCCCTAGGTATAAATTAAGAAAGGCTTTTTCTGTAGATGTACAGGGCATTGAAATCTTACTGGCTTTTGGGACCTATATTCCCTGGGTGCTAGTTACTGTCTCTGTTGCTAGGAGTAAGAACTGCCACTGTCTGCACAATAGACAGGAATATCTGGTGTCCCTACTCGGAACTCAACATTTTCTGTCAGAAACAATGTTTTAGTTAATGGTTAGGTTTGTTAAGGTAGACTTAATTTTGCACATCTAGTATATGAGAGGAGGGCCCAAAAAACCTGGAATTATCTTCTGGAGGGCAAGCCCCTTGTTGTACAGGCTTCCCTGCTAGGTCAGTGTTCTAGGAACCCATCTGCATCAGTGTACCAGTTGGTGGTGTTGTGAGAGGCTGTGTTCAGCTTCAGTAAAGTTTTTTTTAAAGACTCTTTCAGCACATTTGCCCATTCATGATGGATGATTTACGAGCACAGCTGCCCACACCGCACTGAGTGTTCAACAGTGTTTGACAAAAAATGGCATGACCCCATGCCCCACCCTCCCTATTCACCTGATCTTACCCTGAACGAGTTTTTTTTTTTGTTTCCCCGGATGAAAAAAGTCCTCAAAAGGAAACGTTTCACTGGTGTGGAAGAGGTCAAACAAACAAACCAAAAAACAGCAGAAACACTAAAAGGCATCAAAATTGATAAGTTCAAAAACTGTTTTGAGCAGTGGAAAAATGTCTCAATAGATGATCTTGCATCAAACAGAGAGTACTTTGAAGGTGACTAAAGTTTAAACATGTAAGAATAGATACGCAATTTTTTTTATAAATCCAGGTGTTTTTGGGTCCCCCTCATACAGAGATGGGCAAAAGGAAGTTAAATTACCAGCCATCATTACCTTAAAAGATAAATCATAAGTAAGGATATAAAATAATAATAAAAAGACAAATAATACAATAATTAATAAATAATAATACAAGAATATACTCACAGCTGTAAACCTACTTTTGCCTACCCCTGTATTATCAATTAAATGGACTTTTATGGGCTAGCCACAGAACCTAACTTAAACACCACTGATTTATTTGTTATGGGTCACATACAGTCCAGTTACAGCTGAACTTTTGGAATGCAACTCGTTAATAAGTTGGGGAGTGCTTATTCTTGATTTGAGGCAAAAAAAAAATTTTATTAATTAACACTTTTTCCCAAGGTATGTCATATAGGATATACTTTGTCACATTAAAAAATAGTGCATGCTAGACATTGGTGTATTAAAGATTGCATTTCAGGACATTTTATAATGGGCTACTACTGTCTTTTCAGTTAAAGTACCTGTTGATTGCCTTTGAGAGAAACGTTATACATTATACTTTTTTTTTTTCAAAAAAACTTGTCCTTTTTGGTCAGTCTTTATCAAATTAAGGAGTGGGGTGTGTGTGTATGAGAGAGAGAGAGAATGAAGTGGATCAATGATAGAATTGTTTAAATATAATATATGTTTAGCAATTTTTAAAAAAATACTGTCAGGTAAAGAAGACTTTAGAGACATGTAAGTTCCATGCAGATTTCACTGGCCTTTATATTTTTGTTCTGATTTAGGCAAGTGAGGAAATCAACATTGAACCCCAATGCAAAGGAGTTCAACCCTCGTTCTTTTTCTCAGGTAAATTTATTTCCTCTTTGAAGTAATCTAGCTTTAAAAAAAAATAAATTTATTATTAGTAGTACTATTTCTTTTTTCATACCTGACATCTAAATTCAAGTGTAGTATGCTAAAACAACTTTCAGTTCCCATTTCTTATGGTTTCTTATGGTCACTAATGAGCATTTTTGAGCCATAGGGGAGATCCTTGTGTTTGTCATCAGTTACATGCCGTCTGGGGCGAATCTTTCAGTCTTTTTGGCCCAGACTTTGAAGAGTCTAGGTAGGCTGTCAGGTTCATAGACATTCTGTTATTATCTATTTTACTGAACTTGTAAGAAAATAGATTATTTTTTAATTTTTTAAAACAGTTTTTTGAGTTTCTTAAAAGTCGCCACAAATAGTTTTAATAGTATTATTGATTATTGGCAAGATTTTACTTCAACTTTCTACCAAAGCCTCTTTTCTTTTATTTGACACGTGTGAAGTTTATTTTCTATAAAATTTTACATTAAAAGGGACAATTGAAAATAAAACTTAGAAAGATGGGGAAAATTAGTTTTCAAGCTACAATAATAGTTAGCTTTTCAGACTTTCGGCCAAGATGGAGGTGTAGGTAGACACACTGTACCTCCTCGTACAACTGAAAGAGGAAAAACAACAGTTTAAAAACAAAAAGCAGCCAGAACTGACAGAAAATCTAACTGAGTGGAAGTCCGACAACCAAGGAGTTAAAGAAGACACATTCATCCAGACCGGTAAGCGGGGCGGAGCCGGGTGGAGAGCACTCGGCGAGACGCAGTTTGTGGAGTGGCACCAGCAACGCTCCAGCTTCGGCGGGTGCACCTGGCCAAAACACGGCAGGCGCACTCAGCAAAACCGGGGCTGAGACTGGTGGACCGGGCGGTCCCTCATTCGCGCACAGATAAACCGGGAGGAAAAAATGGGGAGCGGAGCAGACAGCGCAACCCACCATCAAGGGGAACATAAAGCCTCAAACCACTGATTGAAAACACCTGCGGGGGCTGAGGCGGCAGCGGGAGGAACTCCCGGCCTCACAGGACAGTTCATTGGAGAGACCCACAGGGACTTGGAACTGTGCAGGCCCGTCCACCCAGGAGCCAGCACAGAAGGACCCAACTTGCTTGTGGGTAGTGGCGGAAGTGCGGAGAGCGGAGCAAGCACCATTGTTCTCTCAGGCCCCACACCCCACAGGCTGCGTCACCACACAGCCACATGGGTTACCCCTCCCTGGTAAACACCTAAGGCTCTGCCCCTTAAAGTAACAGGCGCACCGAGGAAAAAAAAAAGGCCCAAATGAAAGAACAGATCAAAGCTCCAGAAAAAATACAACTGATTGACAAAGAGCTAGCTTGGGGAAGCTAGCTCATGCTAGCAACCTATCACATGCACAGTTCAAAACACTGGTAATCAGGATGCTCACAGGATTGGAAGAAAGATGGTCACAATTAGTTGAACAAATGAAGGATAATATAAAGGAAATGAGGGGAAATCTGCAGGTAACCAATAGGGATGAGAAGGAAACTGGGACTCAAATCAACGGAGTGGACCAGCAGAAAGAAAAAACATCCAACCAGAAAAGAATGAAGAAACAAGAATTCAAAAAAATGAGGAGAGGCTTAGGAACCTCCAGGACATCTTCAAACATCCAAACACCCGAGTCATAGGGGTACCAGAAGGAGAAGAGGAAGACCAAGGGATTGAATATTTATTTGAACAAATAATGAAGGAGAACTTCCCAAGCTGGTGAAGGAAATAGACTTTCAGGAAGTCCAGGAAGCTCAGAGAGTCCCAAAGAAGTTGGACCCAAAGAGGAACACACCAAGGCACATCATAATTACATTACTCAAGATTAAAAATACGGAGAGAATCTTAGAAGCAGCAAGAGAAAAGGAGACAGTTACCTACAAAGGAATTCCCATAAGACTGTCAGCTGATTTCTCAAAAGAGACCTTACAGGCAAGAAGGGGCTGGAGAGAAGTATTCCAAGTCATGAAAGGCAAGGACCTACGTCCAAGATTACTCTATCCAGCTAAACTCTCATTTAGAATGGAAGGACAGATAAAGTGCTTCTCAGACAAGTTCAAGTTCAAGGAGTTCATCATCACCCAGCCTTTATTATATGAAATGTTAAAGGGATTTATATAAGGCATGGAGGGATATCAACAGGGGAGTGGTAGAGGGAGAGCAGGGGGAAGGGTGCAGAGAATGAGTAGCATAAATGGTAGGTAGAAAACAGACAGGGGGAGGTTAAGAATAGTATAGGAAATGTAGAAGCCAAAGAACTTATGTGTGTGACTTATGGACAAAAACTAAAGGGGAATGGGGGTGGTGTGTGGTGGAGGGGAAGAAAGGGAGGAAAATGAGACAACTGTAATAGCATAATCAATAAAATATATTTTTTAAAAAAATAGTTAGCTTTCCACCTTAAGATAGTTGATTTTTGTTCTGTAGCCAAAGCCTTCTACCACCCCAACTTCACCTCGTCCTCAAGCACAACCCAGCCCGTCTATGGTGGGTCATCAGCAGCCAACTCCAGTTTATACTCAGCCTGTTTGTTTTGCACCAAATATGATGTATCCAGTCCCAGTGAGCCCAGGCGTGCAAGTAAGTCATAGACTTTGATGGTTTTTGCTCACCCTGATTATGTGTATTTGACACTAGGCACTCTTTAGGTGTGCAGCGATTTGAGGCAGTGATGGGTAACAGAAGTATTTGAAAAGGGAAGGCATGAAGTAGTGTTAGTGTAAGGACCTAAATCTGAGAATGTTTTCTGGTGAGAAAGATGGTTTAGATTTGCTATAATTTGAGGTTTGTCCTTCTAGCTATGGGTGTTTTAATTTTTTTAATGACTCAGAAAATCAGGAATACCTCCGAGCTAGCTTTTTAGCAGTATACAACTGACAGAGTGGTAAAATATGTTCTTATTGTCCTGAGAGCCTAATCTATTTTTTTTTAATCCCTCAAGCCTTTATACCCTATACCTATGACGCCCATGCCAGTGAATCAAGCCAAGACATATAGAGCAGGTAAAGGTGAGAATAATCCTGCCTGTGTTTACTTGTAGTCTGCATGCTGCATGAATAAGTAACTCAGTTTATAATGGAGAAATACTTGGGTTCAGCTTTGACTTTTGATGACCAACATATTACACAAGGTATTCAGATGTATTTTTTATAAACAAAACGGGAGGAGAAATACTCATCAGTTGTGATAGTTCAGGATCTTCACAAAAAAAGACTGACTTTTGAAGTTTTCAATGTTAAATTTGAAAAGAGGGTTTGCTAAATTAATTCACCAAGGTTCCTGACAGTCTTATTTTATACTAACATATAATTTCCCCCCGAAGCCCAGAATTTCTTTTAAAGCAGAGGGTGGCTCACTTCAGAAACCATCAAAATTCCACTAAAGGGGGTTTTCTCATCTAATAAAAACACCCATAAAACACCTATGATACCATTATCACACCTTAAAAGGATTAATAGTATAGTACTTTTATGATACAGTAAAATCCCCCATCCAGTTTGGCTTTTTGTGGTTTCAGTCAACCAGGGCCTAAAAATAAAAATGTTAAATGTATAATTCCAGAAATAAACAATTCATAAGTTGTAAATTATACACTGTTCGGAGTAGCATGATGAAATGAATACTGCACTGTCCCATTCTGTCTTGCCCGGGACATGAATCATCTCTTCGTCCAGTGTATCCATGTTGTATACACTACACACCCACCCACCGCGCTGGTCACGTAGTGGCCTCTTCTGGGTTATCAGACCGACTGCCATGGCATTGCAGTGCTCGTGTTCGAGTCAGTCTTATTTTACTTCATAATGGCCCTGAGGTGCGAGAGTAGTCATATTGACAATTTGGATATGCCAAAAGGAGCCATAAACTGCCTTTTTTTTTTCTTTTAAATTTTCTTTTTAATATTTATTGATTTCAGAGAGAGGAAGCAGGGGGAGAGACACTGATTTGTTGTTCCACTTATTTATGCATTCATTGGTTGATTCTTGTATGTGCTCTAATTGGGGATTGAACCCTCAACCTTGACATATTGGGACAATGCTGCAACCACTGAGTTACTTGGCCAGGGTTAACGTGCTTTCTTTATGTGAAAAGGGTGAAAGTTCTTTATGTGAAAAGGGTGAAAGTTCTCAACTTAAAAGGGAGGAAAGGAAAAAAATCATATGCTGAGGCCACTAGGATCTATAGTAGGAACAAATCTTCTATCTGTGAAATTGTGAAGAAGGGAACAGAAATCGGTGCTAGTTCTGCTGTTGCACTACAAACTCCAAAACTCACGGTCACAGTACATGATGAGTGTTTAGTTAAGGTGGAAAAGGCATTAAATTTGTAATGGGAAGAAGTGAACAGAAAATGTGTTCTGATGGACATGTTGCACCAGAAAGCACTGACTGTTTACAAAGACTTTACCAAGGGGACTACTGTATTTCAGTGTGTATCTTCAAGAGTTATACTCTTTTTTAAAAAGAATATTTTATTAATTTGCTATTACACTTGTCGCCCCCCTTTTTTTCCTCCTTTTTATTCCCCTCTACCCTGCACCCTCCTCGTACCAGCTCCCCCTTTCCCTTAGTTCATGTCCATGGGTCATACATATAAGTTCTTTGGCTTCTCCATTTCCTGTATTATTCTTAACCTTCTTCCCCTGTCTATTTTAAACCTAACATTTATGTTTCTTTTTCCCTGTACCTTTTCCCCCATTCTCCCTCTGCCTGCTTCCCTCTGATAACTCTCCATGTGATCTCCATTTCCGTGATTCTGTTCCTGTTCTAGTTGTTTGCTTAGTTTTTTTTTTTTTGTTTTGTTTTGTTTTTTAGGTTCAGTTGGTGGTAGTTTAGAGTTTGTTATCATTTTACTGTTCATAGTTGTGGTCTTCGTTTTCTTAGATAAGTCCCTTTAACATTTCATATAATAAGGCTTGGTGATGATGAACACCTTTAACTTGACCTTGTCTGGGAAGCACTTTATCTGCGTTCCCATTCTAAATGAAAGTTTTGCTGGATAGAGTAATCTTGGATGTAGGTCCTTACCTTTCATGACTTTGAATATTTCTTTCCAGCCCCTTCTTGCCTGCTAAGTTTCTTTTGAGAAATCAGCTGATAGTCTTATGGGAACTCCTTTGTAGATAACTGTCTCCTTTTCTCTTGCTGCCTTTTTTTTTTTTTTTTTTTTTTTTTTTTTTTTTTTTTTTTTTTTTTTTTTTTTTTTAAGATTTTATTTATTTATTTTTAGAGAGAGGGGAAGGGAAGGAGAGAAACAGCAATGTATGGTTGCTCCTCACATGACCCTCACTGGGGACCTGGCCTGCAACCCAGGCATGTGCCCTGACTGGGAATCGAACCGGGACCCTTTGGTTCCCATCCCGTGCTCAATCCACTGAGCTACACCAGCCAGAGCTCTCTTGCTGCTTTTTAAGATTCTCTCCTTATCTTTTAATCTTGGGTAATGTAATTATGATGTGCCTTGTTGTGTGCTTCCTTGGGTCCAACTTTTTTGGGATTCTCTGAGCTTCCTGGACTTCCCGGAAGTCTATTTCCTTCACCAAATTGGGGGAGTTCTCCTTAATCATTTTTCCAAGTAAGTTTTAAATTTCTTGCTCTTCCTCTTCTCCTGCTGGGACCCCAATGACTCGGATGTTGGAACGTTTAAAATTGTCCTGGAGGTTCCTAAACCTGTGCCCATTTTTTTTTAATTCTTGTTTATACATTCTGTTCTTGTTGAATGTTTATTTCTTCCTTGAACTGCTCCAAATCGTTAATTTGAGTCCCGGTTTCCTTCCTTCACTGTTGGTTGGTTCCCCATATATTTTTATTTCACTTTGCATAGCCTTCACTTTTTCCTCTGTTTTGCGACGATACTCAATCATTTCTGTGAGCATCCTGATTACCAGTGGTTAGAACTCTGCATCTGATAGGTTGGCTATCTCTGCATCACTTAGTTCTATTTTTGGAGTTTTGATGTGTTCCTTCATTTCGGCCATAAATCTTTGTCTTGGAGGCATACCTGTTACATAGTAAGGGGCTGAGCCTTAGGTATTTGCCAGGGTGGAGCAACCCACATTGCTGCTTTGTGGTGCTGTGTGGTGGGGAGGGGTCTGAGAGGGAACAGTGCTGCTTGCTCAGCTCTTGGCAGCTTTCAGTCACTTCCCCCACTTTCCACAAGCAAATTGGGACCTTCTGGTGCTGATCCCTGGGTGAGTGGGTTTGCATACATTCTAGGACCTTGTGTGTCTCTCCAACAAACTCTCCTGGGAGGTTGGGAGTTTCTCCTGCCGCTGCATCCCCCACAGGTTTTTATAGCCACAGGTTTTGAGGGCTTTCTTTTCCCAAACCAGAACCCTGGGTTGCATGGTTTGTCTCACTCCCGAATTGTTCCTCCCGTTTTATCTGCACACAAATGTGGGACCTCCCGATCCTCCAGCTGCCGCCTTGCTGCATGTCCTCTCTGCCCCAGCTGCCCCTCTCCACCCTTCTCCTACCAGTCTGAATGAATGTTTCTTCTTTAACTCCCTGGTTGTCGAACTTCCATACAGGTCGAATTTCTGGCAGTTCTGGTTGTTTTTTGTTTTTAAATTTGTTGTCCTACTTTTGGTTGTGTGAGGAGACAAAGTGTATCTACCTACGCCTCCATCTTGGCTGGAAGCCTGTATTCTTTCTTTTTAAAATCATAGTTAAAGGTACCATTATTCACACCTGAAAATATCAGCAATTATTTCTTGCTCATCAAATATCCAGAGTACAAATTTGTCTTACTGTCTTACACATTTTTTTAATAGCGTGCTTCTTGAACCATAATCCAAAGTCCATGCTGTTCATTTGATCGACAGTAGATCTCTTGATAAGTCTTTCTTAACTTACAATTTTCCCTTAACATTTTATTTAAATCCTGTGTTCTTTTTTTTCCTGTGTTCTTTTCCATCATCTCAATTTTGTGGATTGCATCCTGTGCTGTTTAAAGTGACCCTCCGCCCCTTTATTAATGATTGGGTTGTATTTTTTTAAAAACTTACTCTGTACTGTTTCATGAATAATGTGTATATTTTCATTAGGAGTCATATAATGTCTTGTCATCTCTTTTTTGTGATGGGAGGAGTAACTTGACCAAACATTACCTATCAGTTCTTCCATGTTAGTTTTAGCAGCCATTGATGACCATTGTCTAGGCCTAGAGCAATGATCTCATTGTGTTGCACATGATGACAACCTCTGTCATCCTTCCTCAATTATTAGCTGGAATGTTTCTTTTTTTCTTTTTTTTAAGATTTTATTTATTTATTTTTAGAGAGGGGAAGGGACGGAGAAAGAGAGGAAGAGAAACATGAATGTGTGGTTGCCTCTTGCATGCCCTATACTGGGGCCCTGGCCTGCAACCCAGGCATGTTCCCCGACTGGGACTCGAACTGGCAGCCCCCAGGTTTGCAGTCCAGTGCTCAGTCCACTGAGCCACACCAGCCGGGGCTGGAATATTTCTATTAAAAAAAAGATTTTGTTACCATGAAGTATAGTTTGTGCAAGAAAAACAACTAAAATGCCTGTCATTTATAAGCAGTTCTCAAAATAATAAGTTGGTTTCTCATTATCCTCTAAAAAGTGTTGACCATTCAGGGTATTTTTTATTCTGTCAGGGCTTATGGGTTTTAACATTCAATTTGAGAGTTGGCATTTTTATTAGCATCACATTAAATTTTTTTTTTATTGTTGTTCAATTACAGTTGTCTGCATTTACCCTCCCCCCACCCCACGCCAGGCAAACCCACCTCCCTCCCTTGCTTCCACCCTCCCCCTTGGTTTTGTCCATGTGTCCTTTATAGCAGTTCCTGAATACCCTTGTCCCCCTTCTCCCCTTCTCCCTCCCCTCTGGTTACTGCCAGAATGTTCTAAACTTCAATGTCTCTGGTTCTATTTTGTTTCTCTGGATGTATTTTGCTTGCTTACCTCACAAGCATCTTGGCTGTGACTGATCTGCATTCCCCGGTAGCTGATCTGGCCTCAGTGCCTTCGCTCCTGAGTCCTTATACAAAACCTTTTAACATTTCATATAATAGAGGCTGCATGATGATGTACTCCTTGAACTTGGCCTTTATCTGAGAAGCACTTTATCTGTCCTTCCATTCTAAATGAAAGTTTTGCTGGATAGATTATTCTTGGTTGTAGGCCCTTGCTTTTCATTATTTGAAATATTTCTCTCCAGCCCCTTCTTGCTTGGAAGGTCTCCTTTGAGAAATCTGCTGACAGTCTTACGAGGATTCCTTTGTAGATAACTGTCTTTTTTTCTCTTGCTGCTTGCAAGATTTTCTCCTTATTCTTAATCTTGGGTAATGTAATTATGATGTGCCTTTGTGTGTTCCTCTTTGGGTCCCACTTCTTTGGGGTTCTCTGAACTTCTTGGATTTCCAGGAAGCCTATTTCCTTTGCCAGATCTGGAAAGTTCTCCTTTGTTATCTGTTCAAAAATATGTTCAATTTCTTGGTGTTCCTCTTGTCCTTCTGGCAGCCCTATGATCCGGATGTTGGGTTGTTTACAGATGTCTCTGAGGTTCCTGAGTCCCTCCTCATTATTTTGAATTCTTGTTTCTTCCTTCAGGTCCACCCCATTGGTTTGAGTCCCAGCTTCCTTTTTTTCCCTATTGGTTCCCTGTAGATCATCCCTCATTATCTTTATCGTGTTCTTCATTTGTTCAATTATTTGCATCCACCTTTCTTCCAGTTTTGTTAGCATTTTGATTACCAGCGTTTTAAACTGAGCATCTGATAGGTTGACTATGTCGTCATCTGCTAGTTGTAATTTGTTCTGATCTTTCATTTTGGCTATTTTCATTCTTTTTATCTCAATGCACTTGTCAGCTTGCCGGTGCCGGCAACCTGGGTCGCTTTTTTGGTGACATTTCCTCTGGGGGCGGAGCCTGGGAGGGAGCAATGGCGACTGCTGATCACCACCGGCTCCCTATCTCCCTCTGCTACCCAGTTCCCCACCGCCTTTTCTGCCAGTCTCGGTCCTGCTGGTTCCCACTGGCCTCTCTGGAAACGCCGCCGGCTCACGGGGTTCACCCATTGTTCGGGGTCGTGTTTTGTTTAGGCGCTCTCGGCGTGAGTCCCTCCGTGCAAACTGCATCTCACTCCGCTCCTCCGCTTGGTTCTGCCCCGCTTACCGGCCTGGATGTTCGTCCTCTCCAACCTCCTGGGTGTCGGACTTTGCTTCAGTTTGTTTCTGTCCGTTCTGGTTGTTTATTTTTCGCTATTGCGTTCGTTGTTTAGACACTCTGGTTGTGCAGGCGGCGAGTGCATCCACCTACGCCGCCATCTTGGCGGAGGTCCAGCATCACATTAAATTTTTATAAATTAACAGGGGAGAATTGCTATCTTTATATTGCATCTTCTTATCTGAGAACAAATTATACTTTTCCCTTTGTTTAAATCTGCTTCTGTATCTTCAGTAATGTTTTTGAGTGTCTCTGAAAAGTTTGTGTGTTTCTTCAGTTTATGCCTTAGGTATTTTCTTGTTTTATTGTTAATGTAAACCGGCATTATCTTTTCCTTTGCATCTTCCAAGTAGTTATTTACAAAGTAAGTTCATGAAGTACTGTATATAAAGGTTATTGCTGTCTTTATATTAATTTTGTATTCTGCCTCTGTACTCCATGAAATAACAAAGTCAAGGACGTGCTTCTGAAATGCAGCCATGGACTGTATAAGGCATGTCTTCCCTGCATGGCAGTAGGGTGTTTGCACAGAACCACCTCTGTCTTCTTGGTACATAATGCAGTGTTATCATTTTTGCAACCTTTGAGAAAAATGGAATTGTGTTTGAAAATATGCCAAAGTCAGGGACTTGTCAAAGCAGAATTTCTTAGCCTTGGCACTATTGACATTTTGGGACAGATATTCTTTGTCCAGCGTGGTGGAGAGAGTGTTCTCTGCGCACTGTAGGATATTTATTAGCATCCCTGGCCTCTGCCCATTCGATGCTAGTAGTAGCCTCTCCTTCCCCCCAATTGTGACAACCAGAATATTTCCAGACATTGCCAAATGTCCTTTGAAAGGCAACATTACTCCCAGTTTAAAACCATTGACATAAGGAAACAGCTGAAGTATGGTTCATTTAAACTGTAATTTAAGTAAAGACTAAGGTAGATTCAATTTAGGAAAAAAACACACTGCCATAAAACCACGCATATCTCTGTGTATATATATGTGCACATAGGCACATGCATAGAAGATGGTCTGGAAGGTACACAGTGGTTGCTGTTGGAAGAGTATATTATGCAGATGTTGGAAGGGTAATCTTATAATGTCGAACTTTTTACCTTTTTAAAAAAAATTTATTTATTTTTAGAGAGTGGGGAAGAGAGAGAGAAACATCGATCAGTTGCCCTTACACACCCCCAACCAGCCATGTAACTCAGGCATGTACCCTGACTGGCAATTGAACCAGCATCTTTTTGGTTTCCAGGAGGATGCCTAGTCCAATGAGCCACACCAGCCAGGACTGAGCTTTTTAGCTTTTAAGATTGTATTCAAGCATTTTTTGGTAACTAGAATTTTTAATTTTAAAAAGGATAGTAAGGTTCTGGCTCGTTTGGCTCAATGGATTGAGTGCCAGCCTGCGAACCAAAGTGTTGTGCCAGTTCGATTCCCAGTCAGGGCACATGCCTGGGTTATGGGCTGGGTTCCCAGTAGGGAGTGTGCAAGAGGCAACCACACATCAATGTTTCTCTCCCTCTCTCCCTCCCTTCCCTTCTCTAAAAATAAATTAAGTAAATAAAATCTAAAAATAAAAAGGATAGTAAACTTGACTAGCATTTAGAGTTTGTTTTAATATGTGAGAGTTATGTGTATCATAAGAAATGATAGTGAATAAGTTAAACTCATTGAACTTTTGTTTTCTTTTTTTAAGAGTTTATTTATTTACTTTTTAGAGAGAGGAGAAAGAGAGGAAGAGAAACATCAGTATGTAGGAGATATACTGATTGGTTGCCTCTTGCACACCCCCAACTGAGGAACCTGGCTGGCAACCCAAGCATGTGCCCTGACTGGGAATCGAACATTTGGTTCGCAGGCCGGTGCTCAATCCGCTGAGCCACACCAGCCAAGGCAACTCAGTGAACTTAATTATACAAACTTTCATTTGATAAAAGTGATGCTTGATTTTGGGGTGTCTTTACTAAAAGGAGATGCTGTTTTGATGTGAGGAATCTCAAAATTAAATTCAGAAAAATATTTATTGGTTTCTTCTGTTAACAGGCTTGCTTTTCTAAGTAAATAAAAGAGCATATAACAGGCTTTCCTAACTTTCAACAACAGTTACTACATTTTTAACAAAGAATTTCAAATATTTAAAATAAAAACCAAAATCTATCTCTAAACTAGCAATTTATATAGTTCTGGTGATTTCATGAACGTACTAAGTTGTTACACTTTTGTTGTACTTCATACCTGATGTAAGCAGTGGTTTATGATTCCTTCCCTCAAGTGGCTTATTTAATATCACACCATAAACTCATCACATAAAAGTCAGTGCTATAACAGACATGTGAGGAAAGGGTGCACAGAGCTTGCAGCTAGCTCTTTTAGAGGAAACTGGGAAGAACATTGTAGAGAAAATGACATTTGAGCAGAAATCTCAATTGCAGCTTTAACAGGGGGAGAACCGTAGCAGATACCTGTGTGGACATAAAGCAGTTTTTTAAAAGAGCTATTTGGACACCTGCTGCATGATAGCGTGTGATTCTGTGTTTGAGAGAGAGCAAGACATGGTTGGAGAGTCAGTGGTAGGAAATTAAGAAAGATGGAGTTAAGGTTAATATTGGGTCTATTTTAGCTTTTTTGTTGTACGTTTGTTTTTCTTTGAATAAATTCAGTGCCTTTCTTTAGCAAGTGACATGTTTTGGTGTTATAAAACAGGGATTACCTGAGAAGTAATCTGAAGGAAACGTTTCATAGTTGGATCCAGTTTGGCAGTCATAAAGGAGGTCTAAGGAAGTTGCTTTCAAGCTGGCTCCTGAAGGAAAAGTCAGAAATATCAAAGCTTGTCAAAGCAGAATTTCTTGTCAAAGAAATTCTACTAGTGGGGAATCGGTGTTTGGGGCTCAGGAATAGCATGTGTACAGGGAAACAACCCAAAGTGGCTGAAGTGGTGGCGGGGTGGTATAACATAGCATTGGAGAGGCAAGC
Organism: Micronycteris hirsuta; assembly: GCA_004026765.1. NCBI lineage: Eukaryota > Metazoa > Chordata > Mammalia > Chiroptera > Phyllostomidae > Micronycteris > Micronycteris hirsuta. Next base: position 366,088 of record PVJI01000085.1, on the reverse strand, counting down.
AGGAGGGTCAAATCCTGCAGAGCCTCATGGACCATATTCATGCATTCGTATCATGGAGATGCTCTTTTCTTACACAAAGTCGTCTTTTTCTGCAGTACCAAATATGCCCCAGCAGCGGCAAGACCAACATCATCAGAGCACCATGATGCACCCAGCCTCAGCAGCAGGCCCTCCAATTGTAGCTACCCCACCAGCTTATTCCACACAATACGTTGCCTATAGTCCTCAGCAGTTTCCAAATCAGCCTCTTGTTCAGCACGTGCCACATTATCAGTCTCAGGTAAGGCTGATAGGACCTAACTCATCATTTTTGTTTCATTTACATAACTTTTAATTTTTTTAAAGATTTTTATTTATTTATTTTTAGAGAGAGGGTACGGGAGAGAGAAAGAGGGGGAGAGAAACTTCACTGTGAGAAACTGATTGCTTGCTTATCATAAGCACCCTGACCCAACCAGGAACTGAACCTGCAACCCATGCATGTGACCTGACTGGGAATCAAACCAGTGACCTTTCACTTTGTGGGACAATGCCCAACCAGTAGAGCCACACTGGTCAGGGCTAAATAACTTTTAATTTGAACTTTTAATAGGGGTTTTCTCTTTATATCTGTGCTTTTTTTAATTGTGTGGTTGATAGCTAAGGATTGGGAAGGGGCTTTTTAAAATATATTAGAAGGTTGCTAAAAAGTTTTAGATTTTTCAGAGTTGTTTGTGGAAACCTGGACACTGTGGAGCTAAGACATCTAACTAAAACCTGCTTGAGTGAGTCTGTTTGGTATTTGAATGTTTTTTCTTTATTTTTTCTTTGAACGCAGCATCCTCATGTCTATAGTCCTGTGATACAGGGTAATGCTAGAATGATGGCGCCAGCAGCACACGCCCAGCCTGGTTTAGTATCTTCTTCAGCAGCTCAGTACGGGGCTCATGAGCAGACGCACGCGATGTATGGTAGGAAGCACTTTCTTTGTCTTTTTTAGTGTGTGACTGACAATTCTTAATTTGTTTTAAAGCTCCGAGAAGATACTCTTTTTAAGAATAATTTGGCCTTCTATGATGTTGATAGTAAAGAAATTAAAAGATGGACCCATTTCTATCTCTTACCTGCTTTTTTAAGTCTTGGCTAATAATTACTTCTGTTCTGAAAGTCCTCTGTTCAAATGTCTCTCCTTGAAGTAAATGTAATGATGCGTGTAACAGAAAGCACCTTTTGTGGAGAAAGGTATCTTTTCGCCTCTTCCCATCAGCATTATTGTTTGGTGTGCCCTGTGCGAGGTGCGCAGGAGCGTTTTACTGTGATGGAAGCACTCTCCAGCATTCCCGCCCCTTGCTCTGGGGCTTACTGGCATTGCATAGTCGTATTGCTGTTTTTTTATAATGTTACTGTTTCTGCAGCATGCTGTATTTTAAGTGGTCAAAATTGTGTAATATTAGATCTGCTTTAGACATTTACACTTTAAGTATAAAACAGTGTAAGATGAAAATGACTAGTATTGTATGTAAAACTAAATGCATGTAAGAATACTTAATAATAAGCAAAAATCTTAATATTACAGCCAGAGAACTTTGTACAGGTCAATTTAGTAGCTGTCTGAAGTTCTAAAATAATGTGGTTTTCAGTGTTGAGAATTTAAAACAAGAATTCCATTTATATCTTGTGTAATACAGAATTCATGGATTTTCCCATATTTATGTTTTTAAAATGTACCTTTAGTACCAATTTTATTAAGATGTAGGTTTCGTTTTGAACTTTACTGAGAACTCCTGTACTGTCGTTTAGGATTTGGCATTTCAGTTTTTTGGAGTGGGAGGAGAGAGATTTGAAAAGAATAACCACTGTGAGAATAAAATCAGTTGCATGTAACTACATGGACATTGCATTTTTTAAAACCTCTTTAAACTTTGTGAATGACTGAGAGTGTAAAGGGTTTTTAACTTTAGATAACAGTTTCTAGCATTAATAGGTGAGCAGGAATGGGACTCGACAACAACACTCGCCCCGCCTGTCCCCCATCACCCAGCGTGTCCTCTTTCTTCCTGTAGGCAGGCTCCTGCCCCACAGGCCGGCTGGCTTTACAGAATGCTTGGGTCTGATTTTAATTTTCTACATTATCACTTCAGACTTCCTATTGTGGATCATGCCCTTTAGATAAAAATGATGTAATTACTACATTTCTTTCAAGAATATAGTCCAGCCCTGGCTGGGGTGGCTCAGTGGATTGAGCACCGGCCTGTGAACCAAAACATCACAGGTTCGATTCCCGGTCAGGACACATGCCTGGGTTGCAGGCCAGATCCCCAGTTGGGGGCATGCAAGAGGCAACCAATGGATATATCTCTTGCACATTGATATTTCTCTCCCTCTCTTTCTCCCTCCCTTCCCATTTCTCTAAAATAAATCTTTTGAAAAAGATGAAGAATACAGTCCTGGCCAGGAGCTCAGTTGGTTACAGCATTGTCCTGATACCCCAAGGTTGTATGTAGTTCGATCCCCAGTCAGGGCACATACAAGAATCAACCAGTGAATACATAAATAACTGGAATAACAAATCTCTCTTTCTCTCTCTCTCCCTAAAAATCAATAAATTTTTTTTAAAAGAATGTACTGACAGACTGATTTGACTTACGATTTTGGTTATGATCTCCTGACATTGGCTTGTCCTTAGTTGTCTTCACCAGGACTAAGTATGTATGAAAAAGCACCATTGATTTCTCACACTGGCTTTTATGCAATTTGTATACATTTCTACATTTCTTTAGTTTGCTAAAGGCTTAGGTGAAAAGTTCATAATGAATGTTTTATAGTTCTGGTGAATACATCATGTATAACAAGTGGAAAAACAATTATGTATTTCCATTTTCTGGCATACTCCTCTTGGAATAAGATCTGAAACTTGTGAGCTAAAATTTCCATGGCTTTTAGGGAATAGCTCTTGTGCACCCATGGTTTTGAGATTTTGTGGTGATACTGTGATGTTGAGCAGGATCTTTTTCCTCCATGCCAACATCTGGCTTCGTCTTTTGGGTGGATGTTCGTGAGTTTGGGACCACCTCATCGGTTTGAAGCAGTCTGTACAAGGAATACTGTTATTTGAGGCACTAGTGGTTTTTATAACTACTTTCCCAGAACATTTTCATTTGGAAAGCGCTTGACCCTGGACCCTGAAGTCCATTCAAGTATGGGTAAATAGGAAATGTTGCAAACAAAGCGAAACACTGGATTTAATTTACTAGTCATCAGAGCCAGTTCTTTAATGCCAGGAGAAAGTTACTCAACTGAACATGAGTGACTCTCCTGCAATGTACACAGGCTGCATTTAATTGGTGTCTGTTGATGAGGGCTGGCTAGAGCAAGGCTGGGGATTTAGTAGGAGTTTTGCTGATTACTTGAGGTTCATTTGGATACTTCATACCTTAAAAACAACACTAGGAAGTACTTTGTTCCTTGCTGTCATAAACCGTAATTTAATCTGCTAAAGTAAATTCACTAATACTTCAGTCATTTGTTTTAATTATTTTAGATATTCTAAATCCTACTTATGCCAAATATAGACAATTTTTTTAACAAATATAGACAGATTTTAAGTACATTATTTTAAACTAAGACAAAACTGTTGTGTAGAAATGCTAATGATATACTCATCTCCCTTGAACAATTTATATTTTGTATTCCAAAAGGAACCACATATTTTGAGTATGAATTGTTTCTTTTTAAGCTATATCCTATCTGTAGATTTTAAAAGCTTTTTATGTAAACAAAGGAATATGCACCCAGATGTTGGTGACAGTTATGTCACCTTTTTGTCATTCATTCATTCATTGATGGGGTCATAGAAAGGACCATTAATGACTGTAAAATAAGAGACTGATATTGTTTTTACATTTTTGGTATATTTATTATAAATATGCTAACGGATTACCGAACAGTTTAATTATTAGGAGATACATATACAATTCGAATAGCTATCTTAGAAAGGACTTTAATCACAAACCTGATCTCTTCAACTTTAATCTGATTTCATCGTTGCCTCTGCACCCTCCCTCCAGAGAAGTCACTTTTCCCCTTAACATCTAGTTTTCTAATTTATCTGCTTCGTGTTATGGCGGTGGTGTTTTCCCTTTCAGAAATGGTAATAATGGAACTTCCTCTGTATAAAGCCACCAGGAAGAGTTAGATTTAGAATCTTTTTTGTTTTGTTTTTGGTAGTTAAATGCAGATAAGTTAGAAAAGAAGTAGGCAAAAAGGTTTAAAATGGCACCTATTATCCTTCCACCCAACAACATCTGGTAACCTTTTTCATGCATCTCCTTCCAAGTGTATGTAAACACACACACACACACACGCTCCTTATGTAGACATTTTAATAAAAATGATATCATACCCATGTTTAATATTGCTATTATTACATTTCTAAAATTTTGGATCCACTACCAGATGCCTAATAAATATCTTACAGAATAATGACATTCATAATGATGTGCAAAATTGTTTGTCTTTTGAATTAAACTTGGTAAATATTATTTTATTTTGGTACATTTTTGATATCAAGGTTAATCAGTGGAGTGCTGCGTTGCTGTTTATTAGATAATAATTTTATTCCTTTTGTTTAAGCAAGTCAGCCTGCAGAACTTGACACTCCAGTGCACAGAAGAAAAGTGTCTTTTCGTTCAGCCCTATCTTACTTAGTTTTTTGTACCAGTGTTTAAAGTGCTTGTCATCTCTTGCGAAATAAGAATAATGAACTATGCATGGATATAGAAAGAAATTACTAAATATGTCAACCTTTCCAGAAAATTAGGAAAATGCAGACCTCAAAAGGCTAATTTACCTTTCTATTTCCCAAATTCAGCATGTCCCAAATTACCATACAACAAGGAGACAAGCCCTTCTTTCTACTTTGCCAGTGAGTTGGGTTTTTTATACTCATTTTAATTAAACAGTAAAACACTTTTTAAAGAATAAATGTTAAGGGAGTAGACTTGTTGAGCAGTATTTTCCTGTGCCAGACAAAATTATTAAAAATATATCTGTAAATAATTCAGTTTTAAAAAAGGAAATACAACCCAGCTTAAGAAAGCTGGAGTTTAAAAATTGAGTTGTTTCAGAAATTAATTTTTGCATACCAAGCAAACATGTGACTTTTGGAAATGCCTGATATTTTCCTTATGTGAGACGCTTTTCCTAAATAGCCTTTTTTTTTTTTTTTTTTTTTTTTTAACCAAGCCACAAACTTAGTATCAAAAAAAACTTTAAAAAGTTAGTTGTTTTAGTGTCCTGGTAAGAAGTTTATTCTTCCCAGGATTTTGAATTGAATAGGGTTGAAACACTAAGGAAGAAACATTTCTGTCTTTTTAGTCTTTGCATGACTGAAGGTTTAAAATATTTGGGTTTAAGCAGGAAAGCATGACCTACCAGAGATTATCTTGGCAACACCGGCCCTCTCTCACCACCAGTGAAAAGGTAAATGATTGCTCCTAAAGGCAGAAAGTCTGGACAGAGCTTTCTTTTGGAAATGAACTTGTAAGGTGTGTGTTCTCTATTCGTAGGTCAGTTTTTAAATAAAGCTAGTCATGGACTTTTGGTATTTGAATAGGAACAGTACTAACTTGCAGAAATTCATTAAAAATTTATGCCAGTAATGTGTCACTTTATGTGAAATACTATATTCTCAAGGATATTAAAGATTAAAATTTTATTTTAGAGACTAAATTTTGAATTATTTTTGAATGACTCACTGTCTGAATCTACTAAATGCCAGATTTCAAAAAGCATTTAGAAAACAGTTTGACCTAAATTTTCATTAATTATGCCATGACTTGGTATCCAAAAATAAGTAAGTGTATCAATATTATTTATGTGGTGCTAGGAAATGTTAACAAATTTAATCCTTTAATAGATACTCTTTAAAAAGGAGTCTTGCTGTATGTAAATACTATCAAAGGGAAACTGTGTGTGATAGAGTATGTAAAAGACAGTGTCGGTAATTCATTTTTTTATGTACTCAACTTGAGGTCTGAAATGTAGTTATCCTCACCATCTTACTGTCTCTGTTAGTTTTGGGGTTGTTTCGTGGTAAGTAGCTGAAACGTCCTTAATCATCACACCTAAGCATTAACTGCCTTAGTACAAGTTCCCTTCAAAATGAGCACCAGCACTTTCTAAAAGAAACTGTGACAGCGGGGCTGCTATCTGTAATTCAGTTTGCTGCTGCGGGCTCTCTTCTCCCTTCCCAAGCCGTTTGCCATGGTTTGGTCCAGTTGCCTGCTATTCCCCTTTTGAATAGTTTCCAACTGTCGTTCTCTTCATTTTTTCTAAATTTAACATCAAATTTAAAAGTTGGAAGATTTTGTTTTGCTTTGTTTTCTTTTTAAAGCTTTGCAGTGCTGGTGATCCCTCAGGACTTGTGCATCCAAGGTCAAAATTAAAAAAATCTCCTTACAAATTAAAACACACAGCTTTATGAACTGAATTGACTGCAGTATGATCATGGCTTAGGAAACTATTTTTGGAATGTGGCTAGGAGGATTTAAAAAATTCTGTATTTAGAGTTTTAAACATTTATTTCAAGGAACACAGCAAGTAGGAAACTTTTGGACAAGGTCTGGCCAATACCTCTTTGATTTGCTTGACCTAATCCAGGTTTCACGAAGGCAAATTAAGTTTTATAAACAGAAGTTTAACTGATGAATAGCTAAGTCAGACTTTTGAAGAAAATTCAATTTATCGTTAACCTGTCTGAAGTCTTTAGCTAAATTAATAAGAATATTTAAGCGGTTAAATGATACACTTCTTAAAGATCAGAACTCACTGCCCTTTGCTCTCCACTTCTTATTCCCTGATTCTCTTATATTTTTTCCTTGTTTGCTCTGTATCGGTTCCTTCCTCTTACATCTTTTCTTTCCTTCCACCTCCCCCTGCTCCCAGCCTTTTAATTTTCCTTCTATCCCACCTTTTTTTGGTCTCACTCTTCTGGCCTTTCAAGGAACCAAACTATATTTTGTTATTATTAGTATTGACTTAATTAGCCGGCCATTTCATTTTTGTATTTGAGGAGGAAAAGTGGTTCCTGGACAATATACTTGCTTTATGTCTCTGAAGCAAGAAGATGAACAAAGGAAAATATTTCTAATTAGCTACCTTAAATTTTATTTGCCTCTTAAGAACTGTATATTACATCTGGTTAATTTTTCTCATAGTACATTGTAGTTTACTGGTGTTTAGAGTAGGAGAAGGATGGTTTTTTTGGGGGGGGTGGGGTTTCCAGCAAAAGCCTATGTGGATAATTTACTCAGCTGGATTACCTGAAGTATAATAGTATGAATGCAAAGGAGATGTATATTAGATTATTTTGTAGTCTTTAAATATTGGTAAACTATCACAGAGATGCCCTTTAAAAATGCTTAGTAAAAAATATTCCATTTTAAATTTTCTTCAAATAATTTCAAGATTTTAACATTTTCTAATTGATGAATAACAATTATGAGACTTCATGTGCACAGTTAATCTCATTGAGGCTTGTTTTTATGTGTGAAAATTCAGCACCCAGCTAGAGTTTATTTTTTGTTACTTATTTTCTTAATACTTTGGTTATAAGATAATTAAAAGTGAAATCTAAACTTGTTGGTATAAAAAATTTCTTGAACAAATAAACTTCTAAAAAATAGAAACCCGAGATTCTCTACTCTATGAAACCTCATAAATAGGTTGTGGGACTGAAGAATTGCTTTTGCCCAGACAGATTTAGTATTGCTACAAATGAAACATTTAAGAAGCTTGGAGGTAGGGAATATTTTAATACTAATGGTTTGAAAATGAGGGAGCATGAATGACTCTAGACATCACTATCCAGTAGAACTTTCTGTGGTGATGGAATTGTACTGTCTAACCATCTACTAGCTATATGTGGTTGACTGTTTTAATTAATTAAATTTGAAAAATAAGTGTAAGATTTTTGCAAGAATAAAGATTCAAAATTTATGTCAGATATTTCAGACTAAGTCATTGCCTAGACAGTTTGGGGGATCTGAATGTTTACGAGCATGATGGTGAAGAATGGCCTTTTAATGAGCCAGTGAAGTAGAAGTCTCCGACTGCTTTCATGGACTCCTGGCACAATGAGAGCAGTTAGCACATTATTTTTCATAGCTCCCAGAAAATAGTCACTGACTTCTTAAAACATCCAGAGAAATACAATACTGTATACCAACTATACTGAAAATTTTTAAATGAAAAAATTTTTAAAGGAGAGAAAAACCACTCAGACTGTGTTGCCACAGTTGTCTTGTTAATGTGTTTCTGTGTGCGTTAACTCACACAAGTTAGGGAGATCCCAATGTATGAATGCAGGTGCTCCCTTTGTTTGATCTAATCTGGGCATTAACACTGCTGTGACGTTGGCAGTGGATGCACAGGTGATCCTAGCACTGACTCTTTGCCTTGTCCTTCCCTCTTTTAAAAGATATACAAGGTTGGGGAGATACCAGTTGGGCTAGAGTGTTGGTGGCCCTTGGCCCTACAATGTTGGGCATTACAGACCTGCTTTGTGTGCCCAGCCCTCTGCGTAACACTGACGTGAGACTCACCCCACTTAGTTATCCCGGTGGTCCTCGGCAGCCTGGTCTTCTTGACTGCTGACGTTAGGGCACTGGTCCCGAAGCGGTGCTGCTTCTCCCCAGCAGCCCCCTCTATGTCCGTATACATTTGGGCTTAGCTTTTTAAGGACTTCAGCAGTGATCAGAGGGAAGGCTGAGAGTCGGGCTGCTGGAACACCGAGCTCAGCTCCTTGCTCCGTCATGGTTTGTGTTGTATCAGTGTGCTTTTGATAGTCACTGGATGCAGTGACCCTGTCTTTTTATTCTGTGCTTTTGATTCTGAAATTGCTCTTTTGGGAAGACATGAATAAATGCATTTATACCTAATCTCCCTGTTTTATACCTAGGTATGGTCCATGCTGAGATTCACAAAGAATTGGCTTTGGGTTCTTATCTTTAATGAACGTGTTGTTACATAAACTGGCTCATCATGTTTCCTTTGAAGTTACTCTTACTAGTAAAATTTTTTCTAAAGGCTGAGATGCTTTAAGAGAGAGTTCACTTCCCTACATAGTTTAGGTCATTCCATCTACTAGATTTTATAAAGCAAGGTAAGAGATCCTGGAACAGGGAAAGCCCAGGTGGCTTCTGAGATAAACTGAGAAAAATTGCGATCATTGACCCTGAAGATAAAACCTTGACCTTACCACATACCTGATCCAGTCCCTTATCCCCAGCCCCGATATAGTCTGTGCCCATGGGACACTGCACCAGCTCCAGGGCAGTAGCATGGTGAGGTTAGCCAGATGATGGCCTTGAGCTAAAGTGTGAGAGAGAGAGAGAGAGAGTGTGTGTGTGTGTGAGAGAGAGAGAGAGAGATACTGAGATTGAGATTGTTTGAAGTGTTTATGCCTATGTTACCTCTTCAGGAAAACCTAGTTATTGTGTTAAGAGTAAATTTAAACTAATTAGATTTTAATGTAAAGTATACAGCTGTATTATGTGAATAAATGCTAGTCTAATGTTAAAGGAATAACATTTATTTTTTTATGAAAATTGATGGTTTAAATGGAGTCAAATATAGAGATTGGTAACAGCATAAGTTAGGCCTTGAGCTTCAAGGAAAGTCAGTGGATGAGGCGTAGAGGGGCTGTTACGGTCATCGCGTGTCAATTGTACACACTGCATTTTTTCTTCCGCTTCAGTTTCCACTGGCTCCCTTGCTCAGCAGTATGCACACCCCAATGCTACCCTGCACCCACATACTCCACATCCTCAGCCTTCAGCCACCCCCACCGGACAGCAGCAAAGTCAACATGGTGGAAGTCACCCTGCACCCAGTCCTGTTCAGGTAAGGAGACACTCAGAGGCCTTCAAGCATTGCTTCCTCTTCTCCTTGCCGAGAGTTCCCTTCAGTGCTGGGCAGAGGCCAGGCACTGTGTGATGGAAACACCCAGCACAGCCTCCCAGAGCCGTGGCACAGCTCTGCAGGCTGTGCCCCCGGCTGCTTTTAAGTCACAGTCAGATACATATTAAGAATAAGATGATTGAGTTCTGGAAACATCACTATTGAAAAATCTAATTTAACATAGAGAAATTTGCTTGGGACTTTTTCTTCATTCCTAATATTTATATGATATGTTTTTTCCTATTAGCTTCTTAAATCATTAACCTAGGCAGTTAAGGGTCTCTGACATCTGACAGTTCCCTGGGGCAGCAGTCTTGCTCTACCTCTGCTTGGTTGAAGGCTTGTAACTACCAGGTTGTACCCCAGAAAGGAGGTCTCTGAGTGGGCCCCACCCTGCTGTGACTGCCCTGTGCATCATCTGTGCTTGCCATTGCCCCTCATCTTAGACGGGCCCAGGGAGAGCCTGTTTCCATGCGCAAAGCTCAGCCTTGTGTGTGGGACCTTAACTGCTCTTCATTAAAGAGGTGATTTTAATTCTTTCCTGTCACTTTGCAGCACCATCAGCACCAGGCCGCACAGGCTCTCCATCTGGCCAGTCCACAGCAGCAGTCAGCCATTTACCACGCGGGGCTTGCACCGACCCCACCCTCCATGACACCTGCCTCCAATACGCAGTCGCCACAGAATAGTTTCCCAACAGCACAACAGACCGTCTTTACAATTCATCCTTCTCATGTTCAGCCGGCATACACCAACCCACCCCACATGGCCCACGTACCTCAGGTAAATCAGCTTTAGGCAACTTTCTGTGAAGACCAGGCAGAATATGAAGGTTACCAGATAAGCAGCAAAGAGCCAGATGCTCTCCAAGCTAGGAAACCCTATGTGTGATTTGCCTGTCTCCCTTTTCCCACTCAAATACATGTGATCTGGCCCTACCTGGATGTTCGTGTGGTTTTGTAATGGGACCAGTGAAGTTGCTGAATGGGCAGTCCTTCAACGTGTCCCAGCTGAGAGTGTATAAATATCTTTGACTTTGGAATGCAACCCAGTCCTCCTTTCCTTCCTGTGTCTGCTTTGCTGTGTTTAAATAGCTTCATTGATATATATATATATATATATATGTATGTATGTATGTATGTAGACATACATATATATACTCTCTCTCTCATGCACGCACACACACACACAGGAAGCGTGGCAGGGAGGGTGAACCTTCACAAGTTTTTAACACTCTGACTGCCCTGGGCCTGTCAGCTTGCGTGTTGGTCCCATGAATTCCAGAGGAGTCTGTCCTCCTGTTTTCTCTGGTTCCCCGTACATCTGCTTTGAGTACATGTTGTGCTTCTTGAAAAGGCTTGGCCCTGTGCATTGGTGCGATATAACTAGAAGCTGAAAGCACCCAGGTTTTCCTCTTTTCCTTATTGAGCAGCCCTGGATGCACTTTGGAGCTCACCCCCCAGTGTCAGCTTCTAAAGGGTGAAAGGTGTGGTGGCCGTCTCAGTGGTTGCTGTCTGCATCAGCTGCTGACGCAAGTCCAGTTGCAATCCAGGGCCAAGTTGAATTGTGTTAATGAGGAGTTGGAGCCGCACTGAAGTTAGGCTCTCTCACTGTCCATGAGGCCTGCCCTGGAAGTGTGAAGGGTGAATCTGCTGTATGTTTGATGTCTCTCTTTGCTGCTTTCATAACAGCACGTAGGTGGGTCTAAGCTAGACTGCCTCACTGAACTCCACGTCATGTGACACAGCGTGCCACTGAGGCTCTGGCGTGGTGGGGGCTGGAGGTGCGACTCAGTTGGTGCTAACTCTCAGGTGACCTTGTCATAGAGTTCCACAGCTCCGGGAAGTTTCTGTAGTGTGGCGCACTGCAGTGGACGATTTGCTTTGGATGTGGGGAGGGGTGCTGGTTTGGTCAGGTGTGGGCCGGCATGGTTTGGCTGAATCAGGAGCTTCATGAGAGCTGGGGTCCTGTAGGTGTCTAGCAGTGGCTGGTGGCTAAGTAGGTATGTGAACTTTTATGTGTAGGTTGGAGTTCCTAAAACCTCACTTTTGTGTTCTTGTGCTGAAAGAGCAAAACGGATTAACACAGAGAAGCCCAGATATGCTGTGGGCCCATTTGAATATGTACGATAATGAAAAACAGCATTTCATTCGAGGTTTACCATGGTATGGAATTGTGCACAGTATGGGAGGCATGGAAACGGCTCTTCCTGGCCTTGCCATGTCCCTGCAAAACTGAGATCTGCCCATTTGGGTTGACAAAAACCTTCCCAACTTGACAGTGAGACCAGGGTGAACTCACTGTCCCTTGGTATAGGGATATCAGGCTGGCCTGGGTTCTGTCTTATTGCTCCTCCCTGTCTCACCGGAGCCATTCACTGCATCCTCCTCCTCCTGCTGCTCCATCAGCATATCTTTTAGCAGACTAGAGGGGCTGAGTCTCTTGTCTCATTGCCCTGACTCATTCTTCACTAAGGTGTGCTGGTGAGCAGGCAAGAAGTGGAGGGGTGGGCGTGGGGGGCAAACAAGGAGAGTCCCTGTAGAACAGAACTTGACAGTCCCTGCTCATATGGTAATGATCTGCTTTCTGTCCTGTGTAAAACTTCCTCAGGCCCCACATGGAAGCCAGGCTCTGAAGCATGATTGCATCTTGCCTCTTTAGTTGAACACGTGGCCCTTGGGCTGGGGGCCTGATCTTGGTGAAGACCTTGCCCCACACTTAGAATCCAGTGATCAAGAGCGTTGAAGGCTGGCTAGGACATTGCAGCCCTGGTTTTACCCAGGCTCTCTGGGTGCTTGCTCCCTCAGCCTTGCAGGATCGATCTGCTAAAGGGCAAAGCATGTCTGTAGATCAAGTGATACTCTACTAGGGAGTGTCCCCCGAGAAAAGAAAGGGCCCTGAGGGCCCCTGTTGCCCTTTCCTGAGAGCCCCAGCCCCCTGAAAGGAACACAGTTGACATGTTGTTTAAGCTGGAGATGTTGCCTGTATGCGTAAAAGAGCTCTCTGTTTCAGGCTCATGTACAGTCAGGAATGGTTCCTTCTCATCCAACTGCCCATGCGCCAATGATGCTAATGACGACACAGCCACCCGGCGGTCCCCAGGCCGCCCTCGCTCAAAGTGCACTACAGCCCATTCCAGTCTCGACAACAGCGCATTTCCCCTATATGACGCACCCTTCAGGTGAGGCGTGTGTGTGCAGGGGCCGCCGGGCACCCCAAAGCATTCTGCTCGCACAGGTCAAACGGCAGGCAGGGCCAGCGCTTCAAACACCGCATTTGAGAACTAGCGAGACCCGTCAGCGTGCACAGTAGGGACTGTGACAATCAGTCAGCGTCAGGGCCTGAGGCTTCCGGAGCCGAGTCTGTGTGTGTTCTGATGGTACAGGGTTTGGCTTGAGGAGAAGCAGCCGCAGCAGCATTCTGTGGAGCTGATGCATGCTTAGGGCTCAGTTGGCCGTCCTTGTTCATGACAGGTTGGACAGGGCAGCGTCTCCTTCCTGAGTCCCAAAGTCTGACGTGGGGGGCGACCACCATGACAGTTTGATTGTAGCTCTGGAGGAAACTACTGATGAGAAAGTGCTGTGTGTGGATCGGTTTTGAGAGTAGTGTTAGCGCCAGCTACGCCCTGACAGGGAGAGAAGGCCGCGGTGGTGCTGTAATACTGATGGCTGCCATGGTGAGGTTTCAGTCTGACCTGTTCCTCTGAGAGCAGTACTGGTGCTTGGCTAGCATTTGGGGAGGGGGTGTGTTAAGGCCTGTTTTTCTACCCCATGAGCAACAAGTCTTCTGGGAGTTTTATCTGAAGTGGTTTTATGTCTTACTGGTTTGTTTCCACCTCCCTCTCCCCCTCCCCATTTTGGTGCAGATGGGAGGGGGGAAGGGAACTGAATTTGGAGTCTTGCTCAGCTAGCACAAGGGTAGTTCAGTCACGTGCTGCAGAGGCACTAGGCTAATGTGTGGTGTTGCCAGTGTTCTGTTTAAATATTCACTTTTCTTTTTTACAGTACAAGCCCACCACCAACAGCAGTTGTAAGGCTGCCCTGGAGGAACCGAAAGGCCAAATTCCCTCCTCCCTTCTACTGCTTCTACCAACTGGAAGCACAGAAAACTAGAATTTCATTTACTTTGTTTTTTAAAAATATATGTTGATTTCTTGTAACATCCGATAGGAATGCTAACAGTTCACTTGCAGTGGAAGATATTTGGACCGAGTAGAGGCATTTAGGAACTTGTGAGCTGTTCCATACTTCCATATGCTGTTTCCGAGTCCTGCAAGTACCCAGCTCTGCTTGCTGAAACTGGAAGTTATTTATTTTTTAATGACCCTCAAAAGTCATGAACACATCAGCTAGCAAAAGTAACAAGAGTGATTCTTGCTGCGATTACTGCTAAAAAAAAAAAAATCAAGACTTGGAACACCCTTTTACTAAACTTGACAAAGTTTCAGTAAATTCTTACCGTCAAACTGATGGATTATTATTTATAAATCAAGTTTGATGAAGTGATCACTGTCTACAGTGGTTCAACTTTTAAGTTAAGGGAAAAACTTTTACTTTGTAGATAATATAAAATAAAAACTTTAAAAAAAATCAAAAAATAAAAAAAGTTTTAAAAACTGATATCCAGTTAGTGTGTGTTTGTATAAGCTGCTAGTTAATATGAAGGCAGGAGGGCTGAGTGTGCTTTCTTAATACCCTAGAAGGTTAGTTGTCAAATGATTTTTCTTCTTCACCTTTAGTCCTGGTTCAAGGTCTCTCTAGAAAAAGACGAGACTGAGATATTCTCTTTGGTGGATAGAGATCTGCTTCAGAAGGAGGAAGGTTGGCCAGAGTTGGGCAGCACTGAAATCCACAGCCTCAGCCTGACACTGATTCTGTAAGCTTCCTCCTTAGTATCTCCGGAACCGGATGAATGTGTTAGTCAGTTGTCCTGATTCAGGCATCTGTCTGTTTTACCAGTAGGGGGCAGGAGATACTTTTTTAAAAAGCTGTGGTAAAGATTTGCCGGAAACTAATATTATATTGTACGTCAATTGTAATTGAAAAGTAAAAAATCATTTAAAAAACAGATGGGGCAGGGGAGAAAAGAAAAACTTTGATCAAGAAACCCAGAGGGCAGAAAAGATGCAGTGATGTACCCAGCAGCTCGTGGCTGCGGGCTCATAAGCCTTTGTGGCGGTCCCCACTTGGGGGAGGACAGAGGGAAAGGCAAGTGCCTGAGCAGAGCATGGGTCAGAGAGACCTGGTCGTGACAGATAGAGCCTTGGAACTTTGTTGGCAACAAGTCAAGAATCTGAAAACTTTTTTTAATTCATATGTAGCAATTTGTACATTATAGCAAAATTTGCATTATTCAAGAATAAGTTACTTATACAGTACATAAACAATACATAAAAATTTGCCAAAGACCTTCTGCCTATAATGATACAGGATGAATCCGTTTTCTGTGTTGTTACAATGTGCTCTTATTCCACCCAAACACTGGGGTCAGATGTGTCCCTGTGAAGAGGCAGTGGATGACACACTACAGGTTCCTCTAGCCTGTGGGAGCTGTCAGAGTGAACGTGGCATTGCGATAAGAGACTTAGCCCTGAATAAAAGGATGAAGAAACCGCAGGCAACCCTTAGGGAAGGGAAGAGTTCAAGGCCTTGATTTTAGGTTAAGAAACTGTTATATAAAAATAGTGTTCTCTGGTCTTAAGATTTTAATGATTGCTATTCCTTTTTCCTACACGGTCCAGAAATGATCAAAGGCAGAAGATTTATACCAGATAAAGCCATATGGATTGCTGGTCTAAAATTCAAGGCAGGTTAGTTGACTTAATTCTTTGGTGCTGGTGACTGTTAGTTTGTAAAAGTTCGTTAAAGTCAGATTAAGGAAGTGATGGTGCTGGGAGCGGTCAGGCTATCCTTGGTGTCTGCGATTAGAGATAACTGACGAGATTGTGGTGCGTGCTGCCCCTTTGGCACTGAGCGTGGGCCGTCAGTGGAGGCTGCTGCCTCGGCCTCTTGCCGCCAGCAGCAGTCACGTCAGGACTGGAAGGAGGGTGGCATGTGCTATCGTCCTGTGGGCTGGCTGCCACCCGCAGGTCACTGTGCGGGCGTCCAGTCAGGGGCTCACTGCTCCCTCTCTTCCACCTCGACCTGCTCTAGCAAAACGGAGAGGCATGGGCTCGGTGTCGCTTCTTCCCAGGTCAGGACGGGGCTTTCTGTCAGAATGTATTTGAGTTGTCCTGGTAACTTGGACACGCTTAGAAAAAAAAATGCTTTTCTTGAACATTTTACACGGAAGCAGTCTGCAGGTGGGTGACTTCCAATTCTGTTGGTCTGAGCTTGTACTTTGTAACCAGGGGGTCAGAGCTGCTTGTTTGCTGTGTCTGGCGTACCTCTTGGCACTGCCTGAGGATTCTACGTGGAGAGATTGCTAAGAAGTGAGCGCCCTGGCTTGAAAATGTCATAGCCCAGATGTGATGGGTGGGGATTTGCTTGCTTCATTCTCTCTTTGACCCCTTTCCTGCACCAGTGACTTGTCAGCATTGACTTTCTGTGATGAGCTTTCTCTTTTAAAAGAGAAATTCAAATAGTGCGTGTTCATCTGGCTCATCCTTTGCTTAGCATTCATTACTTAGAGAAACCTGCTTGGTGTATAGAAAATGTGTCCTTAGAAATGGACCAAAAATCTGGATCAGGATTGGATCTGTTTTATAACCTGTGAAAACACCCAGGAATGTTGGTTTTCAAAGTAAAAGTAAAGAGGTGGCTACTCACACCACCACCCCTGCAGTGAAAAACAGAAAATTGAATTCCAGAAGCAAAAGTCTGACCTCTTAGAGTACAGAATGCAGCTGGAGGGAGCAGACCAAACCCTCACCCCAGGTAAGGCGGCAGCAGCTAGTTTAGGCCAAGGTTTACCTTCATTCTCTGAGGGGTGTCTCTGTACACATTAAAACTACACTGAACTCCCAAGTTCCTAGAGGCCCCTTCAGTGAACCTGGCTGTACTGAATGGCCTGCTGGCCCCGGAAGCAGCTGACTTCACCTTCTGTCACTGCCTCCCGCTCCCTGGTCACGGAGCTTTCTCTGGGAAGAGCCAGCCCCCCTGTGAATTGTCTCACTTGTGAAGGAAGCGTAGATGGAGGCTCTACTCCAGGACCCTCCGGATGCTGGAGATGTGTGCCCAAGCGTGCTCTTCCTCGTGTGAAACGGGACCAGCAGCAACAGAGCGCCGGCTGTGGGCTGTCACAGGAGTTCCTCCTGAGCTTGTGGCCCCAGAGTCCTAGCTTCCATTTTGGCTCAAGCATGAGCCTGACCCCTTTTGCGGGATAACTTGATGAGCCATTAGACACTGGGGAGCTCTGAGCTGGCCCTGCTGGTGAAGGGTTTACTAGACAGGCCCGGGAGCCTTCTTCCCTGCCCCTCCCTAACCCCTCAGTTTAACTCCCACCGTAAAGCTGCTGTGAAGCAGAATCCAGTTTTTTACTCATAAGGCACCAGGGTAGAACTGTAACTTGCCACTTATTTCAGTAACTGCCTGAATTCCCCGGAAAGGGTGACACGCTTCACTTCTCTACACTAGGAAGGACAGTGGCTACTCAGCAGCAGGTGACTGTCCTGAGGACGCGATAGACCAGGAAGCCAGGCGGCTGGCTCGGCCGGGAACTGGTCCGGTCGAGTTTGCATAGCTGTCTCTGACTACAGAAACCTGGGTGTTAGTTCAAACAGTACAGTGAAATAAGCAATGCTTGGTTAAGTTTTCGAACCTGAATCCTTTGAAAAATTTATCTGAGGTAAAATGTTTAACATCATTGTTGAGCTTAGTCGTAAGGCTGAGTGTCGAAGCAGGACAGGTGCGGTCACCTGTGGCAGGGGCGCCACAGAGTGGCCACGGGCACTGAAGCGACAACGGGAAAACCATGAGAGAATCCAGGGCTTGTTAGTGTTTTGGGCTTCCTGATGACCCCCCCTCCCCCCAGTAGAAAGTCTGTCATCAGCTATGACAGTGTCAGTGAAAAAGAGAACAAGTTTCCTCTGCCAGGCCTGGCCCTTACCCGCCCCTCCTCTAAGAGGGATGGGGACTGGTCCTAGGGACCCAGGGCAGGAGCCAGTGGCATCTGTGAACAAGAACTACATCTGTAAACAATAAGGAGAAAGCCAGGCTGAAACTTAGAGGGGCCCTTTAACAGGCCTAATAGAAGGGTCACATCCAAACTGGAAGGAACAGTTAACAGTGTCCCTTAACTCTCTGAAAGGAAGGAAAGGAAGTTACATTCACAAGTCCTGTCTCTGCTTGCTGTGCTTGCTCCTCCAGGGCGTCCGTGAGGCCTGGGCTTCTGGCCACCTGTCAGAGAGGTGTGTACTGATTGTCTATGGCCCGCAGGTGGCTCCGGGAGGAGGCGTCCATGTCGTAGTCCGAGTCCCGGGCTCGGCTGGCGGGCTCTGGCTCCAGGTGCCGCAGGCTGTTGGCCAGTTCCTCGGGCGAAGGCACCAGGTGGAAGATCTGCTCGGGGGGAGAGGACCGGCCTGGGAGGCCCTCCGGGCCGGGCCCCCGCGGACAGCCCGAGGAGCTGAGGTGGGGAAGGCCCAGCTCTGAGTCCCAGCGAGAGAGGGAGAAAGGGAACAGGACAGTGTTGGAGGAACCTGGGGACCAAGGGACAAAAGAGACCACATGGTCAGTGTTCACAGGGCAGGAGGAGAGTGTTGGAAGGACACAAAACAAGATCTCTGTGTCCCTGGGCCAGCCACCCCCTTGGTCAAGGGGCACTGGGTTCCCACCTGGTGGCTGGGAGACGACTACCACGTAGCTGGACAGCCGGACGTCGCAGGCAGCCCCGCACTCGAGCGGGATGGGTGAGCGCTGGAAGTGGCGGAGCATGTCCATGACCGAGGGGAAGTGGAGGTGCTGCACTCGGCACTGGCCCCGCTCGGTCAGCGACAGGCGCAGGTGCTGTGCGGGGAGGAG
Source organism: Micronycteris hirsuta (assembly GCA_004026765.1). Classification (NCBI taxonomy): domain Eukaryota; kingdom Metazoa; phylum Chordata; class Mammalia; order Chiroptera; family Phyllostomidae; genus Micronycteris; species Micronycteris hirsuta. Next base: position 347,192 of record PVJI01000085.1, on the reverse strand, counting down.
AGGGATGGCTCAGGCAGTGGCCTCGAAGGGCCTCGGACTTGGGGTGGGGGTACAGCCCCGCTTGCCTTGCCCCATACCTTGGCTATGCCCTGGAAGTTGAATGTGAGCACATACTCCCCGCGCCGCGTCTCACTCTGCCGTACCAGGAACACTCCGTGAGCGTCAGGGCCCTGCAGCTGAACCAGCTGCGCCGCCTTCACTCGGGAGATGGGGCCATGGAACCAGGGGTAGCAGGACAGGAAGTGATCTGTTTTCTGGCAGGCTGGGTCCAGCAACCCCCCAGGAGAAGCCCCTGCTAGAGAAGATGGGTAATGGTGACCCTGTGTGGGTACCTTACACCCTGGGCTGAGGCTGGGCTCGGACGTACGCACAGCACAAAGGCGCAGACCCACTGACCTTGGTTCAGGGACTCTGTGCTTCCCCTTGGCGAGCTGGACGTGCTGGGCTCTGGAGCTGAGGGAATATGCCCCTCTGGGTCCATGCTCTCCAGCCTGCTGCAGAAGAGGCTGGGGTTACGGCTCTGGGCAGATCAGGGTTGGAGGGAAAACGGTGCCAGGAGCAGAGTCGGGGGCGCTCACCTCTGGCCTGTGCACTCCCGGAGCTCAGCCGTCCATGAATTCAGCTGCTGCTCATCTCCCACCTCAAAGATGATGTCTGTCCGGTCCTTCACCTGGTGGGAGGAAGGGAGTGGCTACATGGGATCCGTGGGGGGGGGCGGGGGGGGGTTGCCCCGGGTGCGGAAAGCTGCGTCACTCACCTTCAGCACAAAGGTGTAGAGGTTGTCGGGCATCTCTAGGCGTGTGCATCGCCGGACCTCCTGGATACTGGAGCAGGCTGCTTGTAGCTTGGGCTTTGAACTCTAGGCGACCAAGGCAGAGACTCAAGGCTTGTCCCTGATGGCCCTTGGCCCACCCAGGCCTCTGAGTTTTCTGCTGAGTGCACGCCCATGGTGCTCCTAAGCAGGTACCCAGGTCTGGGGGAATTCTGGCTTGCAGGAGCCCGCAGAAGGTCCTTCTAGCCTCTGGATTATCCCCCCACACACTGAGATCCCTGGAGACCTATGTGGGCTGAGGGCCAACTCCCCTTTACCTGGGCATGTGGACAGTCCAGCACTGACATGTGCTTGCCTGCTGACATCTCTTCTCGCCCCCATTGGAGCAGAGAACCCCTCGGGCAGCCATATCACATGGACTGCCTGACCCCTATCACAGCCCAGAGAGGGGACATGCCATGAGAGTCTCTAACCCAAGTCACATTTCTCTCTGGTGCCAACTCGCTCTGTCAGGGGTCCCAAGTCTCTGTCATGCCTTTAGCTCCCCACTAGTATGGGTTTCTTCTGGTCTAACAGCGGCCCCAGGAAGCAGATACTGTCACTGCATCCTACGGAAGAAACACAGATCTTGTGGGTGAAGCCATTTGACTCGGGCAAGGGAAGAGCAGGTTTTGAATGCCAGAACATCACATTCCCAGACCTCACGAATCTGTCCTGACTTCCGGTCCAGGACAAGGGGGGGCTGATTTGGCTGCAGGGTGCGGGTTGGAGGAGTAGATTAGCCACAGGCCTTCGGGGCTTCTGCCAGTGTGCCCAAAGGGGCAAAGCATGGCACGGCTGGCCCCAGTTACATCCAGCCGAAGTCCACACACAGCCTCGGGCCCAGGAGTCTGCCATGACATCCAACACACACAAGCTTCAGAATAGGTGGGAAATGGTCCCCAAACCCTTGGCCAGCAACGGCGGCTGCTTCCAGCAGAGGCCAGAAGACAAGAATGGTGGAAAGAGCCAGAGATGAGTTGGGGATTGGACAGAGGAGGCCCAGCTGGGCTCCCCTGTCTCCAGTAGCTCTTTCCCCAAGGACCAGGAGGTAGCCACATGCTCCTGGGGAATACCGTGGCCCCTAAAGAGCCAGCACAGGGTGGGGGAGTGGAAACAAAAGGCATGCTTTGGAGGATCCAGCCTCCACCTCCTCTGCCCAGAAGGGCACATCTTGGCCAGGAGCTGCCTTTTCCAAAGGTGGTGTAAGAGCGGATCCCCACAGGGGTGTGCTTAACCAAGCAGTGGACATGCAGGAGCCAAGCACCTCGGACCTCCTGCCTTCAGCCCCTCCCCAGCAGCAGGAAGGCCAAGAACAGGGAGGTGAGAGGGCAGCCTGGCAAGAGGGTTGGCCAAACGAGGGGAGCCCTGGTGCAGGCCCACCCTCCCACAGGGCTCCTTGGAGGTCCCGGTCCCACACTTGGACACAGCAGTCTGGGGACGGCGACAGCACTCTAGGAACTTCCAGCCTTTGTCAGGGGTTGCTGCGTCGTCTCACCAACGCTGTGAATGAGGAAACGAGGGTTGCACAACTAGTCAGCCCCAGCCGCAGCCTTCTCCGCTTTCCAGTTTCTCCCATGTCCCCGGCACCCCAACTTCTCAGCCTGGGAGTCCGATGTAGGGGGCACAGCAGCCTCACCCAGTCCTACACGGGCACACCGGCACACTCGGGGAGCCGGGCCTCTGCCCCAGCAGCTTTCACAGCCAGCCAGTCCCTCAGAGCCCCCGTTTCCTGTCTGCAAAATGGGTAAGGTACAAAGGGCCGTTTCCTTCCTTCTCCTGCTTCTGCAGTTGGCCCTGCCTGGCCCCCCACCCTCCCCCCGGCTCCCGGCCTCAGGATCACTGAGAGGAAGTAGGCCAGGCCAAGAGGGGAACAGGCCTAGTCTCCCTTTCAGTTCTGCTCCAGGCCTGGCTGTGGGCCCAGCCCCAGTGAGTGCAGAGATTAAGCAGCAAAGCCACTGGTTTCACTCTGAATACAGGGCCCTCCGTGCCAACTCCCTCCCCAGCTCCACCCCCAGCAGCTGAGGAACTGCTGACCTGGCGGGCAGTGGTAAAGAGAGGGTTCCCCTCGGCACCCGCGGGGCCCCAGCTGCGCAGACGTCGTCTGCCTGCAGGGCGAGCCCGACACTGGGTCTTCCGCCCCTCACAGTGGCCCTGGGGCCCTGAGCGCTGCCCCGTCAGCCCGTCTGACCGCTCCCGAGTCACAGCTCTGTCTGCAGAACTGGGATCTGAAGCAGTGGCTCCATGCTGCCCCAGGTGGGAGGGGCAGGTGGGAGGGACACCTGTGTTCGGGCCAGAGCAGGACTCGGAGCACTGGCCACTGTGTGGAGGGACCAGCGGGTGCCTTCCTGGTTGAGAACCGAAACCCTGGGGCTCTGTCAGCAGCCTGAGGAGCACTGCGGGCGTCGGGCTCCCCTTCTCTCAAACAGCCTAGTTCACCTGCCTTGCAGAGCCAGCCGGGCCAGCAAGCAGCTGCTCTGGGGACCCCCCTCAGTCATACTGCTTAGGTAGTCAGAACAGCCAAACCACTGCAGGAGGAGGTGGTCCAAGCAGCTGGCTCACCCACCACGTCCTGCAGCGTCTGCTCCTGGGGAGCGAGTCTTCTGGCTCCCCGCTCTGAAAGGCTGGCTTCCTTCTCACGGCCACTGCAGCTCCGGTGGGAGTAACCCGTTCTCTGCCCTGGCTGCTAGGAAGCCCTGACACTGTCCTCACGGAAGGGCTTGCATGTCTACAGCTGCCCTTGTCTGGGCTTGGATCCCCTTACCCCTCTAGGCTTCAGGGTTCAGTCCTTATCCTTCTGTTCCTGCGTAACCCTGGGTAAGCAGCTCAGCCCTCCTGCCTTAGTTTGGTCACCCAGAAAGTAGAGCTGCTTATTAGTAGCCGCCTCTTCACAGGGCTGGGGTGGGGACCGGCTGGGGCCTGAGGCCAGCAGAGGTGGGGAAAGCCTTCGAGGGCCCACTGCAGGGTCAGCGTCCCAGTGTTCCCGAGCAGGCGCACACCTGCCCCCCCACAGTGCTGCCGGCCCTGTTTGTAACTTGTAATGTGCCCTCACCATCCTGCAGTGACGCTCCCACATGATGTGCCCCACGTACCCCAAGGTAAAGGGAATGTAAGCAATGTAGCTTACATTGAAATAAAATGCACTTCACTGGGACTGTGCCCATGATACACTTGGGTGCTTCTGAGTTGGTTTTTAAAAAACAAACATGAAGGAGCCAGAGGGCAGGGTGAGCCTGGGAGGATGGTCAGTCTGTTCAGTGGGCACTAACACTGGGCAGAAGCTTCCATGTACTTCTGTGTAACACGGAGTGAGTCCTGGCGCTAGGTCTGCCATCTCTGGAGAGCACTGTGGACAGCTCTGCCTCTACCCACGGGTTCTGCCCGCACCCCCCCTCCTCCCACTGACCCAGGGGTTCCCATGGCTACCACTGAAGAGGCTTGGAGCCTCCAGTCTGCCTGGGGGCAAACGAAAGATCCAGACCACCCCTGTCTCTCGAGGCCTTGCTTTCTCTCACGCCTTTCCCTGGACACTGCCACCGCCTGTTGCTGCTCCCTGTGTGCTTAGGGGCAGGGCCAGTGACAGCCCTTCCAGAGTCGTCCAAGGTGCTGGGCTGCACCCTACTCTGCCACATCCTCACAAGCACCTTGAGTGGGGCCTGGTACCGTTCACACCCTTGAGACCCCAGCAGAGGGACCGGCTGAGCCCGCACTGAGCTGCAGGTGCCGGTGCCCCAGCAGGAACAAAGCACACTCGGCCTTTGAGTCACGGAGCTTCTGGTCTCCCAAAGGAATTGCGTGCCCACCAGGAAGGTGGGAGGCAGTGAAGGCCAACTTTGCTACGTTAAGAGCAGAGCTGAGCTTCCCAGGCCCCGGGATGGCCTTTACAAATGTCCTGAGCTAGGGAAGCACATGGGCCTTCGTGTCCCACAGTGAGGTGGTCACAGTGGCCCAGATGTCCCCGTGGGGTCTAGAAGCTGGGGGAGTCGGTTGGGGCTCATTTAAGGCAGCGTAGGGAAGTGGGAGCTCACGCCGAATCCCTCGACAGAAGCAGGTCTGCTTGTGGGGCCAGACCCAGCTGTGACCTCCTCTGTGGGAGACGGAGCAGCGAAGGGCCTGGCACAGGGGGAGCTCTATGGTCAGGAGAGGCCAGACCCTCACATTGGCCTTGTTCCATCCACTGCAACCTCCCTGACCACTGAAGGGGCCTCTATTCTCCAGTAAAAGCCTAGAGAAGAGACCACCCACCATCTGGTGTCCCCCGGGCCACCCCAGCCCCTGGCGTCCTAGTCTCCGAGGGCTTCGGGCCCTCCTGTCCTACAAAGAGGAGCACTGGCACAGGAAGTAGGACACAGCCTATGGCTGGACGTCCAGATTCAGGCCCCACACCTTGGCCAGACCAGCCATGCCCCTGAGCTGGCGTGTGGGCGGCACCAAGCCCCAGCTCCACCGTTCAGCACCTTTGGGGCCTTGGGCATGGCACTGACTACAGCCTCAGTCTACGCAGGAACAGCAGGCAGAGGAAGCCTGCCGACCTGCCCTGGGTAGGGGGCGGATGGGAGGCCCTGGAAACCGAAAGGCTCAGCCAATCCCAGCTTCCAGTCGTGGGTAGCTGACCCCCCCTCCCCCGCCCAGCGCCCACAGTGGATGCCGCCTGGATGAATGAGCAAAATGAGCAGGTGAAGCATCATCGTGGAAAATGTTTACTAAAGTCTTACTGATTGGTACCAAAACAACCTGAAATGCACAAAAGGAGAATGTCCTTATTCCAAAAAGGATTTTAGGCGGTTTACGGGGTCACCAGACAGAGAATCCCAGCTGCACAAGTTTACACCCGAGCTTTGTGGCAGCCAATGCAGAGGGATTTTCCAAGAGAAGCAGCCCCTGGTTCACAGCGGTGCGGTAAAGGCTGCAGCGGGTGTTGGTGCAGAGAACCCTGGTGAACCTGTGCTCCCCGGACTTGGGCCCCAGGGTCCCGCTGGAAACCCTCACCCAGCCTGCACTCTGTAAGGTGGGCTAACAAGGCCACCACCCTCCAGTGAGGACTTGGCGAGACGGTGTGTGCCACGGCGCTGACTGCGGGGATGGGGAAGCCCCAGGGGGGCGGCGCCAGCTCGGGATGAGCCTCAGGAGCCCAGGCTCGGAAAGCTGTGCCAGCTCTGGAGCAAATGCTGCTCCCGGAGGATGCTGTCCTCCGTGGCCTCTGTCTCCCCACCACTTGACCACGTGCTCAGCAAGGCCTCCCTGCTCCCCTTCCATCTTTCTGTCCGGCAGGGCACAGAGTGTGTAGCCAACACATGTTTGCTGAACGCTCCAAAGTGGAGACAGTGGAGGGAGAGCTACTGGAGAATGAGGGAACAGCAAGAGCCAATGCCCAGAGGCCAGAAAGGGTTGCCACGCCTGCAGGATACAGCGGAGTCGGCTGGAACTAGCCATGATGCCAGCACCCTCACAGTACCCTTCGGTGAGCACCTACTGTGTGCCTAGGCTGTCTGCCAGCGGCTTCAAGACTGCTGGATTCACAGACCGGCACCATTTCAAAAATGTTCCAAATTTCACAGCAAAGAACATCATATCAAGGAATGGACGTGCTGGGGACCAAGGAAGTAGGAAGGTCATTGTTCCTGAGTAAAAGACAGTCTTTAATGTTAATTAAGTGTACGGTGAGACTCTGGTGAGAAAATTCTCACTGCCCTGCTCTGGGCCACCTGTCTGTCTGCAGCCCAACGGGAGGGGCCCTCCCCTGACCTGCAACCCCTGAAGCTGGTGGTTTATCCCCACCTCCCACATGAGGAGAGAAGGCTAAGAAAACCTCCGAGGGGGTAGCCCAGGGAACACACCACCCCGAGGCCTGGAGCCTGTGGAAGGGGGCCGCACCCGCCACCCCTCCCCCAGGCACCAGGGAGCTACAGGAGACCTGAAGGAGGCAGAGGGGTTGCTCACAGGGACCCCCCATGGTAGGGTGAAGAGTCAGAAAACAGTGACACCACCGCCTATCAGACCCACTCCCAGCTGTATCCAGCTGCTTCCTATTGCCCCTAAAACTCACTTGTGGGCCTCACTGCACTAAGCAGGGAAGCCCAAGTCCTCATCACCGGCCAGGGACCCCGCGTGATCTAGTCCTTATTAGCACCTTGACTTCAGCCCCTCCCCCTCACACTGCTGCAGCCACCCCGGGGCCTTCGCACCTGCTGCTCCTGCTGTCTGATGGGCAGTTCCTCTGAACCCACACAAATCCCACTCTTCTCAGACGCTTAGCTAAACAAAGTGTCACCCCAGGAAGGCCCTCTGAACACAGTGGTTCTAAATGCACGCACTCGCCATCACAGAACCCTTTGGGTCCTTTGCGGCACTTATCCACCTGTGAAGTAGGTTCTGTGGGGGCTTTGCCTTGTTCACAGGGGGTCCCCAGCCCCGAGCACGGCCTGGAGGGTTGGATGTGCTCAATTTTATTCCCACACTCAATATTTGTCATCGGCCTCTTGTTCGCCGAGTATCATGCGTGCTGGGGGTCAGCGGAGCACGGGCCCACTGCAGACAACCCCCTCCCCTGTGAGGGTTGAGGAGGAGGAATGGGGTTCTGCAGGGGGTGGGATGAGGGCTGCCCTCCCACCCCCTGGCTGCAAGGGGAGAAGACTGGCTGAGGAGCAGGCTCTTGACCCCCAACTCCAGCACGGTGACCGAGCCCGTGCTACGGGTGAAGGAACGGAGGCCCAGGCAGGCAAAGGCACTTGCCTGCTGCCGAGGGGGAACAGAGACGGGTGTGGGCCTCCATCTGCTCAGGCCTGGGCTCTGGGCTCTCCCGCTGCAGGTCTTGGTGGAGAACGCCTCCCCTCCTCCAGGGAGCCCTCTCTGGTCACGCCGTGGTCAGCATGATTCCTGTGCCTGGGGCTTATCAGGCCTGGCCACCATTTCCTGGTGATGCGGCCGCCCCCACCATCTGACTGGGAGTTCCTCCGAGGGTGGGGACAGGGCACCCAGCCTTGTTCCCAGCTGGGGCCCAGCACCGGGTCTGGCTCAGAGGAGATGCCTAGAGAGGGTTTGTCACATGGATGGGGAGTAGCTGGGTGGCTGCCTGGGGCCCCAGCCTCAGAGGACTGGAGAGCAGAGGCAGACGTGGGGTGTGGTGGGTTATCTCACCCCCTGTTCCCAGGCTCCTCTGGGGGGGGATGAAGGCAGGGAGCCAGTTCCAGGGACTGAACCAACGTGGAAATGCAGGTCCCTTCCCTCCTCTGCACCCCCCCTCAGATGCCTGTGCCGGCCACTTTTTCTGTGGACCCCTGAGCAAATCACTTCACTTCTCGGTGTGTGTTTCTTGTCTGTAAAACGGAGGTGATGATGGTGCACACCCTCCAGGCTTCTGTACGGAACCTGCCTGCTGCCCTGAGCCTCCCAGACTTGCCCCCCACTCCCGTCCCTACAGGCCAGACTTCCCCCTTGGCTTCTCCCCCAGAGGAATAGGAAAGAGATCAGAGAAGCTTCCAGAAAAGTCACACGAATCAGGTCAGCTTCCCCCCTTTCTTGGCGAATGAGAGCTCCCCAACTGCCAGAAACAGAGACCCCCCTAGAGCCAGGGAAACAGAGGCGCAGACTCCCAAATGTCACTAGCCTGCTCACAGACAGGGTCTCCCCATCCTCTCGCCTCCCTCCTCTGGGTGGGTGGCACCTGGTCACACCCTGAGTGACTGAGCATTGGACCCCTGTCCTCCCACACTTGGACCCCCCGAGGCTCCAGGAGGCCGGGGGTGGTAATTAGCCAGAGACGCTGGGACTGATGGGCTGGGGGCCTATCTAAACCCCCACCTGCGGGGAGGTCCCCCGACGTCAGACAGACTCACAGTGGCACTGTCACAAAGCCCCCTCTCAGAGAGACGGAGACCACCCCCCACACACAGAGTCACAGTGACAGGGGCACAAAGCCCCTCTCAGAGGCCGGAGCAACCTCCCCCTGCAGAGACAAACACCCAGAGACAGAGACCCCCATAGAGAGAGACACCCCCCCCCAACACACACAGAACCAGCCTAGGATCCCACAGCCACTCACACCCCCACCACCACCAGCCCAGAAGTGGGTGGCGCCCTAGATTGGAGGAGCCAGCGACGGGGAGCAGCCTGCACTCTGCTCTGAGGCCTGCCCGTGGCAGGGCCACACCCAAGGCGAGGGTGACTGCATAAAAGGGACCACCCCTGGAAGTCCTCGTGGGCATGACTGAACAGGGAGCCAGGGGGCTGATCACTCATGGGCACCTTCACCAGCCTCAGGGTGACAGAAGCCCAGGCCGCGTCCCAGCTCCAGCTGGGGCAGGACATCCTGGGACAGGGCCTTGTGGGGCAGCAATGAGGGAGCCAGGCCACCTAGGGACACCCCCTGCTTTTGTCCCCCCCACACAGGCTGTGCCCTCCAAACAAGCCACCTTTCCTGCCAAGCCTTTGGATCCCAGGGTGACGGACGAGGATAAACGGCTGTCCGGCCTCTGGAGCTGAGCTGCTGTGAAAAGTGAGCTGTCACAGGCTGCTCAGCAATCGGCCTCGGTGGTCCCTGTGCCTCACGGGCCTGGACCATCACCGTGGGCACAGCAGCCTCAGAAGCGCCCAGCTGGCACCCGGCGGGCCCCGAGCGACCGCGTGTCTGGAACGGGGTCAGAGGCCGAGCCAGACCCCGGCCCTCGGCCTGCCGCAAACCAGCTGCCGCCAGCCCACACCTCGCGTGACCACATCCTGCTCCTGGCGTCCCTGCCAGGAGCCCTCCCTGTCCCCTGCTGTCCCCATGAGGGCAGAGCCCCCAGACCAGTGCGCCTTGTCCCCAGCCACACCTTCACCCAGCCTAGGCTTCCCTCACACAGTGCTGCTCACGGCCACCTCAGTCCCAGGACGCTGCAGGCCACGAGGGCTGGGCTGTGTCAGCCCCTCCAGGCAGCAGGGGAAGCCATGGCTCTGCGAGGCCATGCCACGTGTCCAAGGCCCTGCATGGGGAGGGGACATGCCCAGCATCAAACCTGGCACTGCCCCGCTGGCCTTCCAGTGGGCTCTGTGGACCCTGCACCCCAGGAAAACAGATGTGCCCATGGCAGCCTGTGGGTGGTCACAGTGGGTGTCATCGGGCCAGGGGTGCCAGAGCTGCTCAGCCCCCAGGGACCTGAACGGGGTGCCGCCTCCCAGCCCTGCTGCAGAGCCCGACCAGACTGGGGAAGCCCACAGCCCGGCCGGGCCCAGCGTCTGCCCTGTGCCTGCAGGGGGTGGGACAAGTTGTGGTTAAAAAACAACAAAAAACCTCTGTCACCGGCCTTGATGGGGGTGAGCCGGAGGGGAGGGGGCTCATCATTGCCAAGATCCCCAAAGCCCTGGACGGTAGCCACCGGCTGCCTTCGAAGAATGATGATTCAGAAGAAGAGGTGACAGTGAGGGCCCCTGGGGCTTGAGGGGCTGTGGGGATGCCAGGAAGGCTCAGAGCCAGCGGGGGGCGTGGGGGGCGTGCTGAACTGACACAAAAGGGCCCCGGAAGCTGGCCAGGTCACAGCTGCGGCCACCATGCCAACACTCCCCCTTTCTGAGCTCCGTCTGGACTGACCCGCTATCCTGCGTTTAGTGAGCACTTACTATGTGATAAACTGAAGCACAGCCTCTCACTGACATCAAAAACAACAGGAAATCACACCAGCCACAAAGAATAAAAGCCAGCTGGATTAAGTAATTAAAAGTGAAAAACAAAACCTAAGTGATTATCTGAGCCCAGGCCTTTCTAAGCAGAAAAAGCAAAGAATGAAACGATAAAGAAAAAGATCACTGTATTTTCACTGCCCAGACTTAAAAAAACCTCCATAAGCCAAGAAACTCAGGATTGAAATTGAAAAGCCAAATGGCAAACTAGGGGAATCTCTGCAACATGTGACAGGGAGCTGACGTCACGTGAGGACTCCTGCCAAGCAACAAGAAAAAGGCAGACTGAGCACACAAAGCAAATGGCCTGCAAGTCACAAAAAATGCGCATGACCGAGAAACATAGGAGAAACCGTCAAAATCTGTAGGGACAGAAAGTCAATTAGTGGTTGCCAGGGGCTCGGGTTTGGGGACAGGACGTGGGACTGATGGGGTGATGGCAGCGTGGCAACGCGGTCAGTTTTGTGTTCCCTGAGTTGCGTCTCACTCTGCTCGCTCGTAATCAGAAAGGACAAGATAACCACTTTTCACCTGGAAGTCGGCAAAGGATTTTCACCTGACCCAGTGCTCGCCCCACTGGCGAGAAGATGAGTGGGTGTAACCTTTCTGGAAAGCTCTTTGAAAGGGACCTCACGCGCTTTAGAAATGGCTGGTAAGCACATGAAAAGATGCTCGGGGTCACCAGCTATCAAGGACACGCGGGTGAAACCCACCGGAGAGCGGCTCTCATCAGAAAGACAGGCAGTAACGAGTGCGGGAGAAGGGGGAGAAATCGCCGGCTGGGAGTGTCAACGGTTCAGGGCTTCGAAGGCCAGTGTGGTTAGTTCTTCGAATATTCAACATCGAGTTAGCACATGACCCGGCCGCTCCAGGCTGCAGATCTGGACGTGGGATGTGCGCACAGAAATGTGCACCGCCACGCCCCGTTTCAGTGCGCCCCACAGACGTTGCGTTTGTTTACACCTGAAAGCCAGAAGACCCTCCTCCAGCAGGAAGGTGGGGACTTGCTTGGTCTGGAAGGGAACCCACAGTGTCCTCGAGGTCTGCCCGTGCCCCGTGTCCCTGGCAGCCCCACTCCAAACCGCCTGGATGTGGCAACCTAACAACACCCCCCAGAGACGAGCGGATGAGCAAAACGTGAACCTTGAAAACATTACACTCAGTCAAAGAAACCAGCCCCAAACGGCCGCATGCTGTCTGATGCTGTTTATGGGAAGAGAACTGAGCCGGCAAATCTACAGGCAGAAAGTAATCGGTGGTTGCCTGGGGCTGGGGGAGGGAAAACGAGATGATGAAAATGTTGTACGATTAGATCCTGGGGATGGTCTGTACTAAAAACCAGTGCACACCTGAGACAAGCTAGTTCTACGGCAGGTAAACGGATCTTGGTAAAGCTCAGAGAGAGCGCCGCCCCTGCGAGCTCAGAGGGACCCCTAAAGCCGGCAGCCCACACTTACGCTTGAGGGCCTTGGCCTGAGGAAATAATCAGAGCTGAGCACCAAGACTGATGGACTCGATGCTCGTCACAGGGTTGTCTATTTGAACAAAAAAAGTTAAAAGTGATTGAAATAGGATTCTAGATGATTACAGATACACACATCATGGCCTAACTGTAGAAATGAAATATTGGGCAATCAGTATTTTAAAGAAGACATTCTTGGAAAATATTTGAGAAAACAGAAGACTGCTCAAAACACGCGAGCGGAAAAGAAGGCAGGGACCCAGGTCCACGCCACAAGGGCAGGGGGTTTTGTCCGGCAGTTCCCACCTGTGTTTCCGGCATCTCAGCAAGTGCCTGGCACACGGCAGAGCTGAGGGAGAGGGTGCCGAAGGGACTGAGTCTGGGGGAGAAGTTAAAGAACTGGAAGAGAAAAAGACTACAAAGACAACCGCCAAAATGGAAACGCTGATTCTCTCTGGGTAGTAGGGTTGTGGGTGGTGTTTCAGTTACTTTTTTATAATTCCTTCCATAAGCTTCATTAATTGGAAAAAACAGAACCAGAAACATTAGGAGCGCAGCACGCTTGGAGGCCCTCGGCAGGTTAGTTCCCTAGGTTACACGAAGGTTTGAGGTGAGACTAAGCAGGGCCCCCACTGCAGACGGTCCGGGGAAGTCTCTCCCTCTGCTGCTGCTGCTGCTGTTGGGGGCTCTCAGCACCCCACCCCGCTGGCCAAGTCAGGAGCCAAGTCAGGCCTGTGACAGGACGATCCCAGGCAACAGCGACAGTGAGAGAGGACCCAGAGTGCCCCCCAACCCCGCCCCAGGTACCCACGGGTCCCAGAGCCTAGGTACACGGCCTGAGGAACACAGTGGCCTCCTCCCCGGCTCAGGGAGGACAGAGGAAAAAGGGGTGTGGGGCCTCAAAGAGGAAGCTGCGGCAGCCCCTCCTGCCCTGGGGGAGGAAGCTACCCCCCCCCCCCACGGTGAGGGCTGGCCGCTCAGAACGCAGAGATCTCTTCTTGTGCATTTGGTTTCCTTTCCATTCACAAAGAAGTGGGTGGGGGATTTCCAGCAGCGCCGCCGGCCTGCGGGCTTGTCAGCTGGTGCCCAGGCCGGGCTACTATGAGGCCAGCCAGGTGGCTGCCCGTCCCTGGGAGGGTGGCCGGAGACCCACCTCTGGATCTGGCCACTTTCTACACAGGAAGCCCCTTCGTCCACCTCTCAGGGCGGAGACATCGTGCCAGGCCCTCCCTGAGCCTGTTTTGACTCTTAATTGCCCAGCAAGGCAAGGACTGATGTTCCATTTTCCAGATTGGGAAACTGAGGCTCAGAGAAGCTAGGACATCAACCAAACCCCTCTCTGGCCACCAGTCTGCAGCCCAGACTCCGCAGTGCCAGGCTCCTCCCAAAACCCAGTCCCCCAAACAAACAAAACAGAAGACAAACTTCCAAGAAGCTGGCGGCGGCAGCAGACGCCCCCGTGCAGCAGGAGCAGAGGTGGGACAGCCCACAGCGGCGCTGGGGACTTCAATACACGATAAGAAATGAACACGGTCCCTGCCCTCCTTCTGTTGGAATCGGGGCCCTTTCTCATCTGCGGATTCACAGGATTCAAGCAGAAAGGAAGCTCGGCGATACCATCTGCCCGCGGTTTCGGCGTGGTTGGGGCTCTCTTCTAAGCGGCAAAGCAGTTTTGAAAAAGAGCTCACACGGAACCCCAATAAGGGCCAGATGGGGCGGCTGTGTGTGCCCCACAGGAGCCCTGCCCACCAGCGCCCCTTCCTTCCTCTCGTTCCGGGGGGCCAAGACTGAGCCCCTTGGTGGCCCATTTCACAGCTCAGAGAGGGGCAGGGACCCACGTGGGTCCCAGAGCAGTCACGGCAGGGCACAGGCTGGGCCTCGTTGGAGCCCTCAGGGCCTCTGCCCCCAGTTTTCCCAGGAGAGGGTGGCTGGGGAGCCGCTGGCCTCCGAAGCTCCTGTCTGCCCACTGGACGTCAGGGCCTGGCCCGGGAACCGCCGCCAGGCTGGAGGTTGCAGGCGAGCGGCTTCTCTGCCTGCCTTGGGGCCCAAGCACAGGACTCCGTGCTGAGTGCTGCCACCTCCCTGCCGTGTGGCCTTGGACAAGTCTCTCTGCTTCTCTGTGCCCCAGTTTCCTGATCGCTGTCCCCACACCACAGGGTCTGTGGTGACTCCATGGGACGGGTCAGACGCGGCGCATGTCGCGTCAAATACAACTGATACAAGTACTGACGACAACTAAGCAGCTAAGCTGTGCCGGGCGGGCGCGCTGGGCGCAGCTTCCCCGGGAGGACCGTGGCGTGGGGCCGTGGGGCGGCTATTCTCACTCGAGAAAACAACAGAGGCAGAGAGAGGGAGGGCACAGCCTTTCCCACCCAGAGGGGCAGAGGCAGGAGTCTCGGCAGCCGCCCCTCCCGCCCGCAGCTTCCTGCCGGCCTTCCTCCTCCTCCTCCTCCTCCTCCTCGCACTCCTGCCTCGAGGAAACCACCAGGCCTCCGGCGGACGGACGTCCCTTTCTTTCTGCTTCCTCTTTCCCACACTCAGGGACTCAGCTCTAGGCTCAGGCCCCAGCGTCCACACTGCAGCCACTTCGGCCTCGATGTCCTCATCTGTAACGTAGGCGCAGTGCTGGTATCCACCCTGAAGGCTCACGGTGGGCATCCGGTGGGCTGATCCCGCAAGGCCAGCCCCCTGAGAGCTGCTGGGCGCTCACCCAGGCTTCCACAGGCTCCCACTGCCCAGGTGGCCCGGCTGTTCCCAGGCAGACGCCGGCTCGGGTGGGGAGCGGAGGGGCCCACGGTCTGAGTCGCCTCTCGTCACAAACGCAGCCCTGTCTCCCCAGCTGAACTCGGTGCTTGTGCGGTGGGGCCAGGTGGCCTCCTTCCTGGGTGTCCAGGCGCCCGTCACTCATCCAGTCGGCACCTAGTGTATCTGCAGCCTCGCCCACATGACTACAGGCCCCAGGCAGGCACTGTGATCATCCCATTTTACAGGTGAGGACAACTGAGGCCCAGCATGGTCAACTCACTTGTCCAGGGGATCCTAGCCCGGAAGGAGCAGAGCAGGAAGGACTCAACTTTGTTGCCTGGCCCACCCCCAACACCCCTGGGGCCAGCGGGACCACACTCCCAATCAGAACACTTCTTCCTGGAGGTATGTGAGGCCTGGAGCCGGGCAGCCAGGTCTCAGGGCTGAGGGCTGAATCCCTTGAGGAGGCCCCCACCTTCTGCCCCTGCCTCTTCTCTGGGCCTCAGTGTCCCCACATGTAAAATGGTGGCATTAGATGAGACAGCCACAGGAAGCCTTTCCTGGTCTGAAAACTCAGAACAGACGCCCTCACCGAGACTGGGCCACTGGCTAAGTGCCACCGCCAACCCGCTGCTAAGTCCTCTGAGGACCTGCTCGGCCCCAGGCCCAGCCCAACTGCCTGGGTTCCAGCCCTACGTCGGCCACGCAAGAGCTGAGTGAGCTTGGACAAGTCACCTACCCTCTCGGCCCCAGCTTACCCGCCTGTGGAGTGGGGCCCGCCACAGAGGCTCCCCACGGGGCTGCAGGGAGGGTTAAGTGAAGACAGGTCAGCACGGTGCCAGGTAGAGAGCAAGTGCCAAATCGACGGTAGCTAAAAAGGCTGTTTCAACCGTAGCAGAACCTCAGCCTCACCCCCTGTGCAGGTGAGGGAAACTGAGGCTCAGCCCCCAGGCCTGGCAGGACTGGCAAGGCTTTGAGATCATCTCAGACAGCCCAGAGGCCTGTGAAAATGGGGAAACTGAGGCCCAGAAGAGCCAAGGGCTGGCCCAAAGGCCACGGCCAGCCAGTTTGCTCCATGTGCAAATGGACCCCCAGTGCCCAGGAGTCCTGCCCCAAGGCCAGCCACCCTTTGGCCTAGTGGCTGCCTCTGTCACCTCTCCCCACCCCCTCCCTCGGCAGAGCTCAGGCAGGGCCAGGTGATTCTGTAAGAGAAACCAGGAATCTGGATGTGTATGTGAAATCTCTCCATTTTATGTTTTTAAATATTGGCGACCAATTCGACTTTCTTATTTTTTCTTTCAACTGTCGAGTCGGGCAGCACCTCACAGGCCTGGCTGGACTGGCACTCTGCACCCTCTGACATGAGCTGGGGTTGGGAGTGGGGGCCTCTTGGGGTCAGGGGGATTGGAGGGGAGGCAGGTGCCACAGGAAGAGTGGCCACTGGAGGGTCTTCTAGGAGCAGAGTCACGCCAAACTCTGCCACGGCCACCCAGAGGCCAGGAGTGCCCAGGCCGCCCCAGAGGGCTGCTGCGGCCCGGCCCGCCGCTGGGCTGCCCGAGCGTGAGTCTCACCCCTCTGGGCCATAACCCTCCCCTGGCCCCACCGGCCCCACCCAACCCAGCCGCGTCACTTTTCCCGCCTCATCCCTTATTGCCCCCTCCACCCCAGCCTGGCTGCCGGGCTGTCCCTCAGGCTCCTGGTGCGTGACTCTTCACCAGATCTCCACGACTCGCACCTTCTCTCCTCTCAGAGCTCACCTCCTGCCAAGGGGCCGTGAGCAGCCACCCTCTGGCTCCATCCCCGGCCCTCCCCTCCCCATGCCAGGGCCAGCGCACAGAGAGGGGGAGGGCTGCCCCACCTCCCATCTGCCTGCAGGGAGGCCAGGGCCACTTCCCTCCCCGCTCTGGCCCTTGGGGGAGAGCCACAGGCATCTCCGCCAGCGCCCTGCAGCGGCCAGCTCTGGCCCCCTACCGCAGGCCCCCCAACGAGCCTGCTTTACAGGTGAGTAGACTGAGGCTCTGAGTGGGGAGGCGACCTGCTCAGGGTCAGAGGCACAGCCAGGACCCAGCAGCTCCCACAAGCTGTCAAAAGCTGACAGAACCGGCCTCTGTCAGGCCAGACACTGCGGAGGGGTTGGAGGGGGGCCCGCCAGGGCCGCTCGCTTTGTGGGCAGAGCTCCAAGTCACACAGCAGCCACCAAGCCTAGGACGAGGCCTGGCCGCCTGCAGGGGGAGAGCCCACACACCTGGATGCCCTCCCCTGGGGCCCGGCTTCTCCGGGGCCAGACCACAGCTGCTGAGCCCAGGGACAAGGACCCGGGTGCCAACTCAGGGCGCCTGAAGAACAGAACCCTTGACAGGACCCAGAGCAACACTGGAAGTAACCCTGTGTTCCCAGCCCCCCGAGTTGTTGCCATAACAACCACAGTGACGCCACGGAGCGCTCTGTCAGGCGCTCAGCAGATGGGCTCCCCAGCCACCACGTGAGCCACACGACGCGGGCGCTATGAATAGGCCCCTTGTACAGAGGAGGAAACTGAGGCTCAGATATCTGACCTCGCTCCCCTAAGGCCTCCGGGCTGGGGAAGAACGAGCTCATTATTCCAACTCGGCCGTCGGACTCATGACACCTGGTCTGCCCGGGCCGGCTATTTGCAGCCGCAGCAGCTTTTGAAAGTGAAGCTGCACAGGGATGCCCACTCTGCCGCGCAGAGAGGGGGTGTTCGGCCCGATTTGCCTCTCGTGGTGTCGCGGACGCAACAGCGATGAGAAAACCGAGTTTTTATCTGCACTTGCATTTTTCCGACAGCTTGCCACTCTGTTTGGAAGGAAGTGCGAACTCCTGACAGGAGCCTCTGCCTCACGTAGTCCCCCTCTTCGTCCCTCTCCGCTCCTGCCCCCCACACTGGACTCGTCTGTTATTCTTTCTTCAAAACACGCAAAACGCTTTCCCATCTCAGGGCTTTGCTGGTGCTGTCCCCTCGGCCTGGGACACCCAGAGAGTCATAGCTCAGGGTGAAGGTCTCAGTCCAAAGTCACCTTCTCAAGACTCACCACGAAACTTCGGTAATTAGTGTGGCATTGGCACAAGGACAGGCCCGCAGGCCGATGGGACAGACGCGTCCAGAGCGCACAGGGGGCGCTGGCCTTGGGGGAAGCAGTGCCTCCGCACACAGCACTGTGACGTGGAGAGTCGTGACCCATACCTCACGCCGCACACAGCAACTGATTCAAGCGGGACCCTCGTTCAAAACGGGGGCGCCCAGACAACAAAGCTCCTAAACGAAAAGCCAAGAACGAGCTTCATGACCCTGGGTAGGCAAAGATTTCTTAAACAGGACACAAAAACACTACCTGTGAAGGAAAGCAACTGGTAAACCGGCTTGGTTAAAACTAAGACCTTCTGTTCACGAGAAGGTTCTGTTTTAAAGGAGTAGAAAGACGCACAGAGTGGAGATATTTACAATACAAAGGAAGTGTATCTAGAACACATAAAAACTCTTACAAATCAATAAGAAGATGGAAAACTCAATAAAAACAACAAGCATTTCACAAGAGTCCATTCCAACGTCCCATAAATGTTTGAGGTGCTTGACCCCCTGAGTCAGGAAAATGCAAATTAAAGACGCAGTGAGACACCTGTGCCCGCCCACCAGCCGGGCTGCACTGAAAACTCACACACACAACTGCGCGGCCGCTTTGGAAAAGCATAGATGTTTCTTATGAAGTTAAACCCACACTTACCATGCAAGCCTGCAAGTCCACTCCTGGGACTCGATGTCACCCCAAAGACCTCCAGGAACCATTCACAGAGGCCTTATCCTTCAAGGCCCCAAAGTGGAAATGACCCTGCCATCCACCGGCAGGTGAGCAGATAAACTCACGGTGAACTCAGACCTGTGGTGCACCCACCACGAAATAGTGCTCGGCGGCAAAATGACCTGTCCACACACAAGGGACCGCGGACGCCCCCTAAAACACGGTGCTGGGCAAAGGCAGCCGGACGGAAAAGGCCGCGCGCCATGTGACTGCACTTACATGAAATTCAAGAGCAGGACCCAGTGTCAGTGGGCATCACTGACAAAGGGAGCCCCCCCCGACACACACACACTCATAGAGCTTCAGGGGCATGTCCTACACTTCAGTGTGTGCGCCTGTGAAATTGAGGGACGGTTACATCACACAGGAGGACTCTCCGACAACACCCCGTCCCAACAGCCAATTGGGGCCCCTAGGTTCTCTCTCGGCAGCTGCTGCTTGGCCCCAAAACACAGAGTGTATTTATAGTTCGGCATGTACCTGGAGGCTCACTCCTTCAACAGCCCCGCCACACTCCTAGCTCCCCCTGTACCTAGCATGCGCCTGAGACATAGTAGGCACTCAATAAATATCTGTTGAACAAATGAACATGTAACTGTCAGTCTCCTGACCTAGACTGTGACCTCCGAGGGCTGGATCATGTCTGCTTGGCTCACTCCCTAGAGCACGGACTTGGACTGCAGGGAGAAAGGAGGTAACGAAAGCCGCATGGTCCCCCCAACCCAACACAGCTGGGTCAGAGATGGGACAGGCATGTGGAACAGTGGCCCTTCAGTCTCACTACACAGCGGGAGTTAAATTAGTTGCAAAGGGAAAAGACAAAACTGTTAAAACCTGAAAGGAAATAAGACATCCACAACACATGGGGGGGGGGGGCATGTGTGTGTGAGTGCAAAGGAATTCCACAGCTGTTTCGAACCCCCTAGAAAACAACCTCCTGCATGTCAAGGTCAGTCTGGGTCAGGGTTTCCAAGGACCTTGGATCAACCTGTCACAGCCCAGGTGACAGCACATAGGTGTCCCTGCCTAGTCTACGAAACCCCTGATGGGCGCACCTCAAAACTGCCGAGGTCGTCACAAACAAGAAAAGAAAGACTGAGGGTCTGTCACAGCCACGAGGCGCCTCACGACTGAATCCAATCCCAGAAATGGGACCTTAGGGAAAATTGGCAAAATCCAAAGTAACCGCAAAGTTTAGTTGATAGTAGCGATCGGAGTGGGTGCCTATGACGAGCACACAGTAATGTTGCATTAGGCAAAGCTGGGTGCCGCGTACAGGGAAACTCTGCCCTATCCTGGCAACTTTTCTGTACATCAAATGATTCTCAAAGAAAAATTTCAGTTTTGAAAAGGTTTACTTCCCTCTGGGCGCTTTGCGGCGGCCACCTGCTGGAAATCCGAAGTCCCACCCTCCTCGGGCATCACCCACGCCCCCGCTCAGCGCGCCCGCGCCCGCGCCCGGTGCTTACCTTGGGCGGGTCGAAGAGCTCGAGCACTCGGTCCGCGCCGCCCTCCGGGCCTCGGGCGCGCCGCAGGGCCAGTCGCCCGCGCTGCCAGCGCGGCCCGCTGTCCATGGAGGCCTCGTCGGCCAGGCTGTAGCGCAGTGTCGCTTCCTTGAGGGCCTCGGGCGGCGGTTCCCGGGCCAGGCTCCAGGGCAAGAACTTCCTGGCCAGGCCGGGCTTGGGCCGGGCCTCCCCCGCGGCTCCAGCCGCCGGCACCTCCCCGGCCGAGCGGCGGCGGATGATGTGGCGGAGGCTGTGGCGCAGGTGCTGGAGGGCACAGGGCGCGGACGGCCGCGGCGGGGCCAGCTCCTCCGAGCTGCGGGCTTTGGGTAGGGCAGGGGCGGCGGGGCCGGGGCCCGCCTCGGCTCGGGGGGCCTCGGCCTTGGCCGGGGGCCCGCGGCCCGCCTCCCTGTAGTCGCGCGCCGGCGGCCCGGACGCCCGGCCCTGCCGCACCTCGCGACAGAAGTAGAGCTGGAAGAGGTCGGTGAACTGCAGCGACACGAGCTCGGCGCGCAGTGGCGCGTGCTGCGGGTGCTCACGCACGAAGAGCCAGTACTGCCGGGCCAGCTCCCGCGCCGTGGCCACCGCGTGCAGCTCGCAGAACTCGCTCCAGCCCCGTGGGGCCGGGGCCGCGCTCGTGGACGAGGAGGCGGAGGGCGTGGAAGGGGCCGCGGAGGGCTGCAGGGCGGGCCCGTTCATGGCGGAGACCGAGATGGCGCGGCCGGGCTGAAAGACAGGCAGGTGGGGGGACAGGCAACAGGGAGTGAGCACACGGGTGAGAACTGACCACTTAAACCCACGGCCAGGGACCTGTCATTCTCCAAGCCCAACGTCAAAATTCGAAAATTATTCATAACACATAGTGCTGGTGAAGATGCAGTGAAATGGGCACTTCCACACCCAGTTACGGGTACCGTTAAGAGGTACAGCCCTTCTTTGGAGGGCAATGTGGCCGGGTCAGTTTCAGACCCAGTAATTCCACTTTTCAGTATTCAAGAGAAATTTTAGGACAACCCCCTGCCAGACGTTTCCTGACCCCATAGTTAAAATAGAGGAAAAGTAACCCGGCTGCTGTAGCTCAGTGGATTGAGCGCGGGCTGGGAACCAAAGGATCCCAGTTCGATTCCCGTCAGGGCACATGCCTGGGTTGCAGGCCAGGTCCCCAGTGAGGGCCATGTGAGAGGCAACCATACATTGCTCTTTCTCTTTCTCCCTCCCTTCCCCTCTCTCTAAAAATAAATAAATAAAATCTTTTAAAATAAAATAAAAAAAAAGTAGATACACCTGTTAAGCAAAAATTTAAACTCCCATGGCTGAAAGTCATTTTAAAAGAAAGGGTTTATTAGGCCATTGCTAGGCAAAAAGAAAAAAGAAGGAAAAAAGCAGTGGATGGCTGGTCCCGGGGCATGGAGTCTAAACCACTGGCACCATGGTGAGGTGGGAAAGACAACCGTGTCCTCACCCTGGAGGTCCACAACGGTTTTATACACCGGGGGGGGGGGGGGGGGGGGGGGGGGGGGGGGGGGGGGGGGGGGGGGGGGGCGTTAAGCCTGGTCTGAAACGATTACATTAGCTACAGACAAAGCTGATGCAAACCCCCCACCCAAAAGAAAAATGTTTGCTCCTGTGGGCAGCCCATTAGAAACTTCCTGTGTAAATTAGAAGCGGAGGCTCCTGGGGTTCGATAATCACTTGGAAATTCATCCTAAAAGCCAACAGACCCAAAGGAACGAGAGCGGACTTCTGTCAGCGCTGCCCCACAGCGGCGCTGCCCCGCCCCTTTCACTCTCAGCCCGTCGTCGCGGTGACTTAGGACGCCCCAGACTTTTTCCTTGTCACAGCCTGACTGCCCATCAGCCAGAGGCGGCGTGCACCTGCAGGCTGGACTCCCTGCAGCAGCGGGGAAGGATGTGGAAGGCCAACGCCGCCACCTCGGTGAGATCTCCAAGGGACACCATGAAGCAAACAAAGCAAACCACAGAGCAATGCCAACTGTGCGGTCCTGTTGACATACACGCCAAGCCCAGCTGCCGGTTTTCGTGGGCAGGTGGATGCGGGTGAGTGCGGGGCAAGAAAGGAGTGGCGACCTCGGGGGAGGAACCAGAACGGGGGTGCAGGGCGAACAGTAACCAGGGAAGACAGTGACGACTGTTCGCCAGAAAGGATGACTAACAACACACAGAGCCCATCAGCGACAATATCCCATGTCCTGTGGTTTCTGTGTCCTCGCGAGGCCTGTCCTGCCAGGTGTGTCTGGCTCTTCCTCAACCACCTGCAAGTCACTCATTCTCACTTCTGAAATCGAATGCCCCTCCAACCTTTCTCCTTTGTCCAAAATGCCTCATACACCCAGTGTTGCCTGTCTTTGGAGTTTCTTTTTATGTGAATTTCCCATGCACATGTGTTGAAACTTGATTTTTCTCCTGTTTAAACACAAAAAACAAAAACATGGAGCCGGAAGCTGAGCTCAGATCCCAGCACCACCACTTACTAGTTGTGTGACCTTGGGTGAGTTGCTCAGCTTCTCCCTGCCTTAGTGTCCCCATCTGTAAAGTGGGGACCATGACTGTACCTGCCTCATTGGAGCATTAGGAGGATTGAGTTGATTAATGTAAAGGCCTCAGAAACTAGGAAAAGCATAATAAAGATTGGCTGTTTTTACTGTTACTTGAACATTACAATGACAGTGTATTGTTGCCAATAAATACAAAGCAACAAATGAAGAGGAATAAATTGCCTAGACTCACACAACGTGCCAAGATAGTTCCTCCTCAGTCAACCCTTGCCCTCCCGTCCCAGCTGGGGCTCCCTTCCGTTCCACCCCTCAGGTCCCTCCTCCGGCACATCTGAAGGGCAGAAGCCCCCCACCCTCTGCTGTCCGCGGTGCTGAACCCCAAAACGCCCTAGTTACCATCAGTACTGGCCTTCCTTCCAGCTGGAGCCAGCTGGGCTCGAGCCCCCACTGGTGACACATAATCATGGCTGCTCATTCACCTGCCCCTCAAAAAATTACTGAGGGCCTACTATGTGCGAAACACTGTGCCAGGCCCTGGGGATGCAGCAGTGACCCAGACAGAAATGCCCGCTCTCCTGAGGCTGCACCTCACACACACACGTGTACGGGCTAGGTGGCCCCTGACACCCGACTGGGCCTCTTTGAACCCAGGCCTCCTCGTCTGTCAAATGGGGAGCAGTGTGGTATCGGCCTCATACAATGGCTGCAAGGAGTCCTTAGACGGGGGACTCGAACGGAGATCTGAGCCCAGAAACTGGGGTTCTGTCACCCCACCATCTCCAGACCATGGTGTGACGCTGCAGCTGGTCAAAGCAGGACACCCCGGACAGCACCGAGCTGAGCACCCACACATGTCAGGCTCTTTGCACAGAGAAGGCAGTCGGCAAAAGCTGCCAGACAGAGGGAAGGGTGAGGAGCCACATGTGGCCTTGACCATCACACTCAGAACACATGCCCCGTTGCTGAAGGAAAGGGTTCCACCTGCACGTGGGGGTGGCCTGGACCCTTGTCAACCCTGCAGCATGCCTCCACACGGGTGAGGCAGGCACTGTCCTCTCAGGTTGGGGACTAGAGCTCTCAGATTCCAGACCCAGGCCCCTGCCCCACCAAAGGGGCCCCATGGAACCACCCCACTGGCTCCAGCCGCCTCTGCACTAGCGTCTACAGCCCTGCCTGCTCTCAGCCTGCTCCAGTCGCATATGCGAGCAGCCCTCCCTGAGCTCGCCAACCCAGTACAGTCCAACCTTGTCCTTCAGCAAGCAATGCTGTCATTCAGCAGCTACGATTTGTGATTGGTGCCTATCTCCCCACCAGACAGAGCTCCACAAGGCCAGGAGCTCCCCATTCTATCACAGCTCCCGGCATACAGCAGGGGCTCAACAAATGCCAGTGTTGAATGAACAAATGCAAGAGTTCAGCTGAGTTTGCAACCTCTCACTCTGCTGGCAGGCCCATGGCGGCCAGCACTCACCGATGGGCCAACCCACCTCCTGTGCACCCTGGGCCTCTGCCTGCCTGTCCCTTTGCCTGGAACACCTGTCCCTGTCCACCCCTGGGTGTCAGTCTCGAAGTCCAACTGCAGGGCCAAACCCTAGCAGGACCCTTCTCGGAACAGCTGTGCCCACTCCAAGCTCTGTCCCTGTGCAGGCGATGGCTGGACACCCTCCTCGCCATGGCCCGCATTCCAGTTTCCCCACAAGAGTGACGTGTCCTGAGTACTCACTACATCTCACACATTTTTCTAACTGCCCTTGCATGCTCCCCCAAGCTTCATGACAGCATCTGGAGGTGGGGCCAATAACTGCTCCCATTTTACAGGTGGAGAAGCTTAAGCACAGAGAGGTGCCACAGCTAAGGATGAATGGCAGAAGGCACCCCAAAAATGCCTGTGGGTGCCCGAATGCACACCACAAAGAAGACTCTTCCTGGTGAGTGTCTGTGGAAGGGATGAGTGGGACCCAGGCAGGAGTATAAAGGTCTCATTCAGTCCCTGGCCCCCAGCGTGCCAGGTGGCCAGGGAAATAGCCACAGGATGAACATGAGGAAACAAAAAAGGCAGTGCTTGCATTATTCTCTTGTTAATTCCCCGCTGGAGGGGGAGTCCTAGCATTATGCCCAACTTATAGTTGAGAAAACCGAGGTGCTGGAGAAGCGGCTCTCCTGGGGTCATGGGGCCAGTGAGGGGCAGGGCTGGGATTAGAACCCGGCTCACTCCCTGTAAATGTGAGCAATGCCACTTACCATTCACCTCCCTCCACCAGGGCTGTGCAGCCAGCGGACTGAGAGGCCCTCCCATCCCTGCCCACTCCCCAGAGCCCAGCCACAGCAGGTACTCAGAAATACCAGCTGTATGAATTAATGAACTCTCGGGGTCCAGATGGGCTGCAGATGGCGCACTCCAGAGCCATGCCACTGACCCAGGGGGACCGGCAGAAAAGGCAGTGAGTGGGGGTCTGAGGAACCCAGCAAGACCCCTGCTCTCACCCAGACGACCTCTCTGTGATGGAGCTGCCCACCAAACCTGAGGTCACCTCCCTGCCAGGTGCTGCAGAAGAGGGGCTTCCCCCTCTGAGCCTCAATGTCTCCATCTGTAAAATGGGCCGATGCTCTCTGGGCATTTGCTAGGAATATTCTAGGAACTGGTGTCTGCAGGGTGCTTGCATAGGACTCCAGAAACGAGTGGCTATTGCCACTTTATTACCATTATTGTTAGAAAGGAGGAGAGCCAGCTCCAGAGGAAGCCAGGCCTGCTGGCCAGGAGAAAACACGGGGAGAGTCTGGCCTGGTGGGCAGGGCGGGGGCTTCATGGGAATCAAACAAAGGCCTTCTCAGGGGAGAAGCGGCTGCTTCAGGCTGGCCATTTCCTAATGGCCAGCTGTGGCCCAAACCAGGGAGGTGGCAGTGCCAGGAGGTTTCTGGCGCTGTGGGCAGCCAGGCCACAGGAAGTCTCCTTGGGCCTCAGCTCAGGTGGTGGCCGTTTATTGAGCACTTACTATATGCCAGACCAGAAGGAAAAGCAATCGATCAGATCATGCCAACCCTGGGGTCAGGGGTAAAAGGCTCTGGACAGAAAGCAGTTACTAATCAGCTGGGGTTCCCAGGAGCCCCCAGGCTGGGGTTGGGCGCAGGAGCTGGAGGGGCCTTTGGGGCCTTTGGGCACCTCTGTCCCCCGACTGGAGCATCTGGGAGCCTGGGCAGCCAGCTTTCCACCCACAGGGGCCTGCACATCCAGAGGTCCCCCACCTGCTCAGCCTGGCCTCCGGGACAGGGACTCCCCAGCTGTGGGGAAGAGCTCCAGGATGTCCCCAGTCCCACAGCAGGGTGAGGGACAAGGAGGATGTGATGCCAGAAGATCCCCTCCTGGCACCCCACTCCCAACCCCCAGAGCAAACATGAGGCGATGAGACAGTTTCCTCCAGCCCGGCCTAGGGGCCGGGGGGTGGGAGGGTGGCGGGTCTGCCCCCCAGGACCCCGAGCTCAGAACAAGCGTCAGAACAACCGCGTCCACTGGAGTGCCTGCGAAGGCCCTAGTGAGGGCCCTCAAGTCATAGCCTGTTGTCTGGTGACCCTCATCCAAGCACATCCATCCTAAGGGACCCTCAACCTCCATCACATCAGGGAGCAACAAGGCTCTGAAACAGCTGGGAAGCCTGACTCTGAGCACAGGGCCCATGGCCCCAGAGATGGGGCTCTCAGACTTGCCCCCATCCAATCACCCTGGGTAATGGAATCTCAGCAAGCTACCATTTCCCTTAAAATTGTCAGGCCCAGGTGCAGAGAAGGCTCTTATCCACCTGTGGGAATTCTACCTGCCAAGGCTTGGGGAGGATATTTTAAATTGTAGTAAATGAAGTTAAAATGAGCCAATCATAGCCTCCACCGTCTACTAGGTTCCCAGCAGCCCTGCCCCCAGCTCACAGATGTTTGGGCAGGAAGTCTCAAACCTTCAGAGACACCTCCTCTGGGGAGGCCTCCAGGTTTGACTCCAGGCCACAGGGAGCATTTCTGTCTTTCCCACCCACAACACCAGCTTCTCCAAGAGCTGAGACCCTCTGCCCAGGGAGGCCCAGAGAGCTGGGGGGATCCTAACACACACTGCTGGGCAGGTGCCCACGGCCCTTTCACACATTCAAGCTGGCAGGGCCCCCGTGGAGCAGCACCGGGGAGTAGGGAACAAAGGCCCTGGGGCCCCAGGGAGGCTGAGAGGTGGGGTTTGCCCTAGACCCTCGGGCTGCCAGTGGGGCCCTGATGCACTCTCTTGGGTCCCCTCATGCTTAAGGACATTTATCAGGCCGGCACAGTCTGCCAGACAGGAAATGTCCTCTGCTTCCTCTGCCCCCCACCCCAGACTGACACCCAGGCCCAGCCAGGCTTGGGGAGGCGGGGAACGACAGGGACAATCCCACCAAGAATGGGCAGTGCTCTCCAAACCCCACCCCCTCTCAGTCCCAGCCTGTGACTTTTTCTTGTTAACTGCCCCTGGGTTGAGGGGAGAAGGTGAGACCTCAACAAGGGGAAGCAGCTCAGCAAGCTCCCCTGCCCCATCCGCGGGGCTGCTTTGGGGCAATTCAGGAGGGATGCCCTCAAACCCACTCACTCCTGTGCCTCTCCCCATACTCATCACCTTCTCTGGGCCCCTCCTGTGACATGACACCAGAGTGCCAGCTCGCAAAGGCCAGATTCCTTGCCAAAGGCCCTTTTGTGTCCACCTCCGCCAATCACATTTCCAGTCCCCTGGTCCCCCAAGGCCAGTCTCCCCCACCCCCCACTGTCAGGCGCCCTGTGAGTCAGCTCCCGGTGAGCAGGGCACAAACTTCCTCCCTCCCAGGCCTCCCTGGGGACACTTGGGGCAGCGGCAGCCTCCCCCTGGCCAGCCAGGGTGGGGGCCCACATCCGGGCTGGCCCCCAGAGGCTCCAGGCCTGGCTCACAAGGAAGCCTGCAGCCCGGCCCCCCTTGCCGACCCCTGACAGGGTGGCGTGGGAGGAAAAATCTTCCAGCCATCTGCTCAGCTGCGGTGTTTCCGGCCTGGGCGAGCCGGGGGACGCCGCCAGGAGGACCTGCTCTCCTGGGGAAGTGCCCCTTGCCCCTGCTGGGAGGAAGGACACAGCCAGTGGTGGCGGGGTGGGGGGGGGCGAGGGGGGATGGGCAGAGGGGGGACACCCTGGAGCCCTGACCAAGGAAAGCTGGTCACCCAGGCCTCAGGGCCCGAGCAAGCAGTATCCAGCTGTGGCCTTTGGACCTGCCTAGTTCCCAAGGGACCTCAGGCCCCCGGAAACCAGGGAGCTGGGGCGCAGGGCTCCTGGGTCCAATTAGGCCTGACTCAGCCAGTGACCCCAGCTGAGTCACTTCCCCTGGGCGGCCTGCCCGCCTCAGTTTCCTCAGGGAGGAGGGGTAGCTGGGAACGCGCAACTTGCATTGCACCTTTGGACTCTGTGAGGCTTCTCCTGCCTGCCAGACGAAAGCAGCTTCCTGCCCCTCCCAGCCCCAAACGCTGCACAGCCAGGGCCCCCTAGAGACCTTTCCCAGGAAACCCGGCAATTCTGTGCCAGCCCCTCCTGGGCATTAACAGCAGTCGCTCACACTTACTGAGTGCTGATTGTGTGCCAGGCTCCGTACCTGCCTCTTCTCAAAACAACCTTGTTGTGAAGTCATCTGTACTCCCATGTCCTGGAGGAGGAGACCTGTCACTCAGGGGGGTTAAGGGACAAGCCCAAGGTCACAGAGCCATAGAAATTACCCCCAACACTCTGCCAGGCTCACATACTTACAATATGAGCTCACATACAGGCTAGTAGAACCTGGAGAGGCTGGGACTCCTGGCCCCCAGTGGGCAGGTGAGGCACAAGGTCATCAGGTAAGGTGCCCGAAGCCTCACAGATACAGGCTGGCAGAGCCCATATTTGGCTTCAAAGCCCATGCTGCTACCAGGGAGAACTGGGAACTTAACAGGAAAGGCCTCTCATTTAGATGATGATGATAATAATAATAATAACAACAACAACAACTATTATTGAGTGCCAGGCCCAGCACTAAGTGCTTTATGCTCCCTGTCTCTGCCACTCAAAGTGGGCAGGTGCTAGGACTGGCAGCGGGAGGTGCCTCCAGCCCCACCCCCTTCTGCCGACAGAGACGTTCCATCCAGGAGGTGGAGGGTATCCAGGGTGGCACAGCAGGCATCCAAGGGGCCCCACAGGCTGAACAATGGCAGGGCTCCCTACCCAGCACCTGCTGGGCCCAGGCTACCGCCTTATCTGGAGTGGCTCTCCAGAATTTGACTTGTATTAGAAAGTTCTCTCTATCAGCCCTGGCTGGTGCAGCTCAGAGGGTTGAGCACCAGCCTGTGAACCAAAGGTCACCAGTTCGATTCCCAGTCAGAGCACATGCCTGGGTTGCAGGCAAGGTCCCCAGTTGGGGGCGGACAAGAGGCAACTGATCGATGTTTCTCTCCCTCTCTTTCTCCCTTCCTTCCCTTCTCTCCAAAAAATAAATAAAATCTTTGAAAATAAAAAAAGAAAGTTCTCTCTATCAGAGAAAGCTCATCAGCGTCCAGGAGAGTGGGGATGGGGAGGACCTGATAGGAAAACAAGCAGAGCTAACATCCATGACAAACAGTATAATGACAATCTCATCATTATTCCTCCTCCTCCTCCTGATCACGCAGTTGTAAACACTTGGTGAATTCATGCATGTATGATCCCAAGGACGCTAAGAAGTAGGTCCACGTCCATTTGACAGATGAGAAAACTGAGGCTGGCGTGGTTAAGCAAGGTCTCATAGCCAAGGAAACACCATCTATTCAACCTGCTTGAGTCTTCAGAATTCTTCTCCTCAAGACTCAGGGAGCCCGGAGCTGGCCATGCAGGAGGTGCCCAAGGCGCCCATTAACGAACACTCCACATCCCATAGCCGGTAACACTCGTGATGGCAACGATAACATCACCACCTCCACCTGTAACGGAACCCCTTCTCTGCCAGGCAGCAGGTGCTTCTCATGCACTGGCTCCTTAAGTCTCTACCACAAACCTGCTATTACCCCATTTAACATAATGGGAAACTGAGGCTCACCAGTGTCACTTGCCCCACCTTCAGCTGGAAAGGAGGCAGAAAATTGAATCTAAGCCTCCAGGATGCTCCTCTGCCACCACTGAGTCCCTGAAGGTCCTCAGTCCAGCCTCTTCCCTGCCTCAGCCTCTGTAGCCCGCAGGGACTCCAACAAGTTCTAGGAATGTTCACCCTTTGGCTCAGAAGGGTTTTCCCTCCCTGAGGAGGGTTGTGGGAAAAGGCTCAGAAAAAGTGTATTAAAAACCCTTCCAGCTTCCCCAACAGGCCCTGGCCTCTCATTCACTGACCCCAGGCCGCCCAGGCGGCCTCTGCCTGCTCTCCCCCTATTAGGGCTCGGTCTCCAGCCCCCACAGGCCCTGAGGAGCCGCCAGAGCTGTTTCCGCTCGCTCTGGCAGCCAGGTCAGTGACGGGAAATCCAGACACGACTCAAGCCCACAGCCCTGGAGACCTATGCGCCCACCTCCCTGGCAGGGGCCCCGTGGCTGGACTACAAGTGGGAATGCGGAATGGCTGGCAGCCCCAGCTAAGCCTGGCAGCGGGCGAGTGTTGGGGATGCTCACCTCCCAGGCAAGGGGGGCTCAGGTCTCAGCCCCTCCTGCCCCCAAAGCTGGACCGTGGCCCTGCAGACATTGCATCGCCAGGCCCTTTGCTCTCAAGCCTCTGCCCACACCCCAATTTCACTTCCTCCCCCTAGGTCCGGCCTGGCCAGGCCCCTCCCTGGAGGCCCCCAGCTGCAGGCAGTGACCTCCTCACCTACACCATCGTGGCCCGGGAATGGGGAAGAGAAACAGGGGAATGAGGAAACTAAAGAGAAAAAGCAGCAGCGGGACAGGCAAACACAGTTCCTCAAATGCAGTCCCCATCATTCCAAAAGCCCCAGCGGCCAAAGGGAGGGAGGGGTTTCTTCATTGGGCACTGAAGGCCTCTGAAATACCCTCCCAGACCTGCTGACCTGTCAGTCCAATGCCCCGCATCCCACCCCACCCTTTCCTTGGTGGGAAAATTCCCCTGGAGCCCCAGGTCCTGGTTGTGAGGGTCCATGCCCAAAGAGACCTGGGCTCTAGGACCCCCTAAACCTCGTGAATCCAAATTCAGTGGCATGGGGGCGCCTGACCCCACTTACCCCCACAATGCAAGGAGTGGGGAGAGGGACTTCCGAAATCCGGGGTGCTATCCTCCCAGCCACATGGCCTGGCCTGGGAGAGGGAGTGAGCAGCAGCTGGAGGGCTCTTCTATTCTCACAGCCTCAGTTGGACCACTTTCACTTTCAAGGTACCTAGCGGTGACCCCCGACCCTTCCTCACCAGTCACAAGCTGAGGGGGGCTCATGCCCTCAACGGGCTGGGCTGCTGAAGAGGCGGACTGGTGGAGTTGGCCATACCCTCTCTCAGCGTCTCCCTTGCCTCCTGGGCTGCCCCCATTACATCCCCAGCACGTGTGTGGGTGGGGGTGTCACTGGGAGGGTGTCGCGGGCACTGAAGAAGGGTCACCCCGGGAACGCCCCCATTCGAGTTGGGTGCAGGACAATCCTTTAGGCTGTTGTAGGAGTGCGCAGACACTGGGCAGAACTGGACACGGGCCTCCTCTTCCCCCATTAAAGCCCTCCCATCCCCGAGGACGCGAGCGCTTGGGAAGGCGGGCTTACCTGAGAGAGAGGGGGTCCGGGCCCGGCCGGCCCATGGCGTCGCGCGCCCCTGGCCCCCCGAAATCCCGAGGGGGCGGGCGGGCCCCCGCCCCGGGCACGTTCCCTCTGCGCGCCGGCTCCTGGCTCTCGGCTCGCTCAAGCGGGGCTCAGGCAGGAAACCCGGGCTCGGAAAATGGCCAGCGTCTCATCATTTCCGCCGCCAGAGCTTGACAGCTGCGGGGGGATGCGCCCCCGGGCCGCCGCCGGGGAAACTTTGCTGCTGCTGCCGCCGTCGCCACCGCGGGCCGCGATAGTCCGGGCGGGCCGCCGGGCGGAGGCGGTGGCCCGAGCCCATGCCGCCCCGCGCCGTTATGTAAAGAGGAACCGGCTGTGAGAGCGCAGCCCGGCGGGGGAGGGCGGCCACGGCAGGGGCGGGGCCGGGGCGGGGCCGGGGCGGGGCCACACGAACTCCGCCCCTGTCGATCGCGAGCCAGACTCAGCCCTAGGGGGCTCGGGCCGGACCTGGCCCCGCCCATCGACCGGCTTCTCCCAGGCTGACCTGGTCTTAGCGTCTCCAACACAGGCCCAGCAACAGGAGGGGCTTTGTGAGGCCACGCCCACATCTCGCCCACCCGATTTCGCAACGCGCAGTCTGAAGAAGGGAATGAAGGTCCTAGGGGCGGGACAACTTTGGTCCCACCCACGTAGCGTCCGCAGACCACCGAGGGCCTCACCCAGCGGGGGCGGGGCCAGAGTTGGAGAGGCGGGGCATGGGGCGGGGCATATGCGGGGCGGGGCATATGCGGGGCGGGTCCGGGCCGGGTCCGGCTGCCTGGCCTCGAGGGGGCGCGCCCCAGCCGACTCCCTCCTGCTGGGCCTTATCTGCGCGCGCTGGGCCGGTCCGTGCAATGCAGACCGCAGCTTTCATCATCACCCGGGGAAGGATCCCAACCCCACCCGGCCCCGACCATCCGCGTCTCTTTTGAGCCGACCCGCCACGACTCCAGCACCGCATTCGGATTCTGTCCCGACCCGCAGCTCTGCTCTCGCCTCAGCCCGTGCCTATACAGACCGACCGGCCTCTGTAAGAGCACCGGTCCCCCCACTCCAGGAAGCTCTCCTGGACCACTGGCTCCCATGCCCCCTGAGCCCTCTTCCATGCTCTCCCCAGGTCTACTTTCACTTTCTATACATGCCTTACGTTGGAGGAGATTGACAATATGCTCTCCCCTAGTCTGAAGTGGAGCATAGGCTCAGCCAGCCCTTCCCCCAATGCATGGGAAGAAGAGGAGAGAGGAATGCCTACACTTACCTCCCTCCCACACAAGAAACAAGTCGCTTGCGCCCCTAGCTTGCAGGGGCCACATCACCCCTTCCCAGACACCATACTCATTCCTCCATTCCACTGCCTCCCCCTCTTACTAGCCTTGGGCAAATGACTAGATTTCTCCATACCTCAATTTCCTCATCTATGAAATGGAAACAATACAGGTACCCACTCCACTGGGTTCCGGGGAGGATTAAATGAGTTAGTGCATTAAGGCAGTTAGCGTGGGGCTTTGCCCAAGGGAAAACACTGTTACATGAGTCTTTCTGAAACTATCAAGCCTACTCCTGCCCTTGAGCTACAGGAAGGGGTTCCCCCGAAGATGGGGATTTCCAGACTCCACCCAGACGGGAAGAGGGGGACCTTGGAGCCCCATAACCTTGAAGGAACTGGCCACAACATGTGCTTTCCACAAATATGTATTAAATACCTACTGTGTGTCAGGCACTGTTTTAGGTACTGAGGACACAGCAGTAAACAAGACAAACACCACTGCGCGCCTGCAGCTGTCATTCTGGTGGGGGAAAGAGCATAGAGAGGTAAATGGGGTTATGTATTATGAAGATGACAAAACAGTTATGGATGGAGAGTGGGAAAAGGCTTAGCCTGGAGGCTCCAGGAGGACCTCTCTGAGGAGCTAACACTGGAGCTGAGGCCACACCTCCACCCCATCCCACTGCAAAAAAGATCTAGGCCTGATAAGGTTTCTGGGAAGGGCATTCCAGAACAAAGGAACAGCAAGTGCCAAGGCCGTGAGCTGGGAATAGGCTTGCTGTGTTGGAAGAAAGTCAAAAAGGCAGTGGCGATGGGGAAAGATGGGGAAATGGAAAGGTGGGCTGCTCATACGGAGCCTGCAAGGTCCTGGTGGTAAGTTTGGGAATTCTCTTGAGGGCAATAAGGAGCCATGGAGTGTTTTGAGGAGGACCTGTTGAAGCTCAAATCCTAACTTTGGATTCGGGCTGTTGACAGCCCATCAGGAGGTGCCCCAGTGATGCTCACGCTCCATCTGAGGATGTGGGACAGGGGTGGAGGGTGAGGAGGAGGAAAGGTGTCAGGGAAGTCTTAACTATTCACCCTATATTATTATCTCTTTATTCCACTTGGGGAGACTGAGGCTCAGAGAGAGAACTTACTTGCCTGCAGTCAGACAGTGCCAGGTGATGCCAACAGAGCAGCCAGACGCACAGCCGTTGTCAAGGGGTCGCTGAAG
This sequence comes from Micronycteris hirsuta, assembly GCA_004026765.1. Lineage (NCBI taxonomy): Eukaryota > Metazoa > Chordata > Mammalia > Chiroptera > Phyllostomidae > Micronycteris > Micronycteris hirsuta. The sequence continues at coordinate 313,461 of PVJI01000085.1, read as the reverse complement.
TCTGCCAGCCGCAAGCACTTTCCCTCTCGCTGCCCAGACGGCTGTTCTGCTGACTTAAACGGAGACTTGTGGTTCTTCCCCTTTTTAATCACCCTGCACGCCTTCTCTTGCACCAGATTTCTCTAAGGCCCAAAGTGGTTTTCTTTCTCCCTGAAGTTCTTCTCACCAGCGTCCCCTCCAGAGTCCAGTCTCTCGTTTCAATGCTCTCAGCGATAGAGATGTCACACTTGCTGTTTTTGTCTTTCCTTAGAAAGGCAAAGGGTCACGAGGAATACCCCTTCTGTCTTCTTGCCTTGCCCTGGATTTGAGAGCATCGTGGCTCAGAGCAGCGATTTCATCTTCTCCTCGGAGGCTGGCCAATGGTGGCTCCTCCCACTCCGCAGATTGCTGGGCCCCAACGAGGGAAAGAGGCTTGAATTCCCCCCCAAAACAAGCAAGGCGGGCTGAAGGAAACTGCTCCCGCTGCCCTTCCTGCCAGTGGGTGAAGGCACCTGCTGCCTGCCAAGTTCCAGGGGCTAAAGACTCTCTGGATTAATAACCACAATGAAACAATAGTTGAGGACCATATTAATAAACACTTACTAATACTATTAATAGTAATATTAACAATTAACACAAACAATAACAAAATGGAAATTAGGCAGTACAGGATTAACAATAAATGGGTTGCTAACAATAAATATAAATATAATAATAATATAATAATATTATATTATTAACAACAGTTAATGAGTCTAATGAATAATAATAGGATTACAGGATTAATAGCAAATATAAAAAATAGGATATTAGTAGTAATAATAAATAAGATAATAACAGTTAACAAGCCTAGGATTAATAGTAATAATGGACCCTGGGTGGTATAGCTCAGAGGATTGAGCGCGGGCTGTGAACCAAAGGGTCGCCAGTTCGATTCCCAGTCAGGGCACATGCCTGGATTGCAGGCCAGGTCCCCATTAGGGGGCTCATGAAAGGCAACCCCACATTGATGTTACTCTCCTTCTCTTTCTCCCTCCCTTCCCCTCTGTCTAAAAATAAACAAATAAAATCTTTAAAAAAAAGTAATAATGGAGCTAATAGTTACAGGATTAATAATGATAAATATAACAGTAGGTTAGTAATAACATTAATAATAAATGTAATATAATAATAACATAATCATAGTTAACAGTTCTAGGACTAACAATTCAGCACTTAGTTACAGGATTAATAATAAATATAATAATAATAATAAGCTAGGACAGGACTAACAGTGACAGATATAACCCTATAATTATAATAATTAGCAGATACAGGGGTAATAACATGATTAACAGTTGTTGAGGCTTGCTTGATGCCAGGCACCCTCTCCCCTGGTGCTGACAAATGGAACTTTCTGTGGTGATGAGAACGTTTTATCTGGGCTGCTCAGTGTGGTCACCAGCCACGTGAGGCTACTGAGCCCTGGAAGTGTGGTTAGTGTCACTGAGGAATTGACTTGGTGACTTTATTTAATGCTAACGAATTGAAATTTAAATAGCCGCGTGTGGCTGGTGGCTACTGTACTGGACAGCACAGCTCCGGACACTTTACATGATAACAAATTGGATGCTCACGGCAGCCCTGGGGTAGGCACAATCATCGTTATAATTGTCCCCATGTTATGATAAAGAAACCAAGGCACTCAAAGGTGGAGTCATTAGCCCTGAGCAGAATCTCACCACACTTCAAGGCAGGGTGCCATTGTCTGAGGGGCCCCCTAATTAAGAAGGAAGACTCACTCTGCCCTGGCTGGTGTAGCTCAGTGGATTGAGCGCGGGCTGGGAGCCAGAGGGTCCCGGTTCGATTCCCAGTCAGGGCACATGCTTGGGTTGCGGGCCAGGTCCCCAGTGAGGGCCATGTGAGAGGCAACCATACATTGCTGTTTCTCTCCCTCTCTGTCTCCCTCCCTTCCCCTCTCTCTAAAATAAATAAGTAAAATCTTTAAAAAAAAAAAGAAGGAAGACTCACTCTGACTGGGGTGGCTCAGTGGGTTTGTTGTCACCCCACAGGCCGAAAGGTCACTGGTTCCATTCCCAGTCAGGGCACAGGCCTGGGTTGTAGGCCAGGTCCCAGGTCGGGGCGTGTTAGAGGCAACCCACCAATGTCTCTCTCTCACATTGATGTTTCTTTCCCTCTTTCTCTTTCTCTTCCCCTCTCTCTAAAAATGAGTTAAAAAAAAAGAATGAAGGCTCTGGGGTCATCCGGACAGGTTTATAATTCCATTTTGCCTCCTCCTAGCTGGGTGGTCACTGGGACTCTCTGGGCCTCAGTTTCCTCACCTGCAAAATGGGGACAATCACAGGACTGACCTCCTTGGGTTGCAAGGGAGAATTTGATGAGAAAACTTTTTTTTTTTTAAAGATTTTATTTATTTATTTTTAGAGAGAGGAGAAGGGAGGGAGATACAGAGGGAGAGAAACAGCAATGTATGGTTGCCTCTCACATGGCCACCACAGGGGACCTGGCCCGCAACCCAGGCATGTGCCCTGACCGGGAATCGAACCGGGACCGTCTGGTTCCCAGCCCGCGCTCAATCCACTGAGCTACACCAGCCAGGCTGATGAGAAAACTTTTGTTAAGGGCTTGGGAATATGGGTGGCACTTCCATATAACACATGCTCAGTAAAGATTGTTGGTTTAATTGTATTTATTTATTTTAGAGAGCGGGGAAGGAAGGGAGAAAGAAAGGGAGTGAAGCATTGATCGGTTGCCTCTTGTATGCACTCCAACCAGGGACAGAACCGCAACCCAGGCATGTGCTGTGACTGGGAATGGAATCAGTGACCCTTTGTGACCCTTTGCTTTGCAGGATGATACCCAACCAATTGAGCCATACCGGTCAGGGCTAAAGAACGTTGGTTGAATTTATAATTGGCTATAACAGTCGAGTCATATGTCCCTCAAGGAGTGTGAAGAGTGGTGGCCGGGGAGGGGAGAGTAGCCCTGTGGGTGGTACGCCCACACACCCATTTAACAGTTGAGTACGCTGAGGAGGATAAGGACTTGCCCAAGGTCACCCAGCCAGTGAGTGGAGGCCTTGGTGTCCACATCTATACAAGACACTTCTGGAAAGTGGTCCTCTCCCTCCTGGGAATGAGGTCTAGGCCACTAGCGAGGAGGCCTGAGTGCCTAGTTTGTCCCCTAGCCGGGCAGTAGCTGATAAGTGGATTGAACTTTGCTACCCCCTAAAACTCATGTGGATATCCTAATCCCCCAAGGTGACGGTGTTAGGAGGTGGGGCCTTTGGAAGGCCACGGGGGCAGAGTCCCGATATGCACGAGGTTAGTGCCCTTATAAAAGTGACCCTAAAGAGACCCCTCTCTGCCCCTGCCCTGTGAGGTTACAGCTGAAAGCTACTGTCTCTGCACCAGACAGCCGGCTCCCAGCAGACACTGACCCCTTGATCCTGGACTTCCAGGCTCCAGAAGTGTGAGAAATAAATGTCTGTTGTTTCAAAGCCACCCAGTTTATATGGTGTTTTGTTATAGCAGTGGAACAGAAGAAGACAAAAAATTGGCTCCAAGAGGTGGGGGTGCTGCTGTGACAAATACCTAAAAAGGTGGAAGCAGCTTTGAGACTGGGTCATGGGTAGGGGCTGCAGGAGTTTGGGGGTGCATGCTAGAAAAAGCCTATATTGCCATGCACTGACCACTAAGGGCGACTCTGGTGAGGACCCAAAAAGAAGAGGGGGGCTGCAGAAAAAGATGTCCGAGACAGCGGGAGAATGACCCCAGAGGCCTCCCGTCACAGGCCCACAGCGCGAGGATCTCAAAGGAGAACCCACTCAGCCGCTAACCCCAGGAATAGCTCCAGCAGGCCGCCAGCGGCCAGCGCTGCGCCCACAAAGCTGTGGGGGGCATGGCTGCCTCCATCTAGATTTCCGAGGGGCTGCCAGTGGCATAACTTGGGCAGATGGCCACCTCCAAGACCAGGGCAAACCCCCCTTCCCTAACCCCCAGAGTCATGGGGGCTTGCTTCCAGGCTCGTAGGGCCACCTGCTTACAATTCAAGCCCAGGAACCCTCCTCCCAGGGCTTCACCTAATAAAGCCATGGCTGCGCACAGAGAGTTCTGAGTCAGAGACGCCATCCTAATGTGGCCGGAGACAAGACTCCCCTTGCCCAGTAGGTCCAGAGGCAGGACCATAGCCTCAGCATGCCTGGGGGACAGAGCTGGAGCCAAAGAGCCTTGGGACCTATCACTCCTTTCTTCTTTTCTATTTCTCCCTTTGGGAATGGGAATGTCTACCCTAAACCCTGCCCCACCATTGTATTTGGAATCCCATAACACATTCGATTTCACAAAGAGGAATTTGCCTCAGAATGAATGGGTCAACTTTGAGTCTCATAACTGATTTAGATGAGACTGGACTCTGAGGTCAAGTTAGGGAGTCATTTGTTATACTGCACATAACTAATAAAGCGTTCAAGACAGCTCTGGGGGTGCCCGGCCAACCCTTTTGCTGCCCATCAAGGTCCAGCTGAGGCTGGGAGGTTCAGAAAAGGGCATCAGAAAAGAATTCCATAACTGGGCCCTCCTCCTTCCCCCCTGCAGTTGGTGTTCCCCAGGCTGGATTCCTGGGGGTGTTGGGGGTTCTCATCTGCTGAGCACAGGTGCCTGATGCTGTCTGTGCCCCCTTGCTTCCTTCTTGCAGCTTTGGTTCCCTTTTCTTTTCTTTCTTTCTCCTTTCTTCTCTCTCTCTGTCTCTCTGTCTCTGTCTCTCAGACAGAGGGAAAGGAGGGAGAGAGGGAGAGAAACATCAATGCGTGGTTGCCTTTTGTGAACCCCGCCCCCTACCGAGGACCCAGCCCGCAACCCAGGCATGTGTCCCAACTGGGAACTGAACCAGCAACCCCTTAGTTGGCAGGCCAATGCTCAATCCACTGAGCCACACCAGCCTCTCTCTCTCTCTCTCTTTGATTTGAGAGAGAAACACTGATTTGTTGTTCCACTCATTTATGCATTCATTGGTTGCTTTTTGTATGTGCCCTGATGTGGGATCAACCTACAACCCTGGCGTATCAGGACGATGCTCTAACCAACTGAGCTAGCAGCCAAAGGCTGGCTCCCTTTTCTGTCCTCCCAGTACCTTTGAGTCTAAAATTGCCCCGAGTCGTTGCCTAAGAAAAGCATGAACAGTTTTTATAATCTGTACTCCACTTCCAGAAGTCTGCACCATACTGAGACCATCACAGGCAATATTATACCCTCCCAGCCCCTCCCCACTGGGAGGGGTTTGGTATGAATTTCCCCATTTTTCAGATGAGAAATCTGAGGCACAGAGCAGTGACATGATGTGTCCAAAACCACACGACTGACTGAAGTAGCAGGTCTGGTCTCAAGGCCTGCCTGATTGCTGAACTGCAGCTCTTAACTACCTACTATGCCCAAATAGTAATAACGATGATGTTAATAACAGAATTATGTAATCATTAGTAGAGCATTATGTACCAGGCACTATTTTGAGGGTTTTACACGGATTAACGATTTAATCTTCCCAACAATTTATGAAGGAGAGAATATTATTTCCCTCCACTTGACAGAGAAGGAAACTGAGGCACAGAGAGGTGAAGTGATCTGCCCAAATTGCAAGGCTGGTCCAAGGCCAGGCAGGAATTTACACTCAGGCTCCAAAATCATGCCCTCGGCCCGGTGGCCGCGCACCCCACACCCACCCCACAGACCCTGAGCCCAGCAGGGAGCTGCAAGCCATCCCCTCTTCCGCTGGGGGAATCCGGTTTCTTCGGGGAAGTGACTCAGTGGCTTCAGGCCCCGCAGATAATTATTCACTTCCAATCCCGGTAATTAAAGGCCCTAATGGCTCCACAGAGGACCGACAACCTAGTTACTCCCGCGGTCTCCGCCCCTACCCGGGTTCAGCGTGGGCGCACGAGTTTCCAGGGCGCCAGCTTGGCCAGAGTCCCAGGCTGCCGGGTGCTGCGGACCCTGAGAGAGTGGAGGGGTGGAGAGTGGGAGGGGGTGTGGCCGGCCGGCTCGTGCGGGGCTCTGGCGCCCCCTGGTGGCCTCTGGGTGGTGGAGGGCTGGCAGTGGCTTCCAGCCTCGCGGCCCTCCTTGGCCTAGAACCCCTCGCTCCTGGATTCCCCAAGCTTCCTGGAAGCCTCTAATCCACAGTCGAATAGCTACCAAGGCCAAAAACACAGATTTGGGGCATAGTTTACCTGCTTTCTTTCTTTAGTGCTGGCTGTGTCACCAGGAGCAAGTGAGTTGAGCTGAGTCTGTTTCCTCATCTGTAAAATGGGAATAAGGGAGGAAGGTACTTCATAGGATTGTAGTGAAAATTAAGTAAGTGCTCAATAAATGCTGCTATTTATTATTATTATTATTAATTTCCAAGGCACAAATCTGGTTATGTGCCATGTCTCTCTCCAGCTCTAAATCATCCATGGTTCCTATTACCTTATGAATAAAATCCAGACACCTCCGCCTGTCATTCCAAGCCCCTTCACAATCTCAACTGCAAAGACCTCATCTCGTGACAATATCCACCAAATACCCTGCACTCTGGACTCACCAGACTTCTCTTTGTCCTTGTTTCATGTTTCCAGACCTTTGCTTATGCTAGTCACACTGTCTGATATTCCCTTTCCCTTTCTTCTGCTGGGCAAACTCCTATACACCCTTTAAAGTCACCTGAAACGCGACCTCTGCCTGAAGTCTGCCCTGGTTTCCTGGGGACATCACCTCCTCCATATCAAGCCTTTAAGGGGGAGAGGGCTTGTCCCTTACAGTGCAATTATTCATTAATTTGTCTGTGTTATACCCCCAGAAACTTTTAGTTTTTAATTAATATTTTAATTTTTTTTAAGATTTTTTAAAATTTATTTATTTTCAGAGAGAGGAGAAGGGAGGGAGAAAGAGCAATGTCTGGTTGCCTCTCACATGGCCCTCATTGGGGACCTGGCCCACAACCCAGGCATGTGCCCCGACTGGGAATCGAACCGGGACCCTCTGGTTCCCAGCCCGCGCTCAATCCACTGAGCTACACCAGCCAGGCTAATATTTTAATTTTTTAAATTGGCTTTAAGAAAAAAATATTTTTTTAATTTATTTTAGGCAGAGGGGCTGTGAGAGAAAGAGGGAGAGAAACATCAATGTGTGGTTGTCTCTCATGCGCCCCCTACTGGGGACCTGGCCCACAACCCAGGCATGTATCCTGACTGGGAATTCAACCAGCGACCCTTTGGTTCTCAGGCCAGTGCTCAATCCACTGAGCCACAACAGGCAGGGCATATATTTTTAGTTAAAAATTTTAAATTATAGATTTTCCCCAAGGGCTCTATATTTTGATTTTCTTTTTTAAAAATTTTATTTACTTTATTTATTTATTTTTAGACAGAGGGAAAGGGATATAGAAAGAGGAAGAGAAACATCAGTGTACGGTTGCCTCTCACCACCTCTTACTGGGGACCTGGCTCGCAACCCAGGCATGTGCCCTGACTGGGAATCGAACCTGCGACCCTTTGGTTTGCAGGCCAGTGCTCAATCCACTTAGCCACACCAGCCAGGGCTTATTCTGATTTTCTTAATCTCCAAGCACTATATTTTCCCGGCTACTGACTTAGTTGTCTTTGAATTTTTCCATTACTCAAAGGTGTTTGAACTTCCACCCAAAACTTGTAAGCAGGACAAGGTAATGACGCCAAACAGTTATTGAGCCCTTATGTGCCGGTGCTGTTCTGAGGGCTTTACATCATCATGTGGAGGGGCAGCAAGGCGTAGGCTCACGTGCCAGGCTGCCTGGATTTGGGTCCACTTGCTCACCGTGTAAGTTCAGGCAAGCCCCTTCATCCTGGTTTCTGCACCTGTAAAATGGGGGTGGTGAAATCAACCCTACTTCTCAGCGTTGTCATGAGAGGCAAAACACACAATAAGTGCTCAGGAAATGTTACCTGTTACTCTTTTTTTTGTACCTGTTATTCTTGAAATCCTTCATAACACCTTTTGTGACAGGGGCTGGCATTTCTCCAGTTTTACAGGTAAAGAAACCAAGGTACAGAGAAGTGAAGTGACTTGCGGGCAGTCACAGAGCTTGAAAATGGCAGAGTGGGGACTGGAACCCAAGTATGCACATTAAATCCATTCATTTCCAGCTCCGAGCAAGATTACAAGTTGCTTTATGAGTTGGGGCTTGATAGGCAAATGAAAGACCTCTCCCTGGTCTTCTGCAGTCCTGGTGTGGTTCAGGGACTAAGACGACCAATCCAACTCCCTTTGAGTCCTGACCTGATGTAGCAGGAAGAAAACCATATCCTACTTAATATCCCACCCAAAGCAGCCATTCTGGTGTTCAGGGCAAGGGGTATGGTTTATCTCAAAGAGGGGGCTATTGGTTTGTGGATTTTTCCAGGGCAGTAAGTACCTGGAAGAGGAGGCCACTAGGTACTTAGGAATACAGGCTTTGGTAGCCAATAGACCTGGGTTGTAGCCTCAGCTCTGAGGTTCTTTCCTGTGTGACTATGGGCATGTTACTCACCTTCTCTGAGCCTTGGCTTAAGGATCAATATAAGGGTCTGTGAAAGGAACTTGGCCATGGGCTGATATGATCTTGGTTACTATTAAGGAGCAGGTGAAACTCAGAGGAAGTTTAAATTGCTCCTTGGGAGGAAGTATTTAGGAATTTGGGGTCTGCAGAAGAAGATAGAAGAAAGGGTTTAGGGAGGGGGAATGAGAGGCCCCATAAATGATGGAGGGGATGAGGAGAGGAATTGGCAATGCCGCCTTTCAAGGCAGAGCTCTTAAACCCTCCATTTGACACCATGCAAGGAGCTGGCAAGACCTTCCTGGTCTCTACACCTTCAGCAAAATTCACTCACACACAGGACCTGGGCCTCAGGCTGGTGTGCACAGGCCCCTGTTTCTCCCCGACATGTACCAGGGGAGGAGGGCCCCTGAAGGGATCTGGCCCTTCCTATACTTCAACTCCCCCCAGTCCCTCCCAGCCTGCGGCCTGGGCTGGGTGTTTGTGGTGGAGGGCAATTTCAGTTCCTCCTTGGGGCTGGCTGGTTCTAGCCACTTCAGGGGTGGAACAGCCATGGTGGGATGAAACACTGCCCCAGACCCCAGCTTGGAACACTGCTTTTCCCTGCTGGTGGCTGAACGAAGTGGGGGATCATTAGAAAGGGTGGGGAGGCCGAGGTCCAGATGCAAGGTGGCAGGTCCTGTGGGCACCTTCTTGGGAGGAACCGGCTCAGACCCTGAGTCGTGCATGTCCTGGGCACCCAGTACCTACTATCTGCCAGGCACTGGAGATGCCACAGAGAACAAAGCAGACAAAACTCCCTGCACTCCCAGACCTACCTTCTAACTGGGGGTGGAGGGAGGCCTCACAGTTTAGGCACAGAGTATTCAAACCCAGTTACACTGCCTACAGCTGGCCTGGCCTGGTTTTTGGCCTATTTCATCGTCTGCGCCTTATCATCGCCTTCATGGGGCCCCCTCCTCCCCTGAGCCTTCGGAGAAAAGCCCACAGGCCCCCCTGCTCCCACCTCTTTTCTCCGTTTGCTCTCTCTGCTCCAGCCACATGGACTTCCTTGACATGCTTCTTGCCTCTGAGCCTTTTCACTTGCTAGTCCCTGTGTTAGGAATGCATTCCCTCTGGATATCTGCATGGCTTTTGCCCTTATTTCCTCAGGTCTTTACTCAAAAGCTACCTTCTCTATGGCCCTCCTAGTGAAAATGGCTAATCCATCATCCCCATTCACAGTGCACACACTCTGCCCCTGCTTTATTTTTCTCCCTGACTCCTAACGTCATCCTAATGACTCATAATGTGCTGCATGAGTGTTGCTTCCTTATTTTTCCCCTCTGGTGACAGAGGGCATAAACACTTGGCTGCCATTTAAAAAAATAATTTATTGAGGCGAAATTCACGTGACATAAAATTGACCGTTTTGCCCTGGTTGGTATGGCTCAGTGGATTGAGTGTCGGCCTGAGAACCAAGGGGTCACAGGTTCAATTCCCAGTTGGGGCACATGCCTGGATTGTGGGCTAGGTCCCCAGTAGGGGGCGTGCCAGAGGCAACCACACATTGATGTTTCTCTCCCTCTCTTTCTCCCTCCCTTCCCCTCCCTATAAAAATAAATAAGTAAAATCTAAAAATGAATGAATAAAATCTTTTAAAAAATTGACCATTTTGAAATGAATTCACAATGCTCTATGCAACCTTCACCTCTATCTAGTTCCAAAACATTTTCATCACCCCAAAGTTAAACCCTCCCTACCCATTAAGTGCTCACTTCCCATTTCCCTCTTCCCCTAGTGCCTGGCAACTGCCAGTGAGCTGTCTGTATCTAAGGATTTACCTGTTCTGGACATTTCATATAAATGGAATCACACAATATGCAGTCTTTGTGTCTGGCTCCTCTCACTCAGCATCATGTCTTTGAGATTCATCCACACCGTAGCAGTGTCAGGGCTTCATTCCTTTTTATGACTGAGTCATATTCTATTGTACGATGTACCATGCTTTATTTATCCATTCGTCCATGGATGGAGATCTGTGTTGTTTTCACCTTTTGGCTATTGTAAGTAGTGCTGCTATGAAAATGTATGTGCTTGTCTGTCTTTTTAACTTGTTTTGGCCGTGGCTGGGTAACTCACTCGGTTGGAGCGTCAGCCCAATATGCCACAGTTGTGTGTCTGAAAAAGCCTTTGAGCAAGAGAGTGCCGTAACCTGATTTAAGTTTTACTAGGATCCCTCCGTGGAGATTGGATTCGGGGCTCTGGGAGTTGGAATGGCAGAAGGGAGGTCTGAGAGAAGGTACGGCAGCCCACCTGGTGAGGTATGATCGGTGGCCTGGGATGGGGAAGCGGTGGCAGAAATGGAGAAGTGACAGACTTGAGACACAATTTTGAGGTAACATCATCAGAACTAGGTAACATAGCCACAGCCCAGTTCTGGTTCTCAAATTCCTCTCTCCAGTCTCGATGAATCACTGTTTCTTTTCTACAGTTCCAGCCACAAAGATGCCTGGCTATTCATAGTAGCCAAAAGGCGAAACCAACCTAATGCTCATCGATGGGTGCTAAGATAGAGGAAAATGTGGTCCATCCACATAGCGGAACATTACTCAGCCTACTATTCCTGCACTTGCTCATTTGGCTCCAGCCCTGCTGGCCTCTTCTTCACTCAGATATGCCTGGGATGGGCCCATCTCAGGACCTCTGCACTTGCTGTTCCCTCTGCTTGGGAGACCCCCAGATAGCTCCACAGCTCCCTCCTTCAGTTCCTTCAGGTCCCTGCTCCGCAGAGAAGCTTCCTCTGACCAGCCACTTTGAAACGGCACTCACAGCCCTTCTACTCACGGCCGTGGCAAATTGTCTTCCTGGCGTGAACCACTTACATAGCTCATCTTATTTGTGTGGTTTGTTGATTGATTCAGCCACAGTGCTGGCACACAGCAGGCACTTAGTGAGAGGCTGCAGAATGAATACATGGTCCTGACCGGTCAGATTGGTCTCCTGCCCTCAGGCCAGGACTGGGCAGTGATTGAGCCCTGGAGGTGGCCAGGAGGAGGCAGCAAGAGCAGGAAGTAAACAGGTCTAGGGAGGTAGACTGTGTTATTTTGTGCGGAACAAAAAGAACAGAAATTGCTGTTTGCTGAGAACACCTGAGTGCCATGACCTTTGTGTACCTTGACTGTCTTTATTTTACACAGAAGGAACCTGAGGCTAGAGAAGTGAAGCCATTTCTCTAAGGCCCTCCAGAACTTTCCCTCTTCCCCCGGGGTAAGAGCTAGAGTTGCAGTCTTGTACTGACTTTGTCAGATCTCCCGAAATGTCCTGTATTCAGTTTTTTCTTGTTCCAATAAATTACAAATTTTCAGCATATGGAGTTATTTTTCAATTGAGTTGGGCGTTAAATTTCCTAAATCTGGCAACCCTAGCCAGAGGGACTCGGACGCCAGTCCTAGGACTTCAGCATCCCGCTGTTTTTTCCGGGCGAATCTCCCCGCTGTCCTTAGCCCTGGAAACCGGCTGACTCTCGAGGACACTGTCCTCATTTCTGAGATCCGTCACTCAAGATTGCGAACGGGTCACGGTCCCCTTAAGAATGGTTTCGGGGCGGGGCCCGCAGGGGCGGGGAGAATCTGGGGGCGGCCCGGGCCGGGCCGGGTGGCCAATCCCGGGGTGGGACGAGTGTAGAGGCTAAAGGGGCGCGCCCGCGGGTCGCCGGCCGTCCGGCTGCCCCGCCTCCCTTCAGCCGAGCTCTGGTTTCCCGCGGCTGCGCCAGCCGCGCCGCCGTGGAGACAAAGCTCCGCCGCCGCCGCCGCCGCCACTGCTAGTGCGGGTCGCAGGCCATGGCCGGGCTGCCCCCCGCCGCCTCCGCCCTAGGCCGCGCCGCGAGGTAAGGCCCGCCCGGCGGGGAGCGCCGCGAAGGGACGCGGGCCCGCGTTCGGGCCGCCGTGGGCCTCGGGTCCCGCGGCCGGCGGGAGAGACCTTTTCTGGGGATCTGCCTGTTTGCGACTCCACATCACCAGTGATTTTTCCGTTAAGGACTCCAGCGGTCCGGGGTGAACGTGGCCAATGAACTGCCCCTCCCCCGCCCCATTAGGGGCCTCTGCAGCTGGGGACTCCGGGGACAAGCCCTCCACTTGGCATCCACATTTTGTTGTTGGGGGCTTTAACTGTCCCCCAGGAAACTCAAAAGCTCCCCACACGACACACAAAGGGACAGAGGGCTGCTAGGAGCGGGGCCGACCTGGAGATCCAGCATTTACAAGGGGCATGGGACTGCCTCTACTCCAGTGGTGTAGGGGAGCGCCCCTGGGGCCCCTGCTTTTCATCCCTGTGCTTGCCACACCCTCTCCCCCGTGCCCACTGTTCAGGGACACTTGTGGCAGCCCGATTCAACCCCAGGACCTGTGGTGTGGTTTCTTTCCTGGAACTGAGTGCCAAAATGCCATGTCAGTTTCTCCGGAGTCCCCCATTCTGGGCCAGCTGTGTCCCTGGAGACCTGGAGTTAATTATTTGCCTTTTTGGATAGCTCTCCTGAGTGCTCACTATCTGTTAAGCGTTTTGCAAAATGGCTTTTCAGGATTAATTTATTCGACCTTTCCCGGAGGGGTGCATGTTAATGTCATTTCAGAGGTTGAGGCGGTGAAAACTCCCACTCACAGAGGCAGCATTTTTGGTGCCTTTCCCATAGCTGGCCATGGAGCTTTCCTCATTTTAGCTCATTGAATCCTCTCCACAGCTCATTTGACGGATGAGGAAACTGAGGTTTGGAAAAGTGAAGTGACCTTCTCAGGGCCCTCCAGCCTGGGCTGGTGGAGAGCGTGGCCTTGGGACCAGGGAGCGGCGGGGCTCCCTACAGCCTTCTGCGGGGCCTCAGGCTGTGAGTCAGTAGTGGCACTGCAGTCAAAGTGGACTCTGGACTTGTTAGAAGCCACTGGAGTGGGGGAGATAAGGCAGGGACCAGGCCCTCCCAGAGGCTGGAGCCCCTGCTCCACCCCCTTCTGCCCTGGCCCTGTCCTCCTTGCTGGGGCTGGAGGAAGCGGGGGCTGTGCACAGAGCGGGGTTCCTGTGTCACTGGTGACTAGGAAGGACCCTGCCAGCCCCGATTTGGGCAGTGAGGGGAGGAGGGCTGCTGAGCATGAGGGAAATCACTCTTTTTTGGCCTTAATGGGGTGGGGCCACCCCAGGATTAGCCCCTTTGGGCCACTTGTCTGGAGCATGCGATTCTGGGCACAGCATTGTACCTTTGGGCAAGTTACCTAACCTCTCTGGGTTTCAGTTTTCACATCTATTAACATGGGACGGGGACGCACACCTTCTGAAGGAGCTGTTGAGAGGTTTAAGACGACTGTTTTTCTCATTCTACAGGTATCTGAGCACCAACTACACTCCAGACACTGGAATGGAATTCAGGCAAAAAAACCTCTGCCCTCCTAGAACAGGCAAACACGATCCAGGTAATTTCAGGCTGGGGTGCCCGAGAGGGACTGGGGGAGTCTTGTGTTGAGGGTGGTTGGAGACCGGACTGGGGGAGTCTTGTGTTGAGGGTGGTTGGAGACTGCTCCCCTGAGAGGGAGCAGCCGAGCAGAGGCCCTGAGGCAAGACATGCCCGGGAGTGCGGGTTGGCTGATGCTGAGTGAGCAAGGGGAGGGGACTCAGAGGCCCCCGGAGGACTGAATTTTGTAATGAGAGAAGGAGGGAGTCATTGGCATGGTGGAGGGCTGCGGCTGCATTTGGTTTTAAACAGGATTTTTCTGTGGGGGATGGATTTCAGTGGAGCCGGGGGATGGGCCTTGGAAGGAGTGTGGCTCTTTTTTTTCTTTTTTTTAAAGATTTTATTAAAGATTTAAAGAAAGGGGAAGGAGAAAGAGAGGGAGAGAAACAGCAGTGTGTCGTTGCCTCTCACATGGCCCTCACTGGGGACCCGGCCTGCAATCCAGGCATGTGCCCCAACTGGGAATCAAACCGGGACCGCTTGGTTCCCAGCCTGCGCTCAATCCACTGAGCCACACCAGCCAGGCAGGAGTGTGGCTCTTATCCCAAAGAACATGGACAAGGAGGGACAGGGGTGGAGGCAGGGAGACCAAGGAAGAGGCCGCTGGAGCCACCCAGGCCTCTTCCTTGGATGAGATGGGGACCTAGAATGGGGAGGTGGCAGTGGGTAGATTAGGCCACTGATTCGGAAGAGGTCGGAGGGAGATCCGTGGGACTTGATCAGTGGTCAGAGTGGAGTGAGGGGAGAAGCCAAGGGCACTGAGACAGAGTGCTGAGTGGGGCATTTGGGGAGGCCGAGTGGCAGTAGCTGCCACCGCTGAGCAGGAAGGTACTGTGTGCCTGGCACCATGCTTAGTGCCTTCTGTATAATTAATTCACGGTGTCATTGTCACAACAATACTGACTTAGGTGTTTTCATGATCCCACTTTACAGATATAGAAATAGAGGCCCAGAGAGGCTTAAAGCTTGCCTGAAGTCACACAGCCTGGACACTACAGAGCTGACATTTGAACCCAGAGAAGAACAAGCCAAGAGCAGACTGGGCAGAGGGCGGGAGGCGAGCGTTGGCCTGAGAGGTAGGAGGGAAACAAGCAGCGTGCGTGTTTCCTGTGAGGAATGGGGCTGGGGTCCGCATGCAGTTGCTGGGCCCTGGGGGAAAGGCATGGGTCTCATTTTGCAGAGGAGGAAACTGAGGCTCAGAGGAGGGTAGCCTCTCTGAAGTCACAGGTCAGGGAGGCAGAGCAGGGACTAAATATCCTGAGCCTTCAGGGTCTCCAGCCTTGACCTGCTCTTCGGTCAAGAGAGGCTGACCTCAGCTACGAAATCACAGTGTGTGGTGCCTATTCCAGGAAGCCACCCTTGGCAGCCTAGGCAGGTGAGATGAGGGGAATTCAGCTGGGAGCAATCACCCTGTCCACCTTGGGTCAGGTTGGGCTACCACCCATATGCCACATTCCTCCAGGCCCTGGGCGAGGCGCCACGCAGGCTGGGTAATGAGCGTTTGCTGAGCACCTACTGCATTCCAGGGACTTCACATATTTTGTCTCTTGAAAAATGTACCTACTGTCCTACGGAGAGTGAGGCTGTGAAGCAGGAGCACAAGGTGGGTCCTCACAGTGGCCGTGGGGAATCTCAAGGGAAGGTGTGGGCGCATTAGGGCCCACATATCACTTCCCATTAGTCCTACCTGGCCTCTGTTGCCCCCTCACGTGCTCCTTGCGGAAAGTGGAAACAATCACTGAGCCAAGTGCATAGTCAGATTCTTTACTTTGAGTACCCGATGCTCTCTGCCCAACCCCTCCCTGTAACTGCAGGCTGAGCTCCAGGCCCCTTTTCTGGATTATTTCACAACGGCCTTTTCTGTCTGTCTGGCTGCACCTGCCACCTCGACCCTTCCTCCTTCTGTTCCAGCCTCGCTGGTCGTCCAGCGCACCAGCGGCTTCCTACTTCAAGGGCCCGTGCGCTTGCTGTTCCCTCCACCTGGCACGTCCCAGGGGCTCCCTCCCTTGCCCCTTCAAGTCTCTGCTCAAATGTCACCTTCTCAGGACAGCTGTTCCTGACCCCTCTCGCCCTGTTAAAATCAAACACTCCTGATTCCCTTCTCCGTATCAGCTTTCCTCCAGCGCTGAAGACCGGACCATCGGGCAGACGCATTTTGTCCCTTTGTCACTTGCCTGCCCCCTTCACTGGCCACTAGCATGGCAGCAGTGACCCTCTCCGTCTTGTTTTACTGCTGGTGTCCAGTGTGTGCAACAGTGCCTGGCACACAGTGGGTGCTTCAATGTTGGATAAATGAAGTCCCTATAACCCTTTGAAGTAGGTTCTGTTCATGTCATCATTTCATGGACAGGCAGATCCAAGCTGAGTTATGAAACCAGAGCTGGAACCTGAAAGGGACGACCAGAGGTCGGCCCACCTGGTCCCCAGGGATGATGGACACAGCAGGGCCCGAAGTGAGGCCTGGTTTTGAATTTCAGCTCCACCCAACTTGCTTTGTGGCCTTGGGCGCGTGACTAGCCTCTGCTTTGTTTCCTCATCTGTCAAATGGGGGTCAGGCTACTTCCTGCCAACTAAGGCTCGTGGCAAGATGAGTTAAGATATATAAGATGCTTGGCATGCAGGAATCCCCAACATTATTTTGGGGAGAAGGATGCAGGAGGGTTAGGAGTCTGGCTCTGGGGCTAGGGTTTGAGTCAGACCCTGGGGTGAGTCCTGGCTCTGCTCCGAAGAGTTGTGTGAGCCTGGGCAGGTTGCTTCCACTCTTTGAGCCTCAGTTTCCTTATTGGTGAAGGAGGGGTGTCGAGTTCTGTGATGCCCAAGGGTGGCTGGGAGGTCAGGGTGACGCGCGGGGTAACCTGGTGGTGGTGGCCATGTGAGTGACAGCTGGCCTGGGATGGGACAGGCCCCGAGCTCCCTGCAGACCCATCCTCGCCGCCATGAAGCTGAACGAGCGCAGCCTGGCCTTCTATGCCACCTGCGACGCCCCGGTGGACAACGCGGGTTTCCTATACAAGAAGGGCGGCCGGCACGCGGCCTACCACCGGCGCTGGTTCGTGCTGCGCGGCAACATGCTCTTCTACTTCGAGGACCCGGCCAGCCGCGAGCCCGTGGGTGTCATCATCCTGGAAGGCTGCACTGTGGAGCTCGTGGAGGCCGCCGAGGAGTTCGCCTTTGCTGTGCGCTTCTCGGGGGCCCGTGTCCGCACCTACGTTCTGGCCGCCGAGAGCCAGGCCGCCATGGAGGGCTGGGTGAAGGCGCTGTCGCGGGCCAGCTTCGACTACCTGCGGCTGGTCGTGCGCGAGCTGGAGCAGCAGCTGGCTGCCATGCGGGCTGGGGGCTGCCCACCCCCACCACGCCGGCCCCGTGCCCTCCTGCCCAAGGAGAACGGCTGTGCCGTCTGGAGCACCGAGCCACCTGCCACCTCCACAGGCACTTCTACCCGGGCCCGGCCTGGCCCTGAGCCCCCGCCACTGCCACCCCGCCGGCGGGCCTCAGCGCCCAACGGGCCTCTCGACTCAGCCTCCTTCGCTCAGCTGCATGAGTGGTACGGGCAGGAGGTCAGGGCCCTGAGGAGCCAGTGGCTCAGGGGTCGGCCTCAGCCCTGAAGGGATGGGAGGAGGGCCTGTGCCGAGGGAAGGGGTCAAAGCCATCCCTGAGGTCGCCAGCAGTCCTGGTTCTGGAGGGACTCTAGTCCTAGGCTCTGCTCTGACGGGCCCAGCCCCGAGAGACTGGGGGCCTGGGCCCGAGGGAAACCATAGTCAAGCCCTAAGGAAAACCGTGGCCCCTGTGTGGCCTGCTTCCAGGGGACTTGAGCTCTGAGAAGATGCTGGACTCAGAGGGGTGCTTTAGGACTCAGAGGAGGCCATAGTACCTCCTAAGGAGAATCGGGGGCCTGGCTGAGCCTCAAGAAGCTTGAGGGCTGGAACTCCCCAGGCCCAGCGCGTATCACCCAGCAAAGGACTGTTGCTGGCATCAGGTCCTGGCTGCAGCAACTGGGACCTGACAAGGATCTGTGGCCGGAAGGCAGATGCCCTGTCAGCCCTGGTCCCTGATGGGGCCTCGACATGGACAGAGGGAAGGCTCGCACACTTCTGGGTTCCCACCTCCTTTTGTTCCCGAAGCAGGTGAGGAGGTGGCGGCAGGTTTTAATGTATAACCGGTATGTTGAGGTTGCCTGGTCCCCATGGCTCCTGGCTGGAGTGGGGCCCAGGCAGGACTTTGCCCTGGGCCTTGGCCAGGCCTTGAGGTGGCACTCCTGGTGCAGTAGCGACCCTCCAGCCTTGAGCCTCTCTGTGTTCCTGTGGTGGCTCTCACACACTCTCCTGACAGTCCTCAACCACACCCTGTCTCCGGCGCCCAAGCCAGCCCTCCCCCTGCTCCCTGGGACGAGACCTTGTGGGAGCTCCTCTGACTTGGTTCAGCCCTGCCCAGCAGCCATGGCCTGAGCTGCTTTTCCAACAGGTTTCACTAGGGAGCGGTGGCCACCAGCTGGCTCACTGCCCAGAAAGGGCCAGGTGCTGATCCCGTGGGGCTGAGAAGCAGTTGAGAAGCTGTGTTTGGCTTCTGGAACTCCCTCCATCCCTGGTTTTCCAGTGGATGGTAAGGGCACTGTTCTCATCTCCATGGTGGCTGCTCTTCATCCAGGAAGACTCCGGGGGCTGGGTCATGTTTACTGCAGTCCTCAGTGCCCTGTGCTGGGGACTCCCTATGGACACCTCCCCCCAAACCTGTATTCTCCAGAAGACGACCCCTCTTGGTGACAGACTTGGCCCAAGAGCCCGAGCCTCCTTCCTGCTGTCTTTGAGAGACCCTGGGGCTCAGGGGACGAGCAGGGGCGCCGTCTGCCTGCAATCACAGCTCACCACTGGCTCGGGGGACTGGGGCTCCTGTTTTAATTTAATTTTTGATATTGAGGTGTTTTTTGCTTCTTTTTAAGCTACAAAGCGTGGCATTTTCACGACTTCCGTTTCTTGTTGGCTGCTGGGAAGGGCCAGGGTGTCAGGCTGTCAGCCCGGCTAGGCTGAGGGTGAGGGAGGACAGTCTGCACACCCCAGGGACAGGGCCTGGAATCTTGGCTGGAGACAAAGGCATCTCAAGAATCTCACTGGGGCCTTTGCTTTCTCCAGGCCAGCCTGCTCCGGGGCAGGTGCCCGTGGGGCCTTGGGGTACCCCCTGTCCCCATTTCCCAAGTCCTGAGCAATGTTGGCGGGGGCTGTGGCTCTTGTCCGCAGGCCCTGGGTCGCCAGGGGTGTCAGCACCTGCCCAGACCCGGCTGGTGGGCGAGGTGGTGGTCTCAGTCCTGGCGCAGGTTTACAAGCTCTAAGGGTACTGTGCCCTGGTCTTCATGGGGGAGCTGGTGGGGATTACCCCCATTCCTGCTCCCCATCCCCGAAGCCCAAGGTGGGTCAGGCTGCCTTCAGAGTTGGGTGGGGGGAGACATATTGGGCAGCCTGGGGAGGGGGATTGTAAAAGCTAAAATAAAATAATCAAAAGTTTGTCAAGCAATGGCTGGGTGTGTGATTTTCCCCTCAAAACCCCGGACTGACTTGCCCGGCAGAGCCAGGAGCAGGCCCTGCAGGGCCAGTGACTAGTGTGTGCGTGCGCGCCCTCCGTGGCCAGTGCCCTCCAGGCACTTCCTCACCACCTCTTCTGGAGGGTGCCGGCCCTACTTTACAGATGAGTAAACTGAGGCTCACAGAGGTTAAGAAATCTGTCAAGTTCACACAGCCAGAAAGTGTCAGAGCAGGGACAGGACCCCTGGGACCCTGAGCAGGAGGGCAGGGCCTCCCAGAGCAATACGGGGAAATGGGGCCACACGGCTCCTTCCCAGAGCGCGGAGAAGGCAGAGGGAAGAGTGAGGATTAGGAAGTCAGCGGGGCTGAAGGCCTGACTGTTGGGAGGACCGTCAAGGATGGCAAATGGAAGCGTCAAAAGCTGGCTCTTACTGGTCAGTTCATGGGGCTGCCCTGGAGGCCTGTGGTTAGGATCCGGTCACCAACGCCACTTCAGAGGGAATGGTCCTGCAATTGCGGTGGTGTCTGCCATGAGCCCTGGTGGATGAGGGGCTCTCATGCTGCCACCGACTCAGACTCACTGGGCTAACAGATCACAGATGGGAAGGGGCTGGCCCAAGGTCGCCCAGCATGATGGACTAGCAGAGTTTGGGTCACATGTCTTCCTTGTTGACCTGGGAAAATCATGCACATTGAGGAAAATGTGGCTTAGGATGAGCAACTTATAGTCCTTGGCCTGTGGAACGAATTCAAGAGCAAGAAACGAAAGATAGGTCTGGGAATTATGCCACTCGTGCGCATCCAGACCCTACTGAGTAATTCCTTCCACCTCTCCTGGGACCACAGCTGACAGGCAGGGCTGGGGAAGTGGCTCCCCACACGGGCTGAGTCAGAGCACTGCCTGTGGCACTTGTGACCACAGCCACCACAGGGCGCAGAATAGGGAAGTGGCAGGCAAGAGACAGCTAGCTCCAAGAGGGAGGGTCACCTGCTGGGCTTCTTAGGGCTGGAATGTTTCCATGGATCCAACCGACACTGGGAGAGGAAGACAAGCCAGCCAAGCCCTGAGTGCTGTGCGCCCACCTGCTAGCGTGCTAGTGTCTCCTCCTGACCTAGGGGACATGGTCAGGGCACACGTCTAAGGACGCAAACATCTCAGGAGCACGACCAAGTAGAGAAAATTGTCGTCGCCTCAACAGTCTTTGGGTTCAGAAGGAACATTCTGAGAAGCCACGTGGGGCAGGGGATGAGAACCTGAAGAGGGGTCATCAGGCCAGAGGTTATGGGCTGGCTGTGCAACACCCTTCCACCCTAAACACCTGGTCAAATTTAGCCCTAGCCCAGGGGCTCAGTTGGTTGGAGCATTGTTCTGTATACCAAAAGGTTGAGAGTTCGATTCCCAGTCAGGGCACCTACCTAGGTTTCAGGTTTAATCCCTGGTCTGAGCATGTACAGGAGGCAACCAACTGATGTTTCTTTCTCTCTCCCCCTTCCTCTCTCTGAAATAAAAAAAAAACATATCCTTGGATATGAGGAAGAGTACTAAAACAAAACAAACAAAAACTCCTCAAACCCCTCAAATGCCTCCCATTTGACTTGTAGGAATTAAACTTTAGCTGCTAAAGACTGACTCTGTGACCCAATTTTGGCCAATGCAATACGAGTGAAAGCAACTTCTTGCTTTCTAAAAGAGACACAAAGAAGAGCTCTTCATTGTTTTGAAAAGGTAGAGTTATGCCTGATGCCTGGAGCTATGGCAGCTATCTTGTGATCATGAAATAGGACACTCTAAGGCAAGCATCCTCCTTGGAGTTTAGCACATACCTGAAAATATCCTTGAACTTCTGAATCAACCCCACCTCTGGATGGCTTGTTACTTGCAGTAATAGATCTTGTTTAAAGCTTTCAGGGAGACTTTTTTTTGTTATTTGCAGCTATAGGTTTCCTGATGACTAAGCTTGAGTGATGGCAGCTTCTCCCTCTAAGGAGCGTGGCTGTGGTTGACCAACTTCAGGGCTGTTGTTGGCTCAGTGGGGTGAAGATTAGGGCTGCAGTGGGATCCCCTGGAGCAGTAAAGGGGCCACTGCTTCTCATCCTCTCCCTGGGACCCTCCCATCTCTCCTGTCTTGAAAGACTGACCGAATACTGAAAGAGTAGCACTCTCCTGTACTTGCTCTTGGCCCTGCACCTTGTCTGTTCCTAAATGGGGCTGTTTTGTCCCTACTCTGGGGCTAGACCTGGGGCAGACTGTCCACCCTCTCCAACCCATCCCTGGATCACCTTACTTCACCTCACACGGATTTTGTTGTACAAAAGGCCCTGTGATTTGTCCTAATTTCTAAAGTTGCCGCATCCGAATGAAACTTCCAAGGCGGTAAAAGAATGAACTGCTCAAGCCCAGCTGAAGATTTTGTACTTTCTGATGAAGACCTTTTAAAAGGCGGCCATGAACTGTTTTTGTCTCAGGGTCTCAGCACAGGCGAATGGTCCTGACAGAGGGTTCAGGGCTGTCTTAGTTCCGTCTGCCCGTCCTTGAGGCCATGGCTGTGGCTGCTGTTGCCAGGCATAGCTCTGAAGGCCCTTGAGTGCTGGGGCCACTGCCCTCTCTTCAGTGTCCAGGGACCCTGTTGTCATTGCTCCTCTAGATGAGGGCCAAGATAGCCCAGGTCCCTAGACTGCACTCCCGGAGAGCAGAGGCCAGGCCTGCTTCCCGTGCACCTCCCTCCCAGGGCCCGCCATAGCGCCCAGCACAGAGCCGCCAACCACCGTGGCCTCTGCCCCTCAGCTCCCATGATCCTTTTCTCCCTATCACAACCTCTTGGGCAGGAGTTGTTCCCAAGACTCAAGATGGGCAATCAGGGTCCTGGGAATCTTGAATTGGGAGGAACAGATTAAGGTCTGAGGTGGCCTTAGAGAACGAACGAATCAAGATAGACGGTGCAGTGCCCTGAAGCCTGGCTGAACTTCTTGCCTTGGATTTCTCCAGGTTTCCCCTGGATCTGTCCCCTCCCTCATAAACTGTTCGCATATCTGTAAGGGGATCAGGAGTTCTTTCAACCCACCAGTTCCCGATTATGCCAAGAGACCCAGTGGGTATCGTTGCTTCTTCCGTTCTCTCGTTCCGCCAGCATCCTGCCCAGGGCCTCGCACACCCAGTGGGGTCAATGACGATGAGATGAATCAGAATTGCTTCGCATTTACTGAGGCCTATGATGTCTAGTAACCTGAGATAAACTTGTTAAAAATGCAGATCCCTGGGCCCGGGCTCCAGGAATTCTGGCTCAGAAGTTTGGGGCAGGGCCCAGGAAGCTACATTTTGAGTAGGAAACAAGGGACTTTAGGAGTACAGATTAAGAAATGCTCATTTAGCCCTGGCTGGTGTGGCTCAGTGGGTTGATTCCTAGTTGGGGCACATGCCTGGGTTGTGCAAGAGGCAACCAATCGATGTTTCTCTCTCTTCTTCCCTCCCTCCCCTCCTCTCTAAAAGAATACAATCTTAAAAAAAACACTCATTTAATCTTCAAAGAAACTTATCAGGCAGTGTGGTAACCAGTTTCCGAGATGGCCTTGAACGATCCCTGCCTCCTGGTGCCCACACCTTCCCACTGAGTGGCCAGGCAGATGCTGTGAAGTGACGGGGTCCCAGGAGACACGGCAGCCCCCCTTCCTCCCTCTCAGCCGCCATGTTGTGAGGACCCTCAAGCAGCCCCCTGGAGAGGCCCACTTGCACAGCAACAGAGATGCCCCGCCAGCAACCCGCACCCGTTTGCCAGCCACGCGAGGGGGCCATCCTGGAGGTGAATACTCTAGCCCTAGAAGTGGCCTCTGCCCTAGCTGATGGCTTAACCACATGAGCGACCCAGGAGCCCAAAACATCTGGTGAAGCCACTCCCAAATTCCTGACCCAAAGAGATTGTGAGAGATGTTTATTGTTTTAAGCCACCAAGTTCTAGCATTATTTGTTATGCAGCCATAGATACCAAATACAGGTGGATACTTTTACCATCATACCCATTGTTGCAGATAAGGAAACTGAGTCTCACTGAAGGGCCCCAGATTTCCTGATAGTGGGGTCAAACCCAGGCCAGGCTGAGTTCAAAGCCAGCGCTTTTAATAGCCCTTGGAGGCTGGAGGTCATAGGCCGTTAAAGAGATCAATGGTTTTCTCCCACTCGGACAGGGAAACCCACCAGAGTGAGGAGTCACCTCGGCTAAGACCCCTCAGGATGGCTCCCTGCCCAGCGCCCACCACTCTTGGGTTTTGGGGGGTGGCTCCAGCCTCCTGGGCACCTGCAGAGGCAGCCTGGTTTCTAGAGCAATACACACCCTGTTCCTTGGCTGTGGAGAGTCTGGCCTTTAGAACGATCCCTAGATAGTTGCCCCAGGGGTCACAAGCCACCGAGGTCTGCGTTTCTACTGATGAGGACCGGCGAGGGGGCAGGGCCGCTGACGCAATTCAAGTTGCTTCATTAGGAAGGAAAGGAGGGCAGGGATGTGCAGTGGGTGCTACAGAAAGTCACCACACAGGGCGATCTGATCAAGATTCCTACCTAGGAAGGTCATGGGGCATAGTCACGCCCAGGCCTTTGATGTCTTTAGTGAAGGCTTATTTTGCTTCCAACAAGCCATGTCTGTGCATCGAGGTTAATCCGTCTTTGAAATACCAGACATATTAACCCTCAAGAGAGCACCTAATCTTAACTATCCTGTGATCCAGTCCCTGCCTGGCTTTTCCCCACCTCTGCGGAATCTTCTTTATATTCCCTCCTTAATTTCAAATGCATAAAAGCAGCTGTAAAACTGTTATTCTCAGGAGCATTTGAGTCCTTGTACCCTGGCCCAGGTCTTTGACATGATGCAGACTCATACAAAACCCTCTACAGGCCATTTCTTGTATTGACAGATGGGAAGCAAGGATCACAGAGGCCTGAGGTTTGAGGCTAAGGTGGGAACGGGCCCTGACACCCTCCTCAGGCCGATGCCTCCCCAGGCAGATGAAACCTGAGAAACCCCTAAAAGTACAGGCCTGACCACAGCCACTTCCTGCCTCAGTGCCCTCGGGAAAGATGAATTTCCCACCATGCCTCAGGGGGCCTTTGTTCTCCTCCTCCCCCCACCCTCCTTCGGACCTGTTCGCTGTGTTCTTGTCTCTGTCCCACATGGTGCCTGCCATTCCTTCCGCCCTCTTTCCCCTTCTCCTCTAACACCTGTTGTCTTTCAGGTGTCAGCTGAGATGTCCACTCCTCCTAGAAGCCTTCCTGGACCCCATGACTCATGCTCTCATGGCCCCCAGTGTTTCCAAGGGGAGCACTGAGCACATAGTAGGTACTCCTGAAATAATAAGCACCCGATGAACAGCTGCCAAATTGCCCCAGCTTGGCTCAGTGCTCTCCCCGCATCCCGACATAAACCTGCCGCCTCCTGCAGTGCCTGCCCGGCGTTCCCATTCTCCCCCAGCCCCTAGTCCAGAACTCCACAGTTCTTCGTTTTTGCTACATTTCCCACCTCAGATGGCCAGCAGCTGCTGGCACCATGTCAACAACAAGCTGATGGCCAGAATGGAGCTTCAGTTCTCAGCCCGGAGGCACCTGCTTCCACAGGTTCTTAGGTGGCTGGTGTGAATCAGAGGTGGTTCCCCCCTCCACTCCTGCCCTTGCCTACACCATGGGACCACATCCTGTGGGTTTCTGACCTTCTCCAGGACTGTCAACTGAGGGTCCAAAGGGCCAGCCTCTGGCTCTACTTCATTTGAATTGTTACAACCACCTTATAAGGAAGGCGCCATTACTCTCATTCCCCACTTTACAGCTCGGAAAATGGAAGCCCGGGGCAGTTTAGACATTGGCCCAAGGTCACATGGCCCCAACAGGGGGAGCTGGGGTTGAAAGGTGGTCTGGCCTGATGTCCTAAACTCTTGGCTCCTAGCCTTCTCCCCTCCAGCTCTGCCTAAGGCTGGGCCTGCCTGAAATGTCACTCTTACTGGCTGGCTGGGGACCTCCAGGGCCAGTGGGGCCTTGCCCCTACCTGCCACTACCCTCCCCAGCTTGGTGGGGGTACTCAGGCATCCTAGGGGACTGTCCTGCTGGGTTTGGAGCAATTAGTTATCCTAACCAAGGGGAGGCAATTAATCACTCAGTTCCCACTGTGAGGATGTGGGAGAAAGCTGGGCAATCGGAAGGTTTCCAGACAGGGAAGGTCTGTCTCGGGGTACCATGTGGCCTTGGCTCATGGTGAGTAATGTTTGATGCCATTTCGGGGACTTTAGGGACACTCTTGACATGACTCGTTAAGGAAAAACAAACCTCCTGCAGCTGATGCACAGAGAAGACTCACTCTCATGGGTTGAAAGAACCCACCCCCACGCATGAGAACTGGGATGCCAAACCCTCACGCGCCATATGCCGTTTTGTGTGTCTCACATGTGTGACCATGCGCTACACTGACTTTCTGAGCTGGCTGCTGCAACACCCCCATTTTACAGATGGGGAAACTGAGGTCCTAGATATACAGCTGAGAAAGGCAATGCTGGGTTGGTCTCAGGAGGCCGGGGTACCTGCCACTCACACCCCACTGAGGTGGGCACAGCTTGTGGCCACTGCTCTGGGGACAGGGCGTGATCTTGACTACTTGTCCCCGGGGTCTAACCCGTCTCCACCCTGCTCACGGGTGGAAAACGGATTCCAATTCTTCCATCTTCCTTGGCTTGAGCCCACAGCACAGCCGTCCACTAAGATGTCCAAGCACCCAGACCGGTGGCACAGGTGAGCACTGAGGCAAATCATGGGCCTGTGTCCTGTCTAAAAGTGGCAGCCACTCCTCACTGGCTGCTGTCATGTTGGAAGGTGGGTCCATTGTGGCCAGATCTTAATGGTATTCCAGGGAAGCCGGTGATGACACTTTTTATACAACATTTCCCCATACTTTAATGGTAGCAGATTAACTTTCAAAACCAGTTTTTAAAAACACCATTTTGTAATAAACCTCCGAGGGCCAGCTCTGACCCCCAACTGGCACCCCAGCTCCAGGACAAAGCAAGCAGGACACCCAGACGTTATTATACAATTCTGTATTGAGCGACGCATTTACAGAACGTGTTCCTTTTTTTTCTTTTTTAATTTTAAACAAAGTTCACCAATCTCTCATAGAAACGGTTGTGTGGGTTTTTGCTGTGTTTTTACCGTCATAGGACATGACCCTGACAGAGCTGTTCACGGGTCCGCCAGCTCTCAGTACGGCGGGATTTCCGCCACGTTCAAGAGACTATACTAAGTGCTTAATCAAATCCCGTCACACAAAAGCCGGCTTTGGCTCTCTAAGGATCGCGGTCTGCAGGTAAGCCCGGGTTTCAGTGGCGTGTGGGTCTCAGCAGCAGAAAGTGGTGTGTCCCCCACGGCTGTCTGAACTGTGACAGGGCGGTGGTGACTGGAAGGAGATGTCTTGCTTGTTCCAGATCTGATGACTCTGAAAATTGGTCACTGTTTCCTATTGTCAAAATATAAAAATACCTTCATCTGGATAAAAATGTATACAGTGGAAAACTCTTCAATGCATAGCCTGGGTGTGTGGAAAGGAGACTTTCCGCAGGGTCTGCGTTGTTCTTCACTGCTGGGTGTGGAGGCTGCAGCCGGGGCTGGGCGCATGAGAGCTGAGAGTTCTGGAACGGCCCTCCGTTGTCCTCTTCCGGGCACTGGGTTTCCCTGGCCTGGCTGCAAGAAGCTGGCGGCAGCCCTGGAGCCCGTGTTGGCCATCCCTCCCGCGGCAGTGGACTGGCACCGATTACTGCCACCTTCTCGTCGTCATTTGGATTCAGCCGCAGAGGCACCCCATTCAGCCTTCCCACAGAGTTGGGAAAAGGGTAAGAAAGAAAAACAGGACACTCAATATGGTGGCTGTTCCATCCAGAGTGGGGACTCTCCGCCTAGAAACCATGAAGATGCTGGAGGAGAGGCTTCTCTGAGTTGGGGGGTTGAGTATTTGCTCCCCAAAAGGTCACGCGTTGGAAGGCAGGAGGGTGGGCTGGGAGAACTTGGCCTTCTTGCTGGCGCTGCATGGACTGGAGCTGCAGACACCTTCCAGAAGCAGCTCCAGGGCCCAAGTGAGAGAGGTGGCGAGAAGGGGATCTGGGGCCTCTGGTGGGATGAACCTACTTTTTGGTGCCAGGTGCTGTGAGGTGACTGACGCTGTTGTTTTCTTAAAACACAAAAACGGAATGATGGCGGCCACAGTCTTGCTCTGGAAAACCAGCGGTAGAACTTCTGTGCTGTGGCCACAACTCAGGGTGGGGAATGGGGCCACTCTGGCTCAAGCACCACCCTCCAATCACCTGCCCCCATGCCTGGCTTTCCAAAGGATCTGGAAACACACCTTGTCCACACAAGGACGAGATGGACATCCGACCTCCATGGCCCAGGGGCTTCTGACCAGTGGGAGTGCAGGCCGTTCACTGTGTACCACGTCACACACACCTCAGGTGGGACAGCTGGCCGCAGCCTGCATCTCCACATTTACAACAGCACAGGGCATTCCGTGTTATCAAGGCTGCAAACAGACCACCAGAATGAAACATGTCCTCAGTGGCATCGAGGTTTTCCATTTAGAGTCTTTTGGACTTTATCTTCTCAGCACGGCTTCCGGGAGGGCAGCAGCAACGTGCTGTGTCTCATAGACAGATGTGGGGAGAAAACCACGGGTCAAAGGTTATCTAGGTTTTGGTCGGTCTTAAGGGTGTTTTGTGATGGCTTTGAACAATTGTCTTCTTTTAATCTCATCTAGTGGCAAAAACGACACAACTTCAGTGTGTACTTCGCAACAGTTGTGACGGCATCCTGACTTTATAACTCTCTGTAATATCAAAACAGCATCGGCTGGGAATAAATTCCAAAGGATCCTTTATTAAAATATCTAAAAGAAGTCTATAAATATTTATTTATTTTTCTAAAAGAGTTTGGAGTTTCCAGGTGAAAATGTGGCGCCTCTTTGCTTCTGCCTCGTGCACAGAGGCCGGGGTAGAGAGGAGGGTGCCCCTGGGGCAGGGGACGCCAAAGACAGGAGGTGGTGGCATCTGTCCCACCTGCTCACGCACAACTTTACAGAACTAGGATTACAACAAAAAACGTAAACGGCAGAACGTCGCTGTCCACGTCTCGGTGGCTGAGCTCCTCCCTCCTGGACCCTGTGCTGTCTGGGGGCGTGGCAGCGGGAGGGCGAGGGCGCCGGCGGGGCGTGCCCCTTGCCCACCCTCAGAACTCCCACTCCAACGCCTCCTCCCGGTTGGCAGCCCTCTCTAGCCGGTAGATGATGCTGTTCAGGTTGGCCATCTTCTCGTGCCGCCGCTGCAAGTTGGAGTTCACCTTGGTGCTGGGGTGCAAGGCCCCGGCCGCATCGGCAGTAGGGCTGGCACTCGGCACTTTGGCAGGGGGGGCGCCGGGTGGGGATGGGGAGATGGGAGCTGAGGAGGAGGGGACAGGTGACACAGACATCATGAGGCCCGGTGAGGAGGCAGCCGAGGGTGAGTTCAGGGACACCTCTAGGCTGCAGCGCGAGGACTCTGAGGCGGACTTAAAACTCAGGGGGTCCGGGTATAGCCGCTCTCCACCCCTGCTCTCCTGTGGGGGCTGTAATGAGGAGCAGTCTGGGGTGGCCCCACTTGGAAGAAGGGGCCCCCGGGCCACTTTTGGGAGTCCATCATTGTCCGGAGGGTCGGGATGCATCTCTTCGGGAGAACTGTGGCCTTTGTCCAGCTCCCCTGAGTCCTGGGGCTGGCTGCCCGCCTCTTCCTCAGCATTGTCCTCGGCCTGCTCCTGCTTAACCCTCACCTGGGCCTGGTCCTGGGCGGTCAGGGGCGTGGCGCTCTCCTCAGGGCCCTCCCGAAGCTCCAGTTCCTTCACAGGAGGCTTCTGGTCCTCAGCCTCAGAGTCGGGGCTCTGCGGGGTGGGGTCTGAGTTGGGGTGGCCTGGTGGTAGGATGCCAGGACCCCCACTGGGGTCGAGGTCTGGTTCATCTTGGGTCCCCTCCACCAACATCTCCCGGCGCATCCGGGACCTGGGGCAGAGATGGTGGTGAGCAAGGGGGTGGAGGGGGAACTGGCTAACCCTGGACTCACTCCACAAGAAGGGCGTTTTGAACTCACCCACTTCCCTGGGGACTCGCTGGGCACTAAGCTCCTCCACATGCAGCATCTTAGGAAGTCCCCTCCATAACACTACGGTGTGAGCGCTAGTATCATCCCCACTTCACAGAGGAGAAAACAAGGCTCAGAGAGGTTGAGTGACTTGCCCCAGGTCACAGAGCCAGTAAATGGCAGAACGAATACTTGAACTCGGGACTGTTGGATTCCAAAGCTCATGATCTAAACCTGCACTGTGCAGTACAGTACCCATTGGCCAGAGTGGCTCTTGAGCATTTGAAATGTGGCTAGTCCAAGTTAAGGGTAAGATTTTCAAAGCTTCATAAAAAAAAAAAAAAAAAGAAAAGAAAAAGAGAGTAAAAGATGTCATTAATAAAGTTTTTATATTGGTTAAATGTTGAAATGGTTATATTTGTATATATTGGGCTAAATAAAATATATTACTACAATGAATTTTTATCAGTTTCTTTTATTTTTTAAAATGTGGCCACTGGAAAATTTTAAATGACTCATGTGGCTTGCACCACATTTCTGTCGGACAATGTGTTCTCAAAGTCAAACTCAGGTCTAGTTTGTGGCAACAACTCCCTACTTCTTTCCTGAAGGGACTCTTAAATATCAGCCCAGAAGGGGAAATGGAGGCACAGAGCATGACTTGTCCAGATCACCACAGCACACAAAGGGGCAGAGCTGGGACCAGCATCTGGGTACCCTGAATTCTAGTCCAGCGCCCATTTTCTCTTCATTTCGACAGTCTCCCTACTGTGGGAGGGAAACCGAGTCTCACCCGTCACGTTGCAGAGCAGGAGCGGCCAGGAATGGGTCTAAGCCCGTGAATTATTTTCCTACTTAGCAAATGAGGTCCAGAGGGGTCAAATGACTCACCCAGGGTCATTGAGCAACAGGGCTTCCTCAGCTACTCCAAGGCTGTAGCCTTCTGCCCATTTATATGAATAATAAAGTACATGTTATTGACATATGTAATAACTGTTCTAATGATTATAAACATCATAACAATGGGTGCTTATGTGTACCAGGCACTGGGCCAAGTGCTTTGTGCAGATTATTTCATTTATTTTTCATAATAACCTTAGGAGGGGACATTACTATGACCATTCCCACCAGTAAACGAAATGAGGCTCAGAGAGACACAGGGACTGTCCCCATCACAGAGCCAGCGAGCAGCTGTGGCTTTGAGCCTAGACGTCTGGCTACACTCTCCTCCCTCCCCACCACAGGAACCCTGATTTAGAGGAACTGGGAAGGATCATCTGGTTCACTCCCCTCTTTCAGCCCCTGGTCCCTCCACAAAGGTGGCCTTGTCCACCTTGCAGGGACTCTGACATCTCCCTCAGTCCCCACTAAAGGGAAGAGCCAGTGGGACCAGGAGCAGCCCTGGAGGTTTCGGATGGCTCAATGCCTGTGGCTCCATGATTTGGATTTCCAAACTATAGATCAAATGTAAATATGAAGCTAATAATCATTCATACTATAGTATAAATTAGTCTTTGCAATTCTTGCCCCCCAAATCTATGACAGGGCCACCCTGGTAATTTTTCTTAACATATCCTGTTGTCTGCCTTTCCCAGAGTTCACTGCCATTTGTAATGACGCACTGACAGGGGCGGCTGTTTAACAGGGACCTTCCCTGATGGCCTGGAAGAGATGCGAGGGTGAGAACTTTGTCTTGTTCTCTTCGGTGCCTGGAACAGAGTAGGTGCTCAGTAAACATTTTCCAAATGAACTAATGTGCTCCTCTATCATGAAAACTTTTTGAGAGCGGTTTCTTTTGGGAGTGCAATTCTCTTTGCTCTTTGGGGCAAACTCCTTCACTCTTCCAAACCCAGCTCCCGCGCGACCTCTTCTGCAAACTCTTCACCAGGATGCAGAATTCCCTCCCCACCCCGGCCCCCGTTCCTTCCTGTTTTACAGCATTTATTAGGTTGTAGTAAAATTATCTGGTGCAGCCCTGGCTGGTGTAGCTCAGTGGACTGAGTGTGGCTGGGAACCAGAGGGTCCCGGTTCGATTCCCCGTCAGGGCACATGCCTGGGTTGCGGGCCAGGTCCCCAGTGAGGGCCATGTGAGAGGCAACCATACATTGCTGTTTCTCTTTCTCTCTGTCTCCCTCCCTTCCCCTCTCTCTAAAATAAATAAATAAAAATCTTTAAAACAAAATTATCTGGTGCATGAAGGGCAGGGATGTTGGCTTTGAACCCCCATTTCTCCAGGCCCTGGCTGAATGAATGTTTTGGGTAATAACAGAGTGCTGAGTTCCTGTGGGGAACAAAACAGGTGAGGATGTCCCTGTGCACCCCAGGGAGGGACGGAGGCTATGAGGCTTTACGAACCTACTTCCTTTGATGTTTGGCGGGCTCTAGCTCTAAGCCAGGTAATAAGCAGTATTTGACATTGTGTTTATGCCTGTGTGCTTCATTGGACCCTTGACTCAGCACTGTTGGGGATTAGGGTCCTTGTCTGTAACATGGGGGGAGACTCAGAGGTACAGTGACTCGCCCGAGAGCACACAGCTGAGACGGGACTTGAACTCAGGTCTGTGTGAGGCCCATGCCTGGGCTGTAGAGAGAGATTTCAAGTGCTCCACCCCTCCAGGCTCCTTCAACCTTTTCTCCCTTGGGGATCAAGAGACCTTCTCTCTGCCCCTGGAACATGCAGATGGACTCTCCTCTCTGGCTCCACATGGACACCAGAGACGTTCCTGCTCAGGAGCTCCCCGCCCCTGTGGGCCCTCCCCGGTCGCCCTACCTGTAGTTGTGGAACCAGTTGATGACGGTGTTGGTCTTGAGGTTGAGCTGGAAGGAGAGGAGCTCGATGGTCTGCTGGGAGGGGTAGGGCTCCAGCTGGTAGGCCTTCCGCAGGGCCTCCTTCTCCTCGGGTGCCAGCACCACGCGGGGCTTCTTGGTTTGCAGGAGGCTCAGGTCCTGGGGCTGCAGGCAGGGGCTGGGGCACTCGGAGAGGGTGGCTGGAGACTCGCTGTCTGAGCCGGTGCTGATAAGGCCGTACCTGCGCTTCAGGTAGGCTGGGGCGGACAGAGGAAGGAGGGAGGGCTGAGAGGGGACTCCCCTGAGGCACCTCAATACCCCCGCCAACCCCAGGGGCAGCAGGAGAGGCAGGCTCCCGGAGCTGAACCTTGCACCAGTCATCCCCGCTGAGAGCCCTTTGTGGCCCAAACTTGGGGGCCGAGCTCCGGGTCTCGTCCTTCTCTCTCTCTCCTTTCACACCCTCCCTGCGCCTACCCACACCTGCCTGAGAACTCACACCTGCCTCTAAAGACTGGCATCAGCTCCCAAAGTGCTAACACATGTAGAAGGCTTAGCAGGACACCTCACACACAGGAAGTGCCCCAAAAAGGGTGCTATGCAGCATTCTCTTGATTGACAGTGTCACTAAAGTTCACTAAGGTCTTGTTGGGGGTAGGGGCAGGGAACCCAGCAAATGCATCTCAACCTTAAATCATCAAAATGTGTGGGGGGGGAGCCACTTCAGAAGGGAGAATGTGAGGGATGAGGGTCTCACCCTTGCAGTAACGCTGTGGGATAGATGCTACTGACTCTTAATTTCTGGTAAAGTACAAGGAGGCAGAGAGGGGAAGAAACTTGCTAATGGTCACACAGCCGGGAAATGGTGGGCCAAGTCCTTAACTGCCAAGTCATCGAAGCCAACAGCCCACCCAGCCTTGGCCCTGGTCCATGTGTCCCTCACAGCCTGGCGGGACCGTGGGCTCTCTCTCCTCATGTACCACCTGTGGTGCCCTGGGTGATAACTGTCAACTACTTGAACCCCATCTCCCAACTGGACTCTTGAGCTTTTTAAGGAAGGTCCGGGAATCCCTTGAGCACAGCATGAGATTGGGTGGGCACACAGCTGGTGCTCACTGGCTTGTTTTTTCAGGGAAAAAAGATAATATTGGAAAACGTAAGAACCTGCCATCTCTTTGTGTGCCAGTCCCCCCGCCGCCCCCCCTGCCCCCGCCACCCAGGAGTCTTGTTGGCTGGGTCGAGTCTTGCTTTGTTGTGCGGAATCTGGGTAACGGGCACAGGGGGATCTGCCCATATATTACACATCAGAGAGCTGATGCAGAGGATGGACGGTCACAGAGGGGATGTTTGGGGCATGGCAGGGGGGCAGGTCAAGACTTTCGAGTAGCCATGGGTGTGTGGAAGGGTACTGAGAGACGGGGCACTGGAATTTCCATGGGGGAAGCTGTAAGTATTTTAACTGCCTTCAGTTATATTCTGTGGGATTACTATTCCTTGTGGTCCCACACGAGGCTAAGACTGGACTGCTGGGGCCTGGGGTTTAACTGGGTTACAACCAGATATGGTTTCAATGGGAAAACCTGAGGCCAGACCCAGAGGACTCACCTTTCTTCTCCAGCTTCTTCATGTCCCTCAGCTTCTCCACGTTGTGGGGGTCACTGAGCCACAGCTGCATGCGCACAAAGGGCTCCCGGCCCTTCAGGCTGAGCTTGTGCCAGGGTTTGGGCCGGGACAGCAGGTCGGACACAGAGCCCTGCGTCAGGCCCAGGATGCTCTCCCCGAACAGCCGCTGCCCTGGGGACAGGGAGGGGCCCTGTTACCCCAGGCCTGGCCGAGGTGCTCTCAGGAGAGGGAGGTGCTCTCGGGAGAGGCCGAGTGGAGAACCCAGGGTGTCTCCACTAACTTGGACAAGGGGGAGTCCACACCCAGCATGGATCTAGAGGGGACCTTCCTGCAAAATAGCAGGCTGCAGGGGGCGGGGCAGAGAGCTACCTACAAACACGCCATCCTACCCTCCTCGGGGTCCCTGAAATTGTCTGCAAACTTCTCGTGTACATTACCATTGCCTTGTTAGACTGTAATTTGACAGATTCTACCAGTTTTAGTGTGCACAGCCTCTGATCCAGTGGGGTCCACCCTCCAGCGTGCCTGCCCAGGGACTCAGAGCTGCATCTGGACATGGCCGCAGAGGCAGCAGGGGACCGGAAACAACCCAAACGCCCACCAGCTGGGTGGGAAACAGGGTATCCTGGTCTAAAACCCATGGCAACCGTGAGAAAGAACGCAGGCAGCCCAATGATTCTAATGTGCAAGGATGTCCAGTGTGAATTTTCAAAAGCAAGCTGTAGGATAGTATGTGTATGTGTGCGATTTCACCTACGTAGAAAAGAGGAGGACCCTAGTGCACGTATATTCTTGTATGTGTTCAGAAAGTGTGTCAAAGATAGGTAAAAACTGGATTGTGACTGGGAGGCTGGGGGTGGATTTTATTTGTTTATTGTTTTATCTAATTCTCTATGGGCCCAGGGCAGAGCCGAGTGGCTCCTAGAGGGTCTCACGTGCGTCAGGGCGGACAGGCGCCGGCAGGCCGGACCCCAGTGCCCTGGGAGCTCACTGGGGGCAGTTTTCTCAAGGAGAGTAGGAGCCCACCAGGGTGGGAGGCAGCATCCCCCCGTCCCACCACCCCGTACCTAGGTTATTGTCGGTGAGAACCTCTTTGACCCTCTTGGTGATGGAGTACGTGTCCAGCTCGGGGGACATGGCCACAATCTCCTGGATGCCCGCCATGGCCTGGCTGCCGGAGTACATCTTCCCGCTCAGCGCGGAGCTGGAGCGTCCGTCCGGCTGCTGGTTCTCCTTGCTGCTCTCCAGTGCCAGGCTCAAGGGCTCCTGGGAGCTCTTCTCGGGCTCTGTGGGGCTGGGGGGCGGGGACGGCGAGGACCTCGGTTCGGTGGGACTGGCTGCGGGCCGCAGAGAGACAGAGAAGGTGGTGACTGCGACCTGGGCTAGACACACAAGGGCTGGACACTCTTGTCTGTCAGAGCCAAGAGTTGGCAGCAGCCCCTTTTGCAGCCACCATAGTATCACAGGGACCATTCTACGTGGGAAAACCGGCAGATGAAAGTTTACCTACTCGCAAAGTGTCCCCTCACAAAAGCGTTATTAGTCACAGAGGGAAAAATAGCAACCTTCCAGTCAAGATAGCTGGTAGATGCCACCTCCACCAGGTGATCTAACATCGCCCATCAGGGCCAAATCAACCCCTGCTGCCTCCTGACGCCATATCCAGTGTGACCTCTGGTTAACCTGAGAACTCGTTCCGGAAGGCTGTTCGAGAAGCGGTTTGTTGGAAAACCGGATCTCCTCTGTTTGGCACCTGAGAGGCGTGAGACGGATCATACAGGTAACAGCACGAAAGCGCTGTCGGGTAAAGAACTGAAGTTTTGTTTGACAACTGAGACATTTTGTCCACGAACCACTTGGTTGAGAACCCAACTGTTTAAGGTGGGAGATTTCGAGAATCGAGGTTCAGCTGCACCGAGGAGGGCTCGGCACCGCTTCTGGGACCCCCGCCAAAAGCGCGCGCACGCCTGAACCCGGTGATGAGGCGCATCCGACGAAGCCGAGCCCGGACGGTGTATAAGAGAGCCGGCTTCACTGTGGTTTCCTGCTGGCACCAGGTCTCTCCCGTACCAGCTGGCAACGACGACAACGGTGATGACAATAACCAACGGAGCTTCCTCCTACTGACCATGCCCGACATGCCCAGTGTAGTGCTACGTGTCTCACGCTCCTGGTTTCGAGTCACCAGAAACACATCTAGGAGGCAGGTGAGGAGACTGAGGCTCAGAGAGATTCAAAATATGTGCCCCAGGTCGCACAGTGACTAGTGGCAAAACCAGGACTAGAGCTCAGGTTTGCTTACACTGAAATCTGTCCTCTCGTCCACTGACTATGACCTCCTAGAAGGCAGGGATCACAGGTTGGTCCTGGGTGAGTCCTCAGAGGTTGGGGTGGCAGGAGGCGGTGGGTCGTCTGTACAGTAAATAAATTTCGGCTGGGGCCCCTGGTTAACCTGAGAGGTGTGCAGTGAAGCCTTAGAGTTCCTGAGTGGTTCACCACAGCCCCATGTGCTGGCAGCTTGCGACTCAGGTCTCAAGGACTCTGTGGTCCCACCTGCCCCTAAATTGGCTTATCCTGGACATCTAGGTGACATCCCTGTGATGCTGGAGCTGATGTGGACACTGTCACCAGCAGAGACACAAAGCTAGTGTGGAAGGGCCAGCCTGGGAAAACAAGAGGCTGTCCCCATTCAGTTTATGGAGCAGAGTTTTTCTTCCTTTCTCAGATTTTATTTATTTACTTCTAGAGAGGGGGGAAAGGAGGGAGCGAGGGAAAGAAACATTGATGTGCTGACTCTCGTGTGCCCCCTACTGGGGACCTGGCCTGCAACCCAGGTGTGGGCCCTGACTGGGAATTGAAATGGCAACCCTTTGGTCTGTAGGCTGGCACTCAATCCATTGAGCCACACCAGCCAGAGCAAAGTTTTTCAGTGAAAAATTTTAATTATAAAATATTTCAAAGCTACAGAAATGTACAGAGAAGAAAATATAAGTCCTCTCTCTCTTGCCCAGGCCTATCACCTTAATAGATGTTAACACCTATTATTTGCTGCACATCTCCTTCCTTTTATTTATTTATTTATTTAATTTATTTTTAGACAGAAGGGAAGGGAGAGAGAAAGAGAGGGAGAGAAACATCAATGTGTGGCTGCCTCTCACGTGGCCCCCACTGGGGACCTGGCCTGCAACCCAGGCATGTGCCCTGACTGGGAATCAAACTGGCCACCCTATGGTTCGCAGCCCGTGCTCAATCCACTGAGCTACACCAGCCAGGGTGTATCTCCTTCCTTTTAAAGAAAAGGAAACAGAGACTCCCTGACAGGTCTCTTTCTGGCCCCTCCCTGCCCAGAGCAGCCCCTTTCCCCAGGCAGGGGGGTGGTGGCTTCTTCTCTTTCCCTTTAATGCATAAACTTGTAGTCCTAATACTGCAACAAGGTACACTCTTGTCTATGGGTGTTAACTTCTAAAATAAACACCACCACTAGGACCTAGGCTTTTGTTGCTTGACATTATGTTTCAGGCAGTACTCCTGTGGATACCTGTCCATCTGGTTCATTTCTGTGAACCTGAGATGTGGTTTGGTCCTACGGACTGACCCCCACCTTACAGATGGACAGACTGACTACCCTGAGGTCCCAGGACTCAGAGTCTTGCCTCTCTTTGTCTTCCTTTCTCTGGTCTCAGTGGCAGATCAGATGTCCTGTCCTTGAAGTCATGCCCACTCATGGCCTGGGCAGGCCTGCCCACTGGGCACCTCGGGGAGGGAACCTGGGCTCCCCGGAGTCTGCCCCCTGCCCTTTCTCTGCGTTCTTAGGCTCTTTGACTTTGGGAACTCTCTGAATCTCAGTTTCCTCACCAAGGCCAAGTCCAAGCCCCGCCCTGCCTATGTGTCATTAATGGATGGATAACAGGTGCTCAAGGGCCTGTGTGAAGGATTCTGGGGGTGCACGCTGGGTCCTTGGGGAAAAAGACCTCGGTCCGTGATTCTGACAGGGGGTCGGAGGCTGGGGCTCTGGATGCACACTATTTTCTGCATTTGCTCTGGCACCACCTAGAGGTGTGAAACCGCTGACGGATGCATCCCTCCGACTGCAGGAAGGATGTATGGGGGAGAGGGACACCAGCTAGGAGATCGCCGCAGCTTCCAGGGGATCAGTAACAGTGGCCGGATGGCAGGGCCGGGGAGAAAGGCAAGTGAGGCAGTAAAGCAGATGCACATGCCCCCGTACAGCAGAAGAACGAGGGCTCTCTGCAGTTCTGGGGGCTGGCAGTGCCCCTCGGGAGAGCCCCGCGGGCACTCACCCTGGGAGGCGCTGGGCTGCTGGCCGACAGCCTGGCCGAGCTGGTCTGAGAGCCACAGCTGCATGCGGATGAAGGGCTCTCGCCCCTTCTGCGTCAGCTTGCTCCACGGCTTCGGCCGGGACAGCATGTCGCTCACACTGCCCTGTGACAGGCCCAGCACCTGGGGACAGCGGGGCGGAAAGGGAAGGTCAGCAGGCCCCAGGGATGCAGGCCATCACTCCCCTCTCCCCCCAAGACCCTTAGGCACTGCTGTTCACTCTGTTCCCTGAGAGGCCAAGGCTGCCTTTGTTTGTTCTTCATTTCCCAGGTGCCTGCTCTGTGCTGCACTGCATGCCCACCTGCAGTGGCCCTCCTGATTTCCCTGCATGTAGAAATCCAACCTAGCCATTAAGACCCCTCATGGGCCCCCTCCTCAGGAAGCTTTCCTGTGTCTCCCACTTAGGTCATTTCTCCCTTCTCTGGGCTTGTCTGACTGTTTGCCTGCTCCTCTGCCTGGGCAGAGGTGATGCTAAAAAACTACATAACCACTGGTGTTGTGGGAGCACCAACCAGTCAGGAGACCCCTGGCTGGGCTGAACCTTAACCCCTTCAGTGGCTGGACCGATGGAGGGAGGGAGTGTCCTGGAGGAGGGGGCTGGCTCAGTGGTTATTCCTAACCAGGTGAACATGCTCCACTGATCTAACACCAAGAACTGAATGCCTTGCCTGTGGCCCTCCCCTTCCCGCAGGGCCCAGAGACAGCTACTTACAGAAAAACGGACTTTTGTGGTCACAAGGACCTGGGTTCAAACCCTGCTTTTGCCCTGTTCTCACCCATACACACTTCTATCCAGACCACAAGCACTGGGGGCTGGGTCCTCAGCCGATGGTCCCACGGCCCTGAGCTTCCTGCTACCTCCCCCACCCCGATGCACCACCTTCACCTTCTCCCCAAAGATCCTCTGGCAGATCCCGTTCTTGGCTAGTTTCTCCTTGACCTGGCGCGTCAGCTCCAGTGTGTCCACCTCACGGTACATGTAGAGCTCGTACTGCTCTGGGGTCAGGGGTGGCACGGTGGGCTTCAGTGTGCGGGGCACGTATGCTGGGTAGTAGGCCAGCCTCCCGCCGCTGCCTGACTCAGGGACGCCCCCCTCAGCCTTGAGCTCGCCCAGCCTTGGGGGCTCGTCCTCACCCCCTGCCGCTTCGTCCTCAGGGGCTGTGGGGGCCTCCTCCCCACGGGGCCAGGCCCTTCCATTGGGCTGGCCTGAGTAGCTGGAGGAGGAGGAGGAGAGCGAGGGCGAGACCGAGGTGTAGGGGCGGCTGAGCAGGCCGCGGTCTGAGGCCCAGTGCTGATCAAAGTAGCCAGCGTCGCCAATCTCTGACTTGACCTTCCGGATGATGCTCTGCACGAAGGCGGCAGGGGACAGGACGGTGAGGGATGTCTGTGTGGCACTGCTGCTGGTCCCCCCGCCGCCACTGCTGTCCTCCTGCTTGACATAGGATGGGGCCCCGTTCTGGCTCACAGCCACCAGTGAGGGCCGCTCTGGGGGTGAGGGAGGCACCGAGCGACCCCGGGGGCCTGCCTCCATCTCCAGCAGGGCCTGCTGCTGCGCTTGCATCTCCCGGCGGGCCTGCTCTAGAATGTTCTTGATGGCGTCTTCTGAGGTGCTGGCAGATGCTGTGCCGTTGGTGATGCTCAGGGGGGCTGTCGAGTTCTTGGGCTCACCTACAGGGTGGATGACAAGGTGGCCAGAGGCCCTTTGTCAGGACATGGCTTAAAGGACAAAGACGGTCACAGCATCAGTATTTATACCAGCAAAATGTTGGAAGCAATTTCTGTGTCCACCAACTGGGAACTGGGTAAGTAAATTATGGTCCGTCTCTATGGCAGACTATTAGGCAGCCATTAAGATGGGTAGACAGTGAGGTTTTAGCATTTGTTCAGAAAATACTCATGGGGATAATGTAGCATAGAAAAAGACTTTTCTTTTACATAGGCTATGATCCATCTTTGCAAATGTTCAAAGACAAGAAAAATACTAACCACTGCACACAAAAGAGGCTGCTTCATTTATTCTGACAGCAAAATAAAGGCACAAACCCAAATGCCCACGGAGGGAGGAGTGGATGATAAATAGTGGTAAGGGCACAGAACGGAATACTATACAGCAATAAAAAGGAAAGTCACCATGTAGAACCACACATGAATCTTGAACAAAAATGACAAGTTCCAGAAGACGATAACACAGTATAATCTGCTTCCTGTAGAGCTCCAAAACAAGCAAAATAAACAGTATGTTATTCAGTAAAAAAATCCTTTAAACTAGTAAACAAAAAGGAACAATAGAACGATGCTTCCCTCTGCCCCATGAGTGTCCTCTCCCACGTCGGAGCCTCCCCGCCCCTGGGCCGCCAGACCAACACCACCCTTTCTGTTGTCTTGTGCTGCCCCCACCGCGGTGGGTCCCACAGCCCCATTAAAAATAATTTCTGTTGCTTTTCTGATTAAAAAGTAATACAGCAAGGGAATATTATTCAGCCACAAAAGGGAATGAAGCAGAAGTACCTGCTACAACATGAAAAAAACCCTTGAAAACATGTTGCTAAGCGAAAGCTGCCAGACACAAGAGGCCACATCTTGTATCATTTCCATTTATACAAAATATCCATGACAGGTAGTCACGGAGACAGAGCGAGGACTGGCCCCCTGGGGCTTGGGGAAGAAGGGAACGGGGAACAGCTGCTCAACAGGCACAAAGTGTCCTTTTGGGTGAGGAAGATGTTCTGGAACTAGATAAGGGTGGTGGCTGCGCGACACTGTGAATATAGTAAATGCTACGGAACTGTTCACTTTACGATGGTTAATTCTGTTATGTGACTCACCTCAATTAAAAAAATATGTGCATATTGTAGAGAACTAAGAAAGCACAGAAAGTTAAGATGGAAATTTAAAGATCCCCTCTAATCTCCTCCCTAGA
The DNA here is from genome assembly GCA_004026765.1 of Micronycteris hirsuta. Lineage (NCBI taxonomy): Eukaryota > Metazoa > Chordata > Mammalia > Chiroptera > Phyllostomidae > Micronycteris > Micronycteris hirsuta. Next base: position 272,171 of record PVJI01000085.1, on the reverse strand, counting down.
GGAAACCACATGAAATGTTCTCATGTATTTCTTCAGTCTGTTTTCTGACTCCATGCACGGAATGATTATACTTGAAGTGGGGGTGTAGCCTGGCTTGTTCCCACTTCGTGTCCATGTGAGTTATTTTATCCTATGATTAAAAGTTCTCTTGCCCTGGCTGGGTATCTCGGTTGGTTAGAGCATTATCCCCAATACACCAAGGTTGCAGGTTTGATTCCTGGTCAGGGCACACACCAGGATCAGCCAGTGAGTGTGTAAGTAAGTGGAGCAACAGATCAGTGCCTGTCTCTCCCTTCAGGTCGTTAGTGGCACCATGCCCTACTGAAAGGATAGCTTCTGCTTTACCACCTGATCCCCCCACTCTGGGCACTTAGGTTGTTTCTAGTTTGTCACTGTTGTGACAATGATAAAGGAAAGACTGGTATAAAAATCTTTCTGCCCAATGTGGATATTCCCTCTGGTTCCCAGAAGTAAAACTCCTGCATTGGCAGTCAGCCACACTCATTCCCTCCCGGGGGGAATGCCAGTCGCTCTCTGCTTAGCACTGAGCGTGTCAGAGGCCATAACCTTGGCCTCTTTCCTCTTGCTGAGCTCTTCACAGAACGCACGCCTCCTGGCTGGCCCTCTTGAGCCAACGTGCCCCTCTGCTGTGATGTTGCCTTTTTGACGTCCCTGCTGCCTTGCTGCTGACCCCCAGTGAGAGAGAGCACTGAATAGGGACCCAGGAGCCCTGGTTCCTCTTTTGGTCTCTGTGTTACTGTGGGCATGGCTCGCCCTATCTGGCCTCAGCTGTCCTGTCTGTTCTGTGGGCGAATAGATTAGACTGTTTCTCCTGGTTCTTTTCACCCCAGTAGAATATTTTATCCACATCTATAACCTGTGTCGAGCACACAGTAAATGTTCTCAGAATGATTGCCCCTCTCTCACTACAGGGGTTGAGCAAGAAGAAATGGGTGTACACACAGGAGGGGCTTGGCAGGTTATATGGCTGGGGCACTGTAGGCTCCTAGCAGGGTCAGCCGCCCTCCAGCCCTCCAGCCCTTCGGAGGAACAGGTAAAGGGAGGGCCCTGGGAATCTCGTGGCTCCCAGCAGCAAGCAGAGGCTTGGGAATCGGGACACTTGCTCTGAGCCACCACCAGGGGGCAGCAGACACTGCAAAAGAGAGTGGGAGCGCTGACACCTGTTCTAAGTCAGCAGCTGTGTTATAACCATGTTGCGCTCCACGGTGCTGGGTGCAGGGATGCAGGCCGGTCCCTGGCTGCAAGAAGCCCCCGCACCAGTGGGAGGGACAGCCGCATCAGCATGGTCATTTGTAACACGAACAAATGCAAGAACAGAGACATAATAATGGTCATCTTACCTGTAAGAAAGGCTAACCTTCCAGGGGTGCCTTCTATACACCAGGTCCCAGGCCACGTCTGATCTCACTTGACCCTCACACAACCTTAAGGACTATTAACACTGTCCTCATTTCACAGGTGAGAAAATGGAGGCACAGAGAGGATAAGTAAACTTGCCCAGGGTCACACAACTAATCAACACCAGGGCTAGACAGAATTTGCAGCAAAGCACACTGGCTCCATTGCACCAAGCATATATATAATTTGGGGGGATTTGAGGAGGGGCAGTGTGCAATCCATCTGTACAGGGGTGGGGGCGCCTGGAGGAGCTGACTTCTGAGTTGAGTCATAAAGTGCCAGGAGCTGGCCAGGTGCCAAGTGTCTGGGACGAGAATGGTGGCAGGGGATGAGGGTAAGCGTGGTTAAACCGTTCATGTGCGAGGCGTGGAGGGATTGGGAGGGCTCTGGAGACCACAGGCCTTGTAGCGGAGTTGGCGTTTCATCCTCAGGGCAATGGGGAGCCATGGAAGGATTCTGAGTTGTGACATGACTATGTGAGTGCCCTAGAAAGATCCCTCTGGTGTCCGGGGGGAGTGGGGCCGAGACCAGTGAAGAGACTCTTACAGCTGTCCCAGCAAGTGACAATGGTGACCCACTAGCTGGTGGCAATTGGGGTGGGGAATGGACAAGCTTGAAAATATCTCTTAGAGGGTGGTGTCCCCTGGATGGGCTGGCTCAAGGGTAGCCCTTCACCTCACTCTGGGTTTCAAGCACCATCTGTGACAGGTTCCCAGCCCTGGGTGGGTGACTTTGAAGAGGGAGTGAGGGGTAGGGGAAGACAATGAGTTCTGTTTCAGACATACTGAGTCTGAGATGCCAGTGGGGACCCTGCTAGACATGCCCAGCAGTTGGTGCGTGGCTCTGGAACTCATGAGAGGTGGCCACTCAAAGATATTCATGTCCCCGTCCCTGGGACTGGTGAATATGTTACCTTATATGGCAAAGGGGACGTTGCCGATGCAATTACAGCGAAGGGCCATGAAATAGGGAGATTATCTTGAATTATCTGGGTGGCCCTACATAATCCCAAGGGCGGCGTAAGAGGGAGTCGAGATGATCCGAGAGACTCGAAGAGCCTGGGATGCTGGACTTGACAATGGAGGAAGGGGCCAGGAGGCAAGGAACGTGGGCCTCCTAGAGGAGCTGGGAAAGGTAAGGAGCAGAGACTCTACCCTGGGGCCTCCGGATGGGGGCAGCCCTGCCCACTCCCTGACCAGCCCAGGGAGGTGGAGGGTGGCCTTCTGACCTCCAGAACCATTCGTGGTGTTTTTGGCCACTGAGCCTGAGGCCGACAGCAGCGCGGGGAGGTGAACCAGCCGGGGAGGTATGGACGGCACACTCTGAGACGCAGGAGGAAGCTGGACTAGTGTCTCCTTGGGAGTCAGAGGGTATAGTGCCAGGAGGGGGACTGGCAGTCGGGGTGAAGCTCGGGCTGGGGTGAGTGTGGCGAACTCCTCTGTGATTACTGCCCTGGGACCAACCCGGGCCAGTGCTGCCAGAACTGTGTGGTGAGGGAGACATTCCAGGTTGTGCTGTCCCATACGGCTGTCACTTGTCACATGGGCGATGTGGCCAGTGTAGCTAAAGAAGTTGTCATTTTCTTTAATTTTAATTAATTTGAATAGATACAGACACATGTGGCTAGTGGCTTTGTATTGGACAGCACAGATCTGGTGCTTTCCAGGCCCAGACTTGCCTGGCTGCAGACTGTGAAAGGGGGAAGAGGTTGGAGCCCCCTCTGGGTGCACAACGGGAAACGAGGGGCCGAGGCCCCGCTCCCCACTCAGAGCAGGCCGCAGAGGCCACCGGCTTCGCCCGCCACACTCACCCCCCTTCTGTGACTCGATTTCCTTCTTGGCCTGCTCCAGGATGCTCTTGATGGCGTCGTCTGAGCCCGTCTCGGGGGTGCGGATTCTCGGGGTGATGCTGCCTGGGAGAGGCAAGGGGGCACCTGTCATGGGGACCTGTATGTGGGGGGCAGTCCCAGGGCTGGGGGAGTGAGGCCCAGACCGTGAGTGCCTATGGCAGGCCCCGGGCTGGGCCAGTCTGTGTGGCACACTGTGGACTGATCAGTGACTCTGGCTTGAAATAATGACAACAATGGTGGCAGCCACCGCCACAGCTCATAGTCCTCGGGCAGTTACTATGCGCTTTATACTCATGTAACCGCCCCCTGGAGGCAGATGGATGGGGTGGCTGAGGCTTAAGAAGCTCAAGTGAGTTCCCTGAGGTCACCCCATGGGTGAAGGGCAGAGCTGCGGCAAACTCTGGTGTTGTGAGGTCAGGCCCTTCATATGTGTTAGCCTGAAAATCAAGTCTGGCAAGTTTGGTGGTCACCCAGGCCACTTAATAGATGGGTGAACTGAGGTTTTGAGGTACCTACCAGGCTCAGGGGGAGCTGCTAGGGAGCTCCCGAGACCCAGCCTTTTCCCACTACTACTGAGCCACCCCGTGAGGGCCAGGTGGGGAAGAAGGGGCAGCACAGGCCTCAGGAAAGAGGGGGAGAGGATGTGTCTCCTTATTTTACAGAGGGGGAAGTAAGGCACAGGAAGGCAAAGTCACTTGCTGGAAGCGGCTGAGCCTGGCTCTGAACCCAGAGCCCATGTCCTCAAGCCCCAGCCAGCGGCTTGCCCGGGCCTGGCTGGGGGAAAGGCCTGCGGCCGGCACTCACCTCGCTGCCGCACCTGAATGGTTCTCAGGGCCAGCACATTCTGCTCGTCCGACAGGAACTGCTTCATCTTGATGAAAGGCTCCTTGCCCTTCACCGTGAGCTTGCGCCAGGGCTTGGGCCGGGCCAGGATCTCGCTGACTGAGCCCTGAGACAACCCCAGCACATAGTGGCCAAACACCCGCTGCCCGATATTGTGCTTGAGCAGCTGCTCCTTCACCTGGAATGCGATCTCGGCCGTGTCCAGCTGCTCCTCCTCTGCTCCGGCCCCTGGCCCGGCTGTGCTGCCCCCGCCACCATCAGCCGGCTCGAGGCCCCCGGGTGGCTCAGGGCCAGGGGCAGGGGTGGCGGGGGCCGTGGGGGGTTTGGCGCCATAGAAGGCCGGGGGAAACACCAGCAGGCTGCCTGCCTCTCCCTTGAAGGCGGCCGGGGGCAGCAGGTGCTTGGACAGCAGCACATCCCCTGACAGTCTGTCCCCTGAGACCAGGCCGGGGAAGGGGGACAGCGAGAAAGTCCGAGGGCCATCAGGGCCCAGGCTAGGGCCTAGCAGGGGCTGTCCGGGCCCTGGGGACAGGGGGTCTTCCGGCCCTGGCGGGGGTAGGAGCTGTGAAGGAGATGGGTAGGACTGCTCCGTGCCCAGAGAGTCCTTGATGGAGTCTTCCTCTGATGGGTCCTCCTCTAGAGAGAGACAGACAGACGGAGAGATGGAGAGCGAGTAAGACAGAGAAGCAGATGATGATAGGGAGGGAGAGAAATACACACATAGAGAAAGAGACACAAAAGAGACAGAGATAGGGAAAGAGAGGCAGAGAGACATTACATGAGAGAGAAATCATGTATGAGAGAGAGACGGTGAGAGAGGGAGACAGGCAGAGACGGAGTAAAAGACAGGGACAGAGGGAGAGACAGAGACACAAAGAAGGAGACACAGTGACAGTGAAAGACAAAGTGACGTAGAGACCGAAATTCAGAGACAGGGAGAAGAGGAGCGGGAGGGGGAGAAGTGCTATAGGCGTCCAGTGCTGACACTGTGTCTGCCTGCAGCCCCGCCCCCATCCTCAAATCCCCACCCTTCAAGGCCTGGTCCAAATGCCTGTTCTGAGGAGCCCTCCCTCCTGCCGTGAAGAACTGTAACTGAGCACTTGTCACAGGCCCAGCTCCTCACCTGGGAGTAGGGAGTTTGGATTAACCCCACCCAGCAGGAGAGCCCACTTCTGGGCGCCAGTCCCACCTGTACCCGCCTCATCCATGAAGTAGGGCCCAACACTGGTGCCCTCCCCCCCATTTTTCAGGTGAGGAAATGGAGACAGCCAAGTTTTGGCTGGTGACACACAGCTAAAAGTCATGGTGTCACTGCAATTGGAGAAGGGACAAGTGGCTGAGAAGGTGACTTTGGAGAGAGCAGCATCTGCAGGCCATCCTCAGGGGTCTGGCTGTGCGGTGCCATGTGAATGCCCTCCCTGACCCATGACCTCATCCCATTGCTCGTGAAGGCCTGGGGCTGAGTGGAGTCTCTGGGGGCCTGAGCGACCTGTATGTCCTTGAGTGTGTGTGTGTGCATGTGTGTGGACTTCCTGTGGGACAGCCACCAGCTGGCTTAGTCAGGGACAGTGCCTGGTTCAGTGCCCGGCACATAGCAGGTACTTGATCAGCACGCACCCCTTCCCCCCATCCTCCTCCTGCCCCAGTGGAAAGCAGTGGTCCATGGGCATGGAGAAGGCCAGAGACCCACGGCAACCCCCACCCAGCCCCTCAGCCCCGAGAACATCCCTTTGCCTACCAGGGCTGGCCAAGAGACCGGGCTTCTCTAGCAGAAATTTCTGTGCAGGGAAGAAGGCCTCCTTTGCCATGAGCAGCGAGTCCTCGGGCTTGGCCAGGCTCTGAGGAGACGAGAGGTCAGGCTGAGAGGGCCTGCTTGGGAGAACGCTCTCGGGGACAGCCTGCCCCACGGGGACAGTGGCAAGGACACTCACCTGGGGGAGGCTGCAGGTGCTGGAGGCCAGCTTCATGGCTTTCAGGATGCTGCCAGGGAAAGCGGGGACAGTGAGGCCAGCCGGGCTCCTCCTGGCTCAGAGAGAGGCCCTGGGGAGGCGCTTCCCATGGCTCGCCCTCCCTGGCTGAGAACAAGCGCCTTCACCCCCCGGACCCCGCACAGCGCTGGGTCACTGTAACGGGCTGTCAGGCGCAGGCGTGTGAGCGGCTTCCGATGTGGCCAGGGGGGGTGCTGTGCTATCCCACTCCCACACCGGCTGCCTGAGCTTATGTGATCAGCACATCCTCTCTGCCCGCCCTCCACCATCATACCACTCCCAGCAAGGCTGCCTTTCATGTTCTCCTTTAGACAGCTCTTGATGGCAAAGGACCAAGCATGACACCCAAGGTACCAGTGGTGAGGAGACAAGGACACCACGAAATGGAGTGTGGTGGGAGGGAGGAAGGTGATGAACTTTGCAGAGGGCCCTCACTGCCTGCACCGGTCACCCCAGCCGCTGGGGGTCTGCGGAGCCTCACTCTGCCTAGTACCTCAGCTCTGTTTTAATTTCTTCATAGTCAGACTGTGCCTGGAGCTTCTCTTCCAGCTTCTAGAGGAGCAAATAAAGATGGTGAGGCTGGGCTGTCCTGCCTGGGGATGCCCCACCCACCTCCCATCTGCCCACCTCCTCCCCCATGACCTACCTCGATGGCCTCGGACTTGGCTGAGAGCTGCCGCTCCAGGTCGGCAATCTGGTTGGCGGAGGCCTCCTCCAGCTCCTGCAGGGAGTTCTGGAGGTGCTGCACATCCTTCAGCAGCCGCAGGATCTCCCGATCCTTGGAGGCCAGGGCCGCCTCGAGCCGAGGGCCCGAGCACAGTGCGAAGTTCACCTTATCCTGAGGATAGAGCAGGGCTTTGAGGGGCTGCAGGGCTGGCCTCCCCACGCCCGAGTCCCTGTGCTGAGCGCCCCAGAAGGACTTGGCCCCGCTGACAGGCTGGTGGCCTTCCTCTTCTGGCCTCTGAGCCTTTGCCAGCCTGCATGCCTTTCCCTCTATTCTGGAAACTAAACAGGTGGGAGGGAAAGTAAGCAGGGAAGGTTTTCTGGAGGAAGATGTGTCTCAACTATAATGAAGTTCAAGAACACATTAGGGATTTGGAAGATTGCTTGGCAGCAACCACTAAAGGGGAACGTACGTGCTTCCACTCGTTGGTATGTGTGTAGGAGAAACGCAGGCCCCTGTGCACCGAGACACCTGGGTGAATGCTCACGGGAGCCCACTGGAGACCCTCCATATGTCTACCCATGAGAGAACGTGGGTAGACTGTGGTATATTCCCACAATGCAATGCTATACAGCAATAAAAATGAACAGCCTGCAACTAGTCCAAAACAACATGGATGACTCTCCCAGATACAATATGGAGTGAAAGAAGCTAGATACCATGGGGTGTGTGTGTGTGTGTGTGTGTGTGTGTGTGTGTGTGTGTGTGTGTGTGTGTGTGTTATTCAATCAAGATCAGATACAAACACAGGCCAAAACCATCTGTGTGTTAGAGATCAGGGGATTAGCCCCTGGATGGGAGCACAAGGGGGGCTTCTTGAGGACTAGGAATGCTCTATGGAGTTTGTTCATTCTGAAAAATTCAGCGTGCTGTACACTTATGATATGCACATTTTCCCTTATGTATATTATACAATAAGGTATCCGTTAAAAAGAGTAATAAAAAAAGGAAATAGTTAGCTGGGTGAGGAAGCGGTGGGAACAGGATGTTCCCGGCAGAGGGAAGAGCACGGCCAAAGGCAGACAGAGACTAGTGGGGTTAGACCCGAGGCCTCGCCACCACAGGCAACATTAAGGGTGGCTCCTTCCTTCTCCTAATTTGCCACCAACCCAAGCCCCACTGCTTCTTCTCTAGGTTTTAGGAAATGGCCCTTTGGTCCTGGATGAGGATGAAGAGGTTGCTGTTTGAGGGGACCTGAAGTCAGGCAGATTTTGAGCTCAGTTACAAATGAATCTAAGAAGCAATATAAAAACAACAAAACACTGCCAACCCCAGTATTCTTCCATGGAGATAAATGACAATTAAAACAGGAAGCGGATGCCATGAACACATTAAATTAATTAGCATCGAGCGCCACTCAGAAAAGCTCGCCCCCCAAACCAGCAAAGCTCCCCGTGGCTGATTAGCATGGGTCTTTGCTGGGCTCCACGGGGCTTAATTAAGAACCATCAGCAAATTCTCTCTTAGGCATCCTCATGGGCTCTCTCGTGCTGTCTCTCTTGTTTTTGCTCTCTGTGTCGTGCAGATATCGGGCCCCCTGACACATACACACTGCCTCCTGGGACACACCTATCAGACACAGCACACACTGACACATGCACCTGCCTGAACAGTCATGCTGACATGCACTCACACAGAAATACACCGGCATCAGGGCATGGCCAGACACACACAGACATGTATGTGCTCAAAAAGACCATATGCTCCTGTGGGCCCCAGTCTCCTCCTCCTCCACATCATCATCATCATCATCATCATCACAGCATTAGACAGTTACTGAGCAGAGACTGAGCCAAGTACCACTTTAGGTACTTTGCAGGTAATCCTCTGAACATCCTATAATGTAGGTCTTACTTGTACAGATGAAGAAACTGAGGCACAATTAGGTTAAAGATATAGTCATTTTCCAAAGGTCACAAGTACACACTCATTCCAATATTCGGAGAGACGGACACAGACATACGGGCCTGTGCACCAGGGTGTCGGGTGAGGTAAAAGTCATGTCGGCCACTTCAGGTTCACAGGTGGAGATAGCGAACCACCCTGGAGCAGACCCTTTACTGTGTAAGGAATTGTGAATCGAATGCCTCGTATGCAGAGATCTGTAAGTAGGTGGACCATTTTACACAAGAAACCCAAGGCTTTCTAGAGAAGAGAGATGGACAGAAGGTAGCTTGGGGTGGTTCTGACTGAATCCCTTGGCGGAAAATGACCCCAGGACCCCAAAGGGATGTCAGCTAGAGGAGAGAGAAAGATGCACTAACCAGGCTTAACACAGAGACCTTGGGGTTAGTGACAGAAGATTGGTTCTTCGTAGCATGTGGCTGTTTGGAAAACCACACTGGAATCACGCTGGCACGTTTTGGGAACCAATGGCCGAGTATGAGCATTACCTTCAGATCTTGGTATGTGGCCCCATTTTGGTCTTGGTCTGCAAGAATATCATGCATTCACCAAGCAGCGAGACCAGCGGCCAACAGCGACACCTGGTGGCAGCCACCACAACTGCACCACTGCTCTGTTGATCAAACCCACCATCCTACCCTCTCCTACCCTCTTGCAGGGGGGGCATCTGGCAATAGGAATGATGATCCTCTTTGGTCTGAGTAGGTTCCTGGCATTTTTGGACAACTTGGGGTAAGGGGACCTTCAAAGGAAGATACTGGACTTCCAGTTCATCAGGATAGAAGAAGCTTGAGCTTAAACAGTTAAAAGAGCTGGGGCTGTATTTTTACCCTTAGTTGGTAAAACAAGTCATAGTAATTATTCTTTGACTACACAGTGACCTTGGCAATGAAGATGCTACACGCACTATGAGCATAGAGAGACCCACACACCCACATGCACAGTATCACACAGGTGCGCATGGTCAAACTACATATCCATACCCACAAATGTGGTCTTCTCAACCTTTCCCTCTGGCTCTCCCATCATCCTTACCCCGCTGGGGCCCTGTGGGGAGCAGCAGGCCAGGCGGATGGAGCTGTTGACAGAGGCAAGTTGTTCTCGAAGACTTTCCACCTCCCGCTGGGCAGCCTCAGCTCTCTGCGGGAGAGAAAGGGACACGTGGGGTTAAGAGGTGAGTGGGGCCTCACTGGCAGTCACTCATGGGCCCTCCACCATCTCCCAGCACCGTCTCAGGCACGGGCTGGGCAGGCAGGACTCTGAGGGCCCAGGGTCCTACTTTTTGGGTCCTGGGTCCTGGACTTGACTTTTGGTTCCCCCAGGGTTCTCAGGATTCCAAGAGGAGTCAGAACATCCCCATCCACCAGGGTGGGAGGGGAGATGCCATCTCGATGGGGTGGGCACATTTCTGCACCCTTCCAGGACACTTCTGTCTGTCATGTAAACTTTGGGCCGCTCTGGTCAGAAAGCGAGTTTGTCCCCAGCTCCCAGGCCACCTGGTGTGGAATCCTGGATGGGGCATCGGCTGAGGTGGCATCCCAGCCCACAAGCTGCTGTAGGCCGCTGGGAAAGTCACTTCCCCTCCCTGGGTCTCAGTTTTCTTCCTGTGAAATGGGGGAAATGAAACCTATCTCTCGCAGAGGCATGCTGACATATTTCTAAATCAGAAAGAGGCAGTTTATTTAATTGGGCCTCTGGGGGATCTTAATTCTTCAAACATTTCTGAGAAAAAAAAAACTGGGCGGAAGGATCTAAATGTTAACAACCTAGCCTGGTGGCTTTGGAGAGAAATCTGCACTTTGTCACTGCCTGGCTTGTGTGACCTTGGGTAAGAGATTTTGTCTCCCCAGCTTCAGTTCCCCTGTCTGCACAATGGGGACTATAAACGCAACAATCTCCTGCGGTTGTTTTTCAAGTAAGTGATTTGGTAAAACACAACCCATCAAGCATCTTAGCTTGGTGCCCGACACATATAAATGTGTCACTAACTGGTTAACTTCACTAACATCAACAGGGTATGCGGGATCTTGAGCCGTGACGTGAAAAATTAGAACAGCTGCAGCTTTATTTTTACCCTCCGCTGGGGACACAGGCCCGAGTGATTATGTTTATCTTACACACTGATCTTGGCAATCAAGATGCTATGCCCACTCCGTACACACAGAGAGCAACACACGTCCACTGGCCCATTTTGTTAATTCATTTTTAATAATTTGTTTATTTGTTTATTTATTGGTATCCTGCCTTGTTCCAGAAAAGGCTTGAGTCAGTTTTGTTTGGGATGTACGACTGCAGAGAAAATATTTTCGTTTCTGCACAGTTAGGGCTTTTGGAGCAAATGTGACTGAAACTTGGCATCTGGGCTGTAAGACAAGCCCAGGAAGTCAGTTTATGGGTGATGAGCTCGAGGACTCCAGAGATTTGCCTCCCAGAAGGTATAGGTTTGCGGCTCAAGGGGGGATGAGACCCAGGCTGTGGACACATCCCCTGGGTTGCAAAGCTGGGCTGAAGCTCACGGTCTTATCTCCCCCTACCCCAGAGAAACATTTGCATTTCAAATGCTAAAAACCCAGGACTCCTGACCTTCTGTTCCTCATGATACTCAGGAGAGCAATTTATCTCCAGCTCTTAGGAGGCCCCTCTCCCAAGTAACTACCCAGGTTCCTGGTAAGGGGTCCCTCACCCACAGCACACATGCAAGCAGGGGGACCTGAGGCTTCACCTCATCACCTGGGTCAGAACCGGGGCGACCTGGTAGGGTCATTGTTATGTAAGTAATAATACCGCTCTGCTCTGCTCCAGAATCCTCTTGTTCACATTCAGAGTATTAAAAACTTAGTATGGTGACATTTCTTTTCCATATTTTCTATAATGAGCAGGTTTTAATTTTATAATCAGGAAAAAAACATTAAAAAAAGCACTTCCTATTTAAACTACTCTAATTTCCTGCCCTGGCCAGGTGGCTCAGTGGGTTGGAGCGCCATCCCCCACACGAAAAGACTGAGGATTCGATTCCCAGTCAGGGCACACACCTGGGTTGTGGGCTCCATCCTCAGTAGGGACGGGCACATATGGGAGGCAGCCAATCGATGTTTCTCCTTCTCTCTCTCTTCCCACTTCCCTTCTCTCTCTAAAATCAATAAACATATCCTTGGGTGAGGACTAAACAAAAAAACTACTCTAAGGTGCCTTTTCTTTAGCTGATTTGACTGGCAAAGAGCCACAAGTCCGACAACACATGGTACTGGCGAGGCTACTGGGAGCTGAGCCCTCTTCTACCTTGCTGGAGGCACAAGCCCGTGGGGGGCAGTTTGGCCACATCTGCCAAATTACAAATGCAGAGATAGTCTGCCCAGCAATTCCACTCTGGGAATTTACCCGATATAGAGGCTCGGGAACGCACGAACGCTACCCATACACGGTTATTCACTGCAGTGTTGGCGATGGTGGTAAATGACTGGAAATGCCATGAATGCTCATCGACGGGGGGACTGGTTGGACCGGTGGGGAGCTGGGGTTGGCAAACTGCAGCCGCTGCCTGTTTCTGCAAGTAAGGTTGCACTGGCACACAGCCACACACGCTTGCTTCTATACTGTCTATGCTTTTGCTCTAAACGGCCAAACGGAACAGTGTGACAGGGACCTGCACAGCTGACGTTATCTGGCCTCTGACCCTTTATAGTGAGTTTGCCGTCCCCTGCGTTAGAGGGTGGTGCGTCACGTGGTACGACACCCCACAGCAGTAAAACAGAAGGAACTGCTTTATATCCAAACACGAATGAGCTCTAAGAAGTAGAGGCTGAGGTTCAGGGGGTTAGGACAGTATGCTATTGCTTTTGTTTTAAAAAGGAGTAAAAATAACTCTGGAAGGAGATGTGGGGAACTGGTAGAAGAAGCTGCTGGTAGTGGGGGTGGGGGGGAGATGCGGCTTTCTGGGAGCGCTCACGTACCTTTCAACTATGTAAGTGGGTTACCTATTCAAAAAATTAGCTCAGAAGCGCTATTCTTTTCCACGTTGCCTCTGCAGGAGGGCCACGCCTCTGCAGTGCCCTGAGCCTGGAGTGCCTGCCCAGCTGCAGTGCCTTCTTCTGGGGGCTTTCCTCCACTGCCCCTAGGGAAATGACCACTTGCCCTGTCACACGCTGGCCCCTCCTGGCCGTGCCCTGAGCTGAGGCAGAGATGTGGTGGGCCCACAGAACCTCAGGCTGGGCCCATGTGGCCACGCCTCACCGCCTTTCTGAGTCCTGCCCAGCTTTGGCCGCCAGATCTGAAGTCAGAGGAAGGCAGGATAAGGGGCCCCATTTATAAACATGGAAACCGAGACTGCGAGAGGCTAAAGGGCTTGCAAGGACTTGGGCTGGGACTAGCAGATGAGGCCCCAGGGAAGGCCGGGTCCACCTGGTGCTGGCCAGCATGCTTGGGATCAAGTAAGGAGGCTGAAGGAGACCCCAGGTGGGGAGGGAGGGAGAGCAGCAGCCCTAGGCTTGTCCCTCGTCACCAACCCTGGCTCCTCATTCAATCTGGCTGGGAGATACCCATGTCCCAGCTTGGCCTGGAGACAGGCACCTGCAGGCTGGGATCACCGGGCACCTCTGCCCAAAGACACCTGGAGAGGTCTGCTGCCTGCAGTGCAGGCTGCCTCCGGGCCTCTGCCCAGGCGCTTCCCTGTCCCGGACCATCACGCTTTCACAGTCTGATCTGTCAGGTCTCAGCTCCACGGCCCTTCCTCCAGGATGTCCTCCTCAACACGAGTCTGGGTCAGGAGCCCCTTCCCTGACCGCTGCCGCCCAAATCGTCCTGTTTCTGAGTGTTCTGTCTACACCCTCGCTCTCCCTCCCTGGGGGGCTCAGGGTCCCAGACATCTCCCAGCCCCAGCACTCTGCATGTCATGTAGTTCAATAAGTACCAATTGAGTGTAGCCCTGTCCTCCCGGCCTGGCCGAGCCCCCCACCACGTGCGGAACGAGCCCCCAGCACACGACTCCTCACCTGATTAGCTTTCTCCAGGTTGGTCATGATCAGGCCGACTTCATCTGCCCTGAGACGGAAAGATGAGGCCCTGAGGAAGGGATTCGGGCCACTGCCAGGACCCCTGCCCATCCTGATGCCCCAGTCCCTGCCTGAACCCAGGAGTCTTGACATGGAGGCCTAGAGAGGCTGCCTTGCCCCCTTTCTACTGGAGAAACCAGGCTGGAGGAAAGAACCCCGGCCACGGGGAAATGGAAATGGGGCCCCAGCACAGCAGCCTGGCCTCTCATCCCTCCCAGGGGCCTTGCTCTGAAGCTGCCCGCAGAGCTGCACCTCCCGGCCTTTGCCACTGCTATGCGTTCCACCTGGAGTGCCCGCCTCAAGAGAACAGGCCGCGCTTCAAAACCCAGCTCCAGGGTGCCATCCCGGAGCCCTCTCTCAACTGCCCCCGTGGTGGTCGTTTGTTTATTTTGCTCCCTTCCTCCCTCCAGCATTTAGGGGGGTCAGGACAGGCCTCCTCCACCTTGGCTGCCCCTCTGCCTGGGGGCGGGGAGCATTCAGTGACTAAAAGCCACATGTGGGCTTCACGCTTGTTCAGGGTCCTCTTCTGCACAAGCTCTTCCAACCACCCAGAGCGCCCTTCCCGGCATCTTCACGGGGCCATCTCCTGCTCGCTCTGCGGGGCTCACTCTGCAAGTCGTCTCCTCAGAGAAGACCTCCCTGCCTACCCTGGATTATTCCCTCTTGCTGTTCCTGGTTCTTCCCTTCACATCATTCACCGTGTGCCCAGAACACTGCCAGGCATACAGTAAATGCTCAGGAGTGTCTGCGAATGAACGGATTTATCACTGCATATTAGTTAGTGTCTGCCAGGGGCCATGTTCTAATGTTTCCTCCAGGGACCCAGCACAGCACTAGTAAACAGTTGTCACTAAATAAATGTTTGTGGAATAAGTGATGTCTTAAATCCTGAAGAGACACCAAGTACAGAGTAACTTAAGTGAATGACACTCAGCCCCGAGGGCTGGACTGTGGAGCTGGGGAGGGGGACAGCCCCAGGAGGCTGGGGTGAGGCACAGGCCCTGCCCAGTAGACCCTGCTCAGCCTGCGACCCAGAATGTCACTTCGAGTCTGCGGTGCATAAATGGCAAAGCCATGACCAGTGGAGTGGGGAGCAGAGGGTGCTCAATGAAATGGGCACCTCAGGCAGAGTCAGAAAGAGGAGGCATGTCTGGGAGGGTCAGAGGGAGGAGGTGGACCTCAGCAGGGTGCTCACTTACTTGGATGCCGCCTCTTCATCGTATTTCCGCCGCAGCTCCAGCAGCTCCGTCTGCGTGGCCTTTAACGCTAGGAAAAGTAAAGAGCCAGGGTGAGGCCACCCACCCCAGGGAGGCGGAACCCACCGCTGCAGGGCCTGGAAGGCAGAACGAGGTCCAGGGTAGTGAGGGAAGACCCTCCTTTTTGGTTAGAACTGGTGACAGGTAGTGTTTCCTGGCCCTAGAGGAACTTCAAGCTGGCAAGAGGCAAGTGGAGCGGCCAGGGTGGGGAGGGCAGATGAGACGACCCTATAAATCTCAGAGGACCCTGATCTGAGGGCTGTGTCCCATGGCCTGGATATGAGCCCACCGGCACCCTTAGGTCATTCCAGGACCAGGACTCACTGTTCTCATCAGTAGCCTCCTCTCTAGATAAGGCTGGGCTCTCCAGTTTGCCCCAGACCCCACCCGTCCCTAACCTGACCAGCTTGGTTGTGTCCCGGGCTGCGAAGGATCGATGTTTGCCACCCCTATGTTGATTCCATCCGAAACCTTCTCTCTGCAGTAGGTGTGGTCTCCAGGGACTAGGGCTCGGACCCCTGCTGGATGATGCAGGCCCAGCCTTCCCCTTCCCAAACGCCCTTCCTGCCATCTTGATTCTAAAACACCCAAACCTGTGTGTCAGTGCCCCCTCTTCCTCCTCCTCCTGGTCAGACAGAGCCAGGGTCACATGCCACATACATACCTGAATGTAGGACCTTGATCTTTTCCTCTGCCTCCCCCAGTCTGGCTGCCAAAGTGATTTGTACTTCGTGAAGGCCCCTGCGGAGAGACCGGGCTGCTTGGGCCAGCTCTGCTCACGTCTGTGTGGACGGGCCTTGACTGGCCTACCCCCATTTCCCAGCCCCTTGCCTGCTCCCTGTGACCGGCACCTCTGTCCTCCACATAACACAGCACATGCCCTTAAACTTGACATTCAGGCAGTTAGCTGCCCTTCTCCTTTGCTGATATGTGGCCCCATTATGGCTGGCCCAGTTAAGTTTCTGGCAGCATTTCTGGGGAGCCTACAGTAGCCAGCAACCTTGACTCTCTGGGCCTCAGTCTCTGGGTCTAGGAAGAGGGGTTTCTGACAGGGGGTGTTGCGAGGCATACCCAGCGTGTCACTCAACACCGTCAGGCACTGTCACTGCCCCCGGGAGGCGCTCTCCACTCCCTTTGTCTGGGGTGCCCGTCCTGCCCACCGGGGCCCAGCTCGGCGTGATACAGGCAGAGAACGAGAGGCCCTGCCTGGACTGGTGGAGGGCTGAGGCAAAGCCTGGGCCTTGCATCGTCAGGGTCAGAGATTCCAGGGAAGGAGCCCCCTTTCCCTCTGATCGCATGTCCTGCCCCACCCCACCCCTGTCTCGCTCACTCCACATTCGCCTCCTTGCTGTTGAAGCACACCGGCCATATTCCTGGCCCAGACCCTTTGCACCGGCTGTTCCCTCTGCTTGTAACGCCCCTCCCCGTACACCTGCAAGGCTCACTCCCTTGCCTCCTCCTCAGGGCTCTGCTCCCCTTCTCCGTGAGGCCTCTCCCAGCATTCCACGCACCACGTCAGCCCTCCGTCTCACCCCCTCCTCCCCTGCTTTGTTCTCCTCACACGCCTTATCGTCATCATCTAACACACCATTTATGTTGTTCATCTTGTTCATTTCCGTCTTCCTCACTACAGAGTAAACTCTAGGCGGGCAGAGCGTTTTGTACATTCGCTGCTGTGTCTCTAGAACGGTGACCAGCACACAGCAGGTGGCTCCGTAAGTGTGTGGAATGAATGAGTAAGTGAATAAGTGGAAGGGTAGTTGTAATGGCCACCACAGAACTGCCCTAGGAATGCCCGAAGAACCCAGATACAATTGCTCCTGCATCAACCGTGAAGACAACCATTTACTGGCACTCGCTCCCTGTGTGAGCGCCCCCCTCAGGCACAGGCAGGAGTCACCCGTTTCACTCCCATGGCCGACCAGGCGTTGATACCCCCAGTGATGGTCAGTGTTATGTGTCCACGTGGCTGGGCTACAGCACCCAGTGATCCCATCACACACTCATGTCGGTGTCGCTGCGAAGCACTTTGTAGATGTAGTTAACATCTACAACCCCTGGGCAGTAGTAAAGGAGGACGTTCTCAACGATGTGGGCGGGCCTAATGGAACCGTCCTAAGACTGCAACACTGGCCCCTGCCTGCCTGGCGGTCTCTAGCCTGCCAGCAGCTCTGCCCATTCAGACTCACCAGCCCCAACTGTGTGGTTTAGGTCCCTGAACCACATCTCTGAGTTCACTTTTAAAAATCCTCCTGGCTCTGTTTCTTTGGAGAACTCTGACTGATATGCCACCATTAGCTCGCTTTCCTGGATGGGGAGGCTGAAGCTCAGGGAGGTGACGTGATCGGCCCGGGGCTGGCCACTGAGCTGCGAAAACGGAGCTTGGACCCAGGCCTGTGCCTCCGTCTCCAACCCGCGCCTGGATCCCCCAGCTGTCCCGGGCAGGGGCAGCTTTCCTGGTCCCACCTCCCGGCCAGGTGGGGCTGCAGGAGCCCATCTGCCCCTCCCCTACTCACTTCTGTTTCTCCGCCTCATTTCTCTGCAGCAAAGTTTCTGTCAGGAGGGCTTTGCTGGGAATGCCAGGGAGGCGGCCCCCCTCAGTCCGCGTGGGCCCGGCTGGAGACGTCCCCTCTCTCTGCTCTGGAGGAAGAAACAGATGGAAAAACACCCATTGCTGAGAGCGGTGTGATAGCCAGAGCCACTTTCTGCAAACCAGATCGATGGAAAGTGCTGTGAGAAGAATCAATTTCCTAAACTCGGTGCTGGAGAGCGCGCAGCTGGTGGGACCTGCTGTCCCCGAGGTCAGCTGGGTTGTAGCCACGGCGAGGGTGTGTACACGGGCCAAGTTCTCAGCCTCCCACAGCGCACCCAAGGGCTTCCTTTGCCCTCTCAGACTCGTCCCTGCCTCCTTGGCCCCTTATTTTTCTTGAAAGTCATGCTAAAATATACGTAACATAAAATTCACCATTTTTAAAGGGTACAATTCAGTGACATAGAGCATATTCGGAATACTGCACTGATTCCAGAACACTGCCACCACCCCAAAAGGAAACCTGTCCCCATGAAGCAGTCACCCACTCCCCCGCCTTCTCCCGCCCCTGGCCACCACTAGTCCTGCTTTCTGTCTCCATGGATTTTGTATGCTGGACGTTTCATATAAAGAAAGTCATAATATATACCCTTTTCTGACTGGCTTCTTTCACCTATCATAATGCTTTCAAGGCCCATCCAGGTTGCAGCGTGTAGCAGGCCTTCGTTCCTTTTGACGGCTGAGTGATAGTCCGTCCTTTGGATGTGCCATATCTGCTTTTCCATTCATCAGTTGATGGACATTTGACTGTCGCCACCATCTGGCCATGGTGAGTAGCGCTGCTAATACACACTGGTGCACACATTTGTGCCTGAGCCCCTGCTTTCAACTCCTTGGGACAGGAGCAGAATTGTTGGGTCACAGGGTTAACTGACTGAGGAACCACGACTCTCTTCCCTGCTCCCCACAGCACACACTCAGCTGCTCAATCATCACCTGCCTCAATGCAGGGGCCCCGGGGCCGGGCCCAGGCCAGGAACGACTCTGCAGGCTCATCGTAGGGATTAGTGCATGCCTTTGGCCCTGAATTCGTTATGAGGGGAGAGGGTGCTCAGGGCCCAGCCGTCGAGGGGGTGGTTCAAGAATTCCAAAATCTGCTGGCCTTAGATCCCAGTGACTTGGTGAAGTTCTCTCCCGGTTATTAAGCTCCTACTGTGAGCCTGGCACAGGAGGGTAAGTGCCGAGCTGGGCGGTGTGCAGAGTGAGCCCCTCAAGGGGCTGACAGAGTGGTCAGGACCTGGCTAGTTCTCACTCTCTCTCACACACACATGGGGGGAATTTTCTAGGTGCTGAGGTCGTGGCAATGAACAAAAAGATGAGGTCTGACCATCACGATACAGAATGCCACGTGTCCTCAAGGAGAGATGCAGCCCAGGGCTGAGGACAGAAGCCCTCGGTCTGAACCCCTACTTGGCCACCTGCTGCCTCTGAGACTCAGTTTCTCCATCTGTAAAATGGGGCCAATGACACCTCAGGCTGAACCAGGAGACAGTGGGATGCTGTGTAAAAGGCACACGACGCACAGCAAATGCTCTCAAGGGGCAACCGTTCTGATAACTATTGTTCTTATAGAGGGAAGATCAAATGCCAGAGGAACCTCAAAGGCGCAAGTGACAGCTTTGCTGGGGAACCTCAGAGGTGCCGCCATATGAGCTGGGAAAGAACTGCCACGTCCTGGCTGGCCAGGGAGGAATGGCTGGAAGAGCACTCTGGGTACAGGAACAGAATTGGCAAAGTACTATATTTTAATCACAAGAAGACCCTTTCCAGGACCAGGCACACAGTAGGTGCTCACTAGGCATGTGGGTGGCAGGCAGGGAGCTGTGAGATGGGTGGCGTGTGACAGTGGACATTTCCTGAGAAGTGACTTTGCATCCAGCTTTCATTTGGCAGGCCCCAGCCTATTTTATCTTCCCATTGGCCCAATCCGGCCCGCCACCTGGTTGATAAATCAAGTTTTATTGGAACACAGCCACACCCACTCATGTACATATTCCTATGGCTGCTTTCACACACGACTGAGGAATCTTGCAGATACGAGGTAAATCCTACTCATTCATTCCTTAGACAAGTATCTCTACACCTGTTCCCCTCTTCACTGCTTCACTATTTCCGTAAGGCCCTTCTCACCATCTGAAATCCTATATATTTTACTAATTTACTGGTTGACAATAGATGGTCAGCACCACAAGGGAAGGGATTTTTGTCTGGTTTGCGCTTGCTGTGTCCCCAGTGCCTAGGATAGTGTCTGGCTTGCAGCTCAATGAGCACAGAACTAAATGGTCACCAACAGCTTTCATGTGCCTATTTGCTGCCCTGCCCACGGTGACATCCGACATCGCCTACCAGGAGTAACCACCGATTTGAACTTTGTTCATCATTCTCTTGCTTTTAAACATTTCAATCACAATATATGTACACCTAAACAAATTGTCGGTTCTATGAGTTTCTTGACTTGTCTCATCTGGGGCTGAGACAGTGCTGTGTTCACCATATCCTCCTGGCACACAGCCAGACTACATTTCCCAGCCTCCTGTGCAGCAGGTACAGCCACACGACTGTGCTTTGGTCAGTGGGATGTGGCTGGAAGTGATATGTGCACCACTTACAGGCCTGGACCCCATAAACTTTGGTAGGACCCTCTACGTTCTGTCTCTACCTGTTGGCTGGTTGCCAACATTCACAGTGACGCTGGATGGCAGGACCACCGCAGCTGAGTCCCTGAGTGACTGTGTGGAGCATCCCTTGCAATTCCCCTTCAAATACATGAAGTCTCTGGCATCTGGGCTAGGTCTGCGGCAGCAGAAGTGTGCCTTACCCCATCCTGTATCTAAAAGGATAAAGTGAGTTCCCCGTGTACTGCCCGCCCCGGCAGAGTCCGGCTGCCCAAGATCTGCAGACTCACTGTTTATTAGGAACGTCCTGTGAAGGTATTATCGGTACCTTTAGGGCTGAGGAACTCGGGGTGCCTCTTCCACGAAGCGTGGAGGTCTCGCCGAGGCTGCCCGCTGGGGTCGAAGCTGGGGGGCTGCAGTCTGTTGTCTAGGCTGCGTGTCGCCTCAAATACAGGCACAGGGTCTGCAGAGAGAGAGAGGACAGAGGTGGTGGGGGCCCTGAGGGTTGAGGAATGCCCAGGCTGATCTGTAGGACGTGGCGGGTCCCTCTATGGGGGGCCGGGGTTGGGGAGACAATCCACAAGAGGTCCCTGGAGTCGTGCTGATGGCTTAGGGAAGCAACATGGATTTTCTGCTTTATGAGAGAGCAGCCTTTTCCAGGCACCGGTTCAGGGGAATGTGTGCCATCCCCACGGGCATGTGTGTCCTGCACAGCTGGGAACAGTAATAACAATAACTGTCACCATAAGTGCATTTTCCAAATTCTCCAATGCCATCTGGGGTGGCCATGAGACTGTATCTTGCATGCCTCTGACCATAGGGAGCATCACTGAGCATGGACCCTGCTCAGAAACCCATTGGGCCGAGGCCAGCCTTAGCCTTCCCACACGCTTCTCCAGGTAAGGCTCACAGGCAGCGAAGACAGACGCAGACCTGCTCCTGGGGACGTGGGGCTGCTCTGAGGGCACAGGACTCCGCCTTAGGCTGCGTAGAGTCTGGATGCTTCCACCCAGTCCTCCCAGCTCCCTCCCATTTTCCTTCACCCACATTTCTCCAATAGCATCCTTGCCCATAGAATCCTTGGGTGCTTCTCAGTGGACCTGGACTAATCATTTTTGACACGCGGGGCTGATTAAATAAGGACTTTTCTGGAAATGCCCACCTGGATCTTAGTTGCCTCCCCGCCTCCTAATAGCTAAAAACTGAGGAACGTGCAGCTCCTTCTGTCTGGAATTCTGCTCCCTCTCCCACTGTCGCCTGGAGAGCACTTCCGCTCTTCACATCTAGAATCCAGCACCTCTTTTTCCAGGTACCTTTGCTCAACTCCCCACATGGGCAGGTACAAAGAACACCGAGATGATGCCCCAGGTTGGTGTGGCATCTTCCAGGTCGCAAAGCTTGCCCACAGGAATAGGTCCCATCACACTCCCAGCATCCCCTGGAGGCTGCCCTGGATCCAGCTCACTTTCACGGATGAGGAAACTGAGGCTCAGAAAAGCCAGGTAACTTGCTGAAGAGTGGAGGTGTGATTTGAGTCTGACTCCCTCTCTCTGACGCCTAGTGGTATGACCATTTCAACCTCAGCAGCTACAGGTGAGTGCTCAGGGGGGCCGGGGAAGCCAGGGCCTCTTCTCTTCAGGACAAGGGGCCTGGCTCTGGTCCTCAGCCCTTTAAAAGCAGTGAGTTCTCACTCTTCCCGCTCCTTCCACTGGGGTCTCCTGCCGGCATCTGCTTGGCCACTGCTCTCTGGGGCAGGGAGTGGTGGGCAGAAGGGTGAGGAGCACGGACCCTGGAGATGAACCCCCGGGTCCTGGTCTAATCTAGACTTGCTTCTCGGGATTGCTGGGTGACCTTGGCAAGAGACTCTAACCCTCCGTGCCTCATCAGCAAAGTACCCATCTCATGGGGTTGTGATGAGGATCCAGGTAAAGTGCTCAACACGGCACCTAGCACTTGGTCAGCTCAGAACAAATAGAAGCCCTTGCTATTGCTGCCTTCCTGGGCTCCAGGCACACTGACTTTCTTCCCTCAGTCCTTCACAGGCACCTTCCCACCCCAAAGCTCTTGTACAGGCAGGAACCTCTGCCAGGAACACTCTGCCCTCCCCTAGCCCTTTCAGTTAGTTAGTGCTTCCTCATCTTTGCCCCTCAAATGCCACTTCTTCCAGGAAGCCTTCCTTGAACAGTCAGTCCTCCAACATGAGTTCTCCCAATTGCCTACACCTTTTCACCACAGCATTCATCATACTTATAATTGTCATTGAGTTGCAAGTCCACCTAACTAAGGCACACTTGGCTGAAACCCACAAGGCAGGCAGGCACAGGACCGTATCTGTTTTTGCTCACTTGCTGGACCCCTCGTGGATGGACACACAGTCCGACCTAATAAATATTTGCTGATGGGAGAAATGGGATAGTGCCCACACATGGGGCCTTCAGGTCTGGCTGGAGCAAGGTCCCTCTGCCGCCACCTGTCTGTTTAGGTGGAGGGAGGCTCGGACAATGGGCGCTTGTGCGGAGGTAAGCAGGTGCGCGGGAAGGCCGCTGTCTTCCTGTCAGCGCTCCCCCACGCCCCGTCATTAGGCAGGGCCTGCTCAGCGGGGTATGCCATTATGTCTCCCCGGGCTGATGTAATTATACATTGACATAATTAACCCAGTGAGCGCATTAGGCAGGCCAGCTAAAAATTCATCTATAATTATTTGTTGTGTGCATGCTAATGAGTTCATCTGCACTGCCTTTGTACAACACGGACAAATTAATTTACAAGTCTGGATTTTTTAATAAGTTCAAGGAAACGCTTCCTATTGTGTTCTGGTTTTTGAGAAAAGGAGAAAAAGGCAACGGGTGCTGGCCGGGGTCAGGGGAGTCAGATAAACACCGGAGGGCGCTGCTCCCAGAGCCCATGGAGGGTTCGCTCTGGCTCCCAGGAGGGGAAGAGCCAGCTCTGGTTCCGCTGGCCAGCCAGGCCAGAGTATACTTGGGTGATAAACGACGTCACTGACGCCATTCCTGGGGTCGGGGAGTGACGCTTTTTTCTGCTTGGAGGCCCTGCAGGTCAGCTGGTGCTGCTTGTGCGCTCAGTCTAGGGGAAGCTGACCTCACGTGGCCCCCGGAGAGGCTGGAGCAGTGGCACTGGGTAGAGACTCAACACAGGTTCAGTGGGTTCCAAGGCTCTTTCCCCTTCCCTTTTGTTTGCTGGTATGGGGCAGGACACGGTGGTTCAGCTCATAGAAGCTGAAGTCCAGCTCTGGGTCCACATCCCTTGGGGCCTTGACCCTTAGTTTCCCCACTTACAAAATGAGGAAAGTAGAACAGTGCCTACTTGGAAGATTTAAAAAGATACTGAGAGGCAGAATGATTTAAGGACCTTTGGATAGTTAGTAACCTCTCAGAATCTTTACCTTCTCACCTGCAAAACGGGACCGCACACGTAGAGCGTGGTCGTGAGGACTGGGTGGGAGAATGTGCAGAGACTTGCACAGTGCGAGGTGCACAGCAGGGCTTGCTAAGTGTTGACTGCTGAGAGGAGGTGGCACACCTGGTCTCGTGGTGTTCTGGGGGCCGGCTGTCTGCATGGTGACCTCTGTGACGTCTTGGGACACAGCCTGGCCTCATAAACTTGCCTCAGTCCCTGGGAGCTCCAGAATCCAACTATCCTGCTCTGAATGCTACTCTGGGACCCAAAGGCTCCGGCTCAGGAAGTCACCCCGGGGAGGGACCTATCAGGCTGACTTGTCCAACACCCTTCACCCCAGTGCACAGCTGGGGAAAAGCGGGGTCCGGTGACTTCCCTGAAGTCTGCCAGCACGTTGGTAGCAGAGCTGAGATCGCCCTTGGGCCTCTTCTTCTCACACTGCACGCCTCCTGGCTCCCCAACTGGAGGGAGAGAATGGTGGGGGCGGGGGAGGGGTTCAGATGACTCAGCCAGTCAGGCTATGACAAATCCTAACAGCCAAAGTACTTTAACATTTTAGAATTCATTCGCTCTTCACCACAACACTGAGGTAAGTATTGTCATGTCCCTTTTTTACAGATGGGGAAACTGAGGCACAGGGAGTGTGTGAAGGTAAAGCCTGGTAAGGTAGATGCTGCTATCTCCATTTTTCAGACAGGAAATGAAGGCCCAGAGAAGAGAGGCCATGTGCCCAAGGTCACCTCGCTCAGAAGGTGGCAGAGGGGGGACTCGAACCCAGGTGATTGCTGTGGGCCAAGGTGCTTTGAGGGGGAGGCATGGGAGATTTCTTACTGTTAGGCCAGGAACATGAGACTGAGGGCTCTGTTCTCAGCCTTGCCACTGGCTTGCTGTGTTACCTTGGACAAAGCACCAGACCTCTCTGAGTTCTGGGCTCAAATTCCTGTTACGAGTATATCCAGGGCACACAGTCAACACTGAGTGTCACCAGATAAAGGTGGAGTCCTGCTGAAATGAGCACTTTGGCCCTGGGACTGCCCCTTAGAGCCGGATGCCCACGGAGGGTGATTATTAAACGCCTTCATAGCTGAACTTGACAAGAGAGGTACAAACACTGTAAATCTTCCAAATTCCCAAAGCCACCCTCAGATAAAGGAGTTGACGGCCTGGCGGTGACACCTCTGGAAAGTCGCTTAGGCCCCCCGAGGCTCCGTTTCACCTCAGTGACGTGGGGATGAGGGGCCACGGGAGCATGCTCAGCCCCACGGCGGCCGGCACCAGCAGGCCCCGAGCGCATGTGCCCTCGTTCTTCTTACTCCATGTGGCAGCAGCGGAACGTGCCACCGGCGCTTCCTTCTGGAGAGAACCTCCCATGAGAAGGTGGTGACTGTCTCCAGATGCTGCACCTTCGGACCCACCACAGTGCTCACTCGAAGGCCACATTCGCCTGGGCTGCTCCCAGCCAATGACAGAGCTTGACAGGTAGCAGGGTCACTCCTGCCAACGTTGGCACGGGCAACCCCTCTATAATGGACTGAATCATGTCCCCCGGAATCCGCCAGTCGAATCCCTAACTCCCGATGTGAATGCGTTTGAAGATAGGGCCTCTATGGAGGTAAATTAGTGTTAAATGAGGTCGAAAGCGGGGCAGGATCCTCCTCTGATAGCACCGGTGCCCTTGTAAGAATGGGAAGAGACACCGGGGCTCACTCTCTGTGCACAGAGGAAAAGCCACGTGAGGACACGGTGAGAAGGCTGCCACCTGCGCGCCCGGAAGAGGGCTCTCGCCAGAAACCAGCCTGCTGGTACCTTGATCCTGGACTTCAGCCCCCAGAGCAGAGAGAAGTACGTTTCTGTTGCTTGAGCTCCCCTGCCCCCCATCCGTGGTATTTGTTATAGGAGCCTGAGCAGACTACTCCATCCTGCTTTGGGGCTCCCTGTCAGCCTGGTTAAGGCTTTCTCAGAGCGGCACTGCTGGCTGTGTTCCTCCTAGCCCCTCCCTCCCTCCCCCCTCCTCCCCTTCCTTGCCAGGTGTCAGACACGCATCCCCATCTGAAGGCTCCCCTGCCTCGTCTCCTTCCCCTTCATCCTACACGGGTGTCTCCCCAGTGCACCTTGTGCACACCCACTGCTCTCTTGGTGTCTGTGTGCTTCCCGAGGCCCCAAACCAGCACGCGACTGCTCTTTTGCCTCTCGGAGCATCAGATTGGAACAGATTCTCCCTCAGAGCTTCTGGAAGGAACCAGCCCCGCCAACGCATTGATTTTGGGCTTCCAGGCTCCAAAACTGACAGAATGAATTTCCACGGTTTTAAACCACCAGGTTGTGGTGGCTTGGTATGGCAGCCCCAGCAGCACCAGAATACTCGTACCCTGTGCTCTGGAAGCCAGATGTCCAAAGTCAAGGTGCTGGCAGAGCCATGCCCCCGTCTGCTCCACGCTTCTCTCCCGGCTCCAGGTGTTGCCGGCATTCGTGGCTCATAGCGGCATCACTCAATGTCTGCCCCCGTTGTCACGTGGCCTTCTCCTCTCTGTGTCTTTCTTCTTGTAGGGACACCAGTCATACTGGATTAGGATCCACCCTAATGACCTCCTTTTAACTTAACTACATTTGCAAAGTCCCTATTTCCAAATAAAGTCACATTCACAGGCAGCAGGGGAGACACAATCTAACCCATAACATGTGGTAACTGACTGGGTACGAACTGTGACAAAGGTCGGATTGAGGAGCTGCCAAATCTCACAGGAAGTCCTCCCTCGAATCTAGCCCACTGCCCTCCTGCTGCACCCACTTCACCCGTTGCTCAGGGAGACAAGCCTGTTTCATAACAGGAAGTAGCAGGTCCTTGGCTCTGATCTTCCTGCATTTTCATCCTCTTCAGCTCCCGAGGAATTAGTCTGTGGGCTGTGTAGGATCCCTGCTCTGAAAAGTACCAAGCAATCACTTACTTCCCTGGGCACTTTCTACTCTTTATCCCCCCACTCCCAAGCACACGGTGTGGAATTCCCAGCCCTTACACGGCATGGGCAAACTCACTTCTCCTACGTCCTCCATCTGGAAGAAATTCACAGAGCCCTGTGCTACCCTGTTCGGGTTGGGTCCAGGAGGAAAAAATTACTAGCATCTGGAAGGCTGGAAGATTCTACCAAATTACATGTAGGTAAAATGCTCGGTGGCTGGCAAATCCGAGGGCTCCCTCTCACCTTGTCTAGTGGTATTATTCGATGCATCAGCTAAATGTCACTGGCTGCTCTTACAAACGCAAATTGAAAGAGAGAGAAACAACAAAAGATCTTTAAACTGTTTGGAAGAGGTTTCTCAGAGAGCCTGATAGTTGTCGGGGGAGGGCCTGGGGAAATCTTGCTTTCAATCCTCAATACTCCCTTGGGGTGTCTCTGCTGGGGACAGAATAATGCCCCCCAGCCAGATGTCCCCTCCTAACTCTCAGAACGTGTGAACGTGTTATGTTACATGCAACAGGGAACCGAGGCTGCAGATGGAAGGTGGTTAGAGTCCGAGACTGAAGATGCTATGTAGAGCTTTGAAGGAGCAGGAAGGGGCCAGAACCAAGAAATGTGAGCGGCCTTTAGGAACTAGAAAAGCTTAGGAAATGGATCCTCTCCCCTACCCCCCAGAGCCTCCAGAAGGAGCACAGTCCTGCTGGCACCGTGATGATAGTGCAGTGAGATCTACTTTGGACTCCTGGCCCCTGGAACTGTAAGGTAATTAATGTGTGTTGTTTTAAGCTACTAAGTTTGTGGCAGCTTGTTACAGCAGCAATAGGAAACTAACACGGTCGCTAATACAGCCATTTATTTTATCAATACATTTTTATAGAGCACCCACTCTGTGTTGGACACCGTTTCTTCAGTTGCTAAATGCTGCCTGAGCGCCTGGGTGTGCTGGGAGCTTCTGGGCCCTGGAGACACAGCAGTGAATAAGGAAACTGCTGCCTTCCTGGGGCTGACATTCTAAAGGGGAGAGGCAGGCAAAGGACAAAGAGACGGATGGCAGTGGGGGCGCTGAGAAGAAGAATAAAGCAGAGTTGGGGGAGACAGTGGCCTGAGGTGTGTGTGTTTTGGGGGATGGTGCTGAGGCGGCCTGGTCCGGGAAGGCCTTGAGAAGTGGGGATGTCTGAGCAGAGCCTGACGAGATGACAAGCCAGCAGGGGAGTGAGAGAGAATAATCCAGACACAGGAAACACCAGGATAAACAGCCCTGTCAGACCAAGAAGGGTGGCTGACCCTCCTGAGTCACTGTCCCAGAAACATGGTTTAGCTCAATCTTCACAACACCTGACCCACCTCACAGATGAGGACTGGGGGACGTCTGGGGCCAGCTTCACCTCCCCTGCTGGTAGGCTCATCCGGGCACAGCTGCCAAGGCTGGTGGTGGGTTCAGAGCAGGCTCTGGCCTCCCAACCCATTTCTGGCCTTCATCTCCAAAGTCCAGCGTCCTAGTACAGAAGCAGCGCCCATACCCACAAACCTGGGGCAGATGAGAAAACTGAGGCCCAGCAGAAGGAAGCCACTTGCTCAAGGTCACCGTGCTAGAAAAAGGCAGAGCTGGATCTGAACCCAGTGTGACCCAAATGCCAGGTGCTGGCATCCTCACGTCACAACTTCTGCTGCATCTACCTGCCTGTGAAAGATGACCAACTTAACGTGTGTCCTCATGTGACCCAATGTTTTTAACTTAAATATATTTTAAAGAAATATTTTGTTTCACTATTTTAAACAGATAACTGGTGCTCTGTATCATAAATAGAAGTACTTTAGCCCTAAAAATAAGCACAAAGGAAAAAAACCAAAACAACAAAATTGATGTTATTAAATTCTAGTTAGATGCTGTTGCCTGCCCAAGACCTTGAACCCGAGGCCAGCTCTCCTTTGGTTAAAAGGGGAGATGCACAGGTGTTTCAGATGCTCCAGCACCTGACTGAGACATCAGCTGGAAGGAAGCAGAAAGGTGACACCAGGTACACACTGTGTTCAGTGTCATGCCAGGTACACCACAGCTGTTCCCTATGACACGTGACCCCACTTGGGGAAGTGCTGGGTCCTGTCGAGTCCCAAATCTCCAAAGTGGCCTGTGTGCTGCCCCCCCCCCGGCCCCCGGTGTCTGGCAACCCTCATATCCCGGTGTCAGGAGAACTGACAGAACATCCCTGCCTTGACTCATCTGGAGCCAGGGAGCCCAGGTTTCTGCTGGGCTCAGCACTTCCACCAGAACCCTTTCAGCCGAGACCCACAGCTGCCCAGAGCCATGAGGGGGGACTTAAAAATTTCCCTTCCTTCACTCTTGCAACATACACTCAATATACAGACAAGAGCAGTGGCAGAGGGAATCAGATCAGCCTCCCAAAACAGGGGACCCCAAATCAGAAGTGTCTGACTGCCACCAATCACTTGAATTAACTGAGCACGTTGGCAGACATGGAAGATCAAACGGGAACCATCCGAGGCGGCAGGTCCTGCCGGGGTGTGCAAGGGGGGGACCATCGCTGGGAGGCAGAGTGCCTTTGTCTTACAGCCGTCAACCTGCTCTTTATGCATAAACTGCTTAATAAAATGACTAATTCATTTTGGTTACATTGGATCCAAACCCCTAGAGAACACTGCCAACAAATTTATAATATTTTAATACCACACCAGGCTTTCCAAAGGCACAGTCAGATGAGATGGGTAAAACACCATCTATTCCATCTTTCACCAATAGCTCATGCTGTTGGTGTTTTTTTTTTTTTTTTTAAGTGTCTACAGGGTTTTGGTGGGGGGCAGGGAGCCAGGAATCTAGGAGAAGCTGTCTCATTCCTCCCACTGTGTCCATCTGAAGGAAAGTGGCATTCAGAGCTTTTTTAGGAAAGCTGGAACCGTGAAAGCTGTCCGAGAGGCTGTTTAGAAACACATATATGCAGAAGTATGCATGCGCCCCTCCAAAATACTTAGAGACAGAAGCCGTCTCCCATCTGGGCCCCAGCTCTGGGCTCCTGTGTGGGTGGGAGTCTCAGGCTACTGATGGAGGCGGCAGTGAGAATAACTTTGATCCTCTCATCTCAATTTTTTGATAGCAGATGGGTGTTGGTCCCTTATACACAGCTGTGAGCTCTATGCCCACCCACCCTGGCTTCCCTCCACGGCCAGGGTGGCTGCTTTGTGGGGTCTCCTGGCTTAAGAATGGGCAGAGAGGCTGAAGAGGGTCTTCCTTTTTGGCACTGGGTGGTGATGGTAATAATAACACCAACAATAACAATGACAGCCACTGTTTACTGAGCATTTACTATGTGCCAGACACTCAGCTGAGGACTTTACATTTCTTCACCTCATTTAATCCTCCTAGAGGTACCAGGAGGTAAGTGTGCTTTTCCAGAAGGGGAATCAGAGGCTCAGAGAGGTAAGGACAGTTACTCAAGGTCAGGACGCAAAGCCACATCTACTGTAATGAAAATAAAGTTCCCATGTATGGAGCTGCACAGGGAGCTCCAGGTGGACAGGACCCGCGTCTGCTCTGCTCTGTGTTGTGAGTGGAGCGGCTGGCAAAGAGCAGGCCCTCAGTGTCTGCTGAATGAACCACACGGGGCTGCTCCTCTGTGCCAGGCACCATGCTAGGTGTTCTCCCTTCTCACCAAACCCACCCAGTAGGCCTATAATTAGGTGAGATCGTTATCCATGTTTTACAAGTAGGAAAATGGAAGCCCAGAGAAGTCACGTACGCTATGGGAAGCCAAGTGGCAGGACGGGGTGTGGCCCCACTTCGGCCTGCAGTCCTGCTGGAGCCCTTCCTGGCATCGCTTGCCCTGGATCTGGGGCTCTGTGACTGTCTCCCCTCAACAAAATTACCCCTCTGAGGTCCAGGCTTGGGGCCCTGGCCAGGAGGACCAGGGTCTTGGCTAGTGAGGGCCACTTGTACTGGGTAACACACCACACTTCAGCTCATCCTCTCAGCTCAGAACCTCTCAAACCACTGGCAGCAAAGACCGTCAGCTGGTTTCACTCATTAGAGCTGAAGTCTCAAATGGTTTTTTTCACCCTGGCTGGTGTAGCGCAGTGGATTGAGCGCGGGCTGGGAACCTAGCGGTCCCGGTTCGATTTCCAGTCAGGGCACATGCCTGGGTTGCGGGCCAGGTCCTCATGAGGGCCATGTGAGAGGCAACCATACATTGCTGTTTCTCTCCCTCTCTTTCTCTCTCCCTTCCCCTCTAAAAATAAATAAAAATAAAATCTTAAAAAAAAATGGTTTTTTTCCAAACCTTTTCAATTTTTAAATTAACCCTGCTTCTGGGTTAGGAGCCAAGGGTCTAGATTCAGGCTTTGCAACTTCTCTCTGCTGTGTGACCTTGGACAAGTGGCTTGACCCCTCTGGGCCGGCATTTCCTCAGCTGCACAGTGCAGGCGGGATGGCCATGCCTACCTCCAAGGGGTCTGAGGGTATCAGTGAGCTTGTTTTTGGAAGGGACAACATGCAGGCACCACCCAGAAAGAGTCCCACAAGGATGGTGGCTCATGCCTGGAACCCACTTCAAAGGCCGCCCTTTCTGAGACTCTCCTCCAGCCATCCCTCCTTGGAGCCCTTCTTCTTCTGTGTGTTCTGGTTGTCCACAGGGCTCACTGCACATAGTAGGTGCTCAGAGAATAAGCTGATGAACAGCCATAGCTAAAATGCCTGTCCTCCCTTCTCAAAGGGAGCGGCTGTTTATGGAGCACCTGCTGGGTACCAGCATGCCGGATACTTTGCTTTAATCCTCTCCCAGCTGGAATCTACCAGGAGTAGTGAAATTTAGACAGGTGGCCGGGGGAAGGGGCGCTGCTGACTGAAGAAATGGCACGGGCAAGGGGTGTGGCAGGAAAAGGTGGGGCAGTGCCTTCTAAAGTTATCTACCACTTTGGGAAAATCTGCCATCCCTAAGCTTTTCCTTTTTATGGCTTAAATTCTCTTATGTTACCCTCTGGTGCTCTCCTGACCCCTACAGTCCCAGTCGAGCAGGGAGGGAGGGAGGGTGGGAAGGAGTTGAGGACAGGCAAAGACAATTTCTCGTTATACTGAAACCATTTTTTCAGCATATTGACCTCTGAAGGCGGTTTATCCACTAGATGGCAGTAGAACTAGTCATTTGGGACAAATGCAAAGCTAATTCTTAATCTCCCTCACTACTATATATACTAATGTATATTTCAGATGGTTCAAAGATTCAAATTTTCAAACATTAAAATAATAAAAGTACTAAATAAACCTGTAACCTTGAGCTGAGAAGAGGCTTTTAGAATATGACATGAAATCCAGAAGCCATAAAGCAAAGTAGAATTCCCTACTTTTTGCAAACATTTTTGGAATGCCTGCTAGGTACCATCTACCAGAGACATTGTAAACGAAGTTAGGAAACACAAGGCAAACCAGGCGAGAACACAGAAACCACACTCACCAGGACAGAGGTCAATATCCCTACAATATGAAGAGCACCTACAAATCAGTAAGAAAGAGATCTCTCTGATAGAAAAACGGACTGAGGGTACACGAACCAGTGATTTACAGAGGAATAAGATATGAGCAGTTCAAAACATACAAAAAGATATTAGTGTAACTGATAAATAAACGAGTGCAAAATCAATCAGAGAAAAAATTTCGTATTCTTTGGGACCACTGATCCTGAACTTGTGGTCGGTACATGGCCACAATATTTTTTCCTTCCCGAGTTTTCTTTCTTATCCTGTGAACTACATAGCACAGTACCGATAAGCTGTGTTTTCAACTTACACAACAGCTACACAAAAGAGTGTTACACACAGCGAACCAAAATTACTCAGGATTTTTAATGACACGGAAACACGGATGCTCGTGCTGGGTGAAGGGAAGGGAAGCAGGATGCGAAATGGTACATGCAGAATACAGGACTGTTTTGAAATAGTACATAGCGGTGGGGGGAGGGGGGAAGGACCAGAAAGAAAACAACAAAATATTCCCACTGCTTTTCTAGTAGGTAGTTTTCATTCTTCTTTCCACTTTCTGTATATTCTGAATTTGACAGCGTGCATAGGAAACTTTTATAATTGGGGAGAAAATTTTAAAAATCCTAAATATCATAACACATTTTCCTATTCCACAGACTCAGTAATCCTGTTGGCTAAACTGCTCCCTTCCCACCCTTCACGACTGACAGAACCTTGTGAAATCAACAGCAAACGCTTGTGATCCCGTAACCTATACCCCGACGTCAGCTTTGCAATGGGCCACTGATCACTAAACCCTCCAAATGCGTTCTTGCACAGCCTATCAAACCCTCAGGTCACCTTACGAGTAGGTTCTGTTATTGTCCCTCTGCTAAAGACACAAAAACCAGAGCTCAGAGAGGTTCAGGCCCCTGCCCAAGGTCACACAGCTCAAAAACACCCAGCTGACAGGCCCCGCAGCTGCACCTGCCACCGGAGCTCCAGCACCTAAGCGACCAGCCTTCTGCCTCCTGAGAGGAGGAGGAGGGGGCGGAGGAGGAGGAGGGAGAGAAATGCCTGCCAGGAGTTGCTGTCTCCTGCCTCAGCTTTTAAAAAACCAACGTGAAGCAGAGAAAACGTTTTGGGGCACTCACCTCTCTCGTCTCATCTCTTCAGCAATGTTCCTCCAGCCTGCCCTTTTACCCGCTCTCTGCTCGTTTTGATTTTTTTCTTTTCTTTTCTTTGCTTTGTTTTTAACTAATCACTTAGTTAACAAGTCAGCTTTCTGAAGCTTGGGTCGGCACCTAGTGACTCCGCGCGCGCAAGGAAGAAATCAGCCGTCACCGATACAGAAGTCAGAAAGGTTTAAATCAAATCATCTTCCACAACAATGACATTAATTATGCTTTTAACACGTTTTACTGCTTTTTTTCTCACTTCACGCCACATCTGTGTGAACAATATCCACAAGATTTACGGTTTTCTTTCGTAATTACAGACATCCAGGCTGCACACTTATCAAAATACTTGCTGAGCAATCACGCTGTACCGCATTCTCTGCCAAAGATTTGTGTTGGCAGCAGTCATTCAAAACAAAAATGTTGAATCAGGACTTGTGTGGCTTCGGAGGTGGGGGGAGGATTTTGACAAATAATTTGCCTGTCAAGAAATATAAAAACAGGAGAGTGCATCCTGGCAAATTTTCCAGGAGTGTTATTTTTATGGAGGGGGTGGGGGCCGTGTGTGGGGAAGACAGCGAGCCGGGGAGCTCTGAGCACCAAAAACACATCTGACATTTGGTTCTTGTGTCTGAGGATAAAATTTAATGAGAACAAAAATATGTCTTCCTAATTCCCCCAAGAAATCATTAAAACATTTTGTTATTCTTAAATGTCTCAGAATGAATTAGAGCCCCTAAAGGGGCTGTTCGGCTGGTACGTCTCCATCAGTTAAGGCTCCTCGTTCTCTAACTCGGTGACAGCTGGGGACATACGTTTCCCCTGCCCCTCCATTTCCAGGGAGAGAGTTAGGAAATCAGATGCATGGAGTCAGCACCAGGCTTGGAACGGCCCTTCGGGGAGAGGGCAGGAGGGCACAGGACCTTCTGGAAAGTTCCTGCCTGTCTTGGGAGCTCTCAAGGCCCCTGGCTGGCACTGCAGTCCTGGCCCTGTGATTGTTAACAGCCTTATCTCCAGAAAAATGAGGGTCCCCTAGTGAACCCCTGAAATGATGTCTCTTTTCCAAGCGGAGGTTGTGACCCCCTCCTCACTGCCTAGAACCACTGGTTTTCTCCTAGGTTTGTGACAACAGGCTGGTTAAGTGTGTGACAATCTGGTCACCTCTGCCGCCAGAATGTAAGCTCCCTGAGGGCTGGGCCCTTGTCTGCATCGGTGGGTTCACGTCATGTTACAGTTCTAGTGAGTGCCAGGTGCTTGGTAAACGCTATCCAGGCCAGTAAGCATGTGACAAGCAGAGGGCTCTAGTTCACAGGCGGCAAACACAAGGCCCGCAGCCTGAACCCGGCCCTCCACCTTGTTTTATTCGGCCCAGCACCTTGTTTCTACCCAGCGGCAGTGCTGAGCTCCTCGCCCCTAGTTAAGGAGTAGTGACATTTATACAGTCCTAAAATCACATTCGGCCCTTTGCAGGCAACCTCGAGGCTGATGTGGCCCCCTGTGAAAATGAGTTTGACACCCCTGCTCTAGTTGAAAAGTACCTTTCTGTTCAAACAACTCTTCCTCCCCTTCCTGCAGCTGAGTCGTTTTCTAATTCATTCACCGAACAGTTATTAGGTGCCTACTGTGTACAGAGTTCTGGGTATACAAATTTAGTAGGACTCAGTCCCAGGCTGGAGAATCTCACTTCTCCTATGGAAGCCAGACACATACATGACCATGACAGCAGCTGACACATAAACAAGTACCACCATGTGCCAGTCACACTGAAGCCTCCCCAAACCACGTGAGGCAGGTCCTCACATTATTCCGAATTTATAGAAGAGGAGACCAAAGCACTGGGAGGTGAGTTAAGTTACCCGCAGTCACCCAGTGAGCAAGCGGTACAGGCAGGATTCCAACCAGAGCCTGGCCCTAAGCCTGGAAACACAAGCCCGTATCAGCGCCGCCCCCTGGTGTACGGGTCAGGCACTGCGGTGCCCGGGAAAGGAGCCTGTGTGAGGACTCCAAGGAGGCGAGTTGGGGGTCTATAATTAAGTACTCTCCAATGTCATTTGTTGCTAAGACTGTGAGTCTTGAGACTGAAAAGAATGGGAAATAAGAGAGTATATTTTTCTAAAAATTTTTCAAATAACCTTGGTGAGGGTGGAGAGATTATAAATAAAAAGGCTGCAAGGAACAGGGCCTCTCGGATATGTGCCTGGTGTGTTTCTCAGTGTAAGAACCAGGCCGCAGACACAAGGCCGGTTCAGCCTATTGCCACAGGACACACCATCTGGGGGTGAGGGGGCGCTCAGGGCCCAGGGGGCGGTGCTGTCCAGCTCCAGCCATTCTCACCGCCAAAGCATTCTCGTTGAGAAAGCCCACGTGGCTGGCCGTGCTGCCTTCCTGAGAGTACAGAATCAGGACAGAGCACAGGGCACCAAGGCTGCAGATGCCTCTGTAGTGGGCTCAATGGTGGCCCCCAAACGTCCACCAAGTTCCAATCCCCGGCCCCTGCGAATGTGACCTCACTTGGAAAAAGGGTCTTTGCAGATGTAATGAAGTTGAAGATCTTGAGATGAGATCATCCTGGACTATTTGGTGGGTCACAAATCCAGTGACACCAAACCCTTATTAGAGAAAGGAGCGGGAGGCGTGGGACACAGAGACGAGGGAGGAGAAGGACAGGTGAAAACAGGCAGACACTGCAGTGCTGTGGCCACGAACCAGCCCTGAATCCAGGATGACCTCATCTCAAGATCCTTCACTAATCATACCTGCAAAGACCCTGTTTCCAAATAAGGTGACATTCCGAGGTTCAAGGCGGACACAGATTTTGGGAGGACACTATTCAACCTTCTCAAGTTGCCCAAGACAGATGAAACAAGGAACCTTCCTATCCTCAGTACAAAGATCCCACAAACAGCTTTCATTTCAAGCACATTGTCCTCTTCATTAGCCCTCAGCCCAGTCGACCCCCACAGCAGCGACCCCTGCAGCTGCGAGGAGGGACTTGCGAGAGGGTTAGGTGCTGTCCGGGTAGAGGGGCCCCTCCCAGCTCCGTTCTTCTTAAGCAAATCCCTATACCATTCTAGGCTCCCTTTTCTGAGTCAATACATGAGAAGGTGGCACAGGATGGGCCACTTTTAAAGAGGCAAACTTTTCATACAAGTACACCAAGAAACAGCACCTGCAACCCCCAGAGGCCTCTCCCAGGAACTGCGTCCACTCAGTGTGTAACAACACAGGTTCATGTTTTTTTAAATCGAGGCGAAATTCCTGTAACATAAAAGCTACCATTCAAAAGCGTCCGGTTCAGTGGCATTTAGCGCCTTCATGATGTCATGCCACCACCACCACCTCTGTCCAGTCCCAGAACATTTTATCCCCTCAAAAGGAAACCCTATGCCTACTAAGCACTCACTCCCCGTTGCCTCCCCTCCCCGCCAGCCCCTGGCCACCACCAGTCTGATTACTGCCTCTATAGATTTGCCTCTTTTGGACACTTCATGTAAATGGAATCCTGCGCCATGTGGCCGTTTGCGTCTGGCTTCTTTCATTCGGCACAGTGTTTCTGAGCTCATGCACACTGCAGCAGGTGTCAGCATTTCATTCCTTTTTATGACTGAGTCACATTCCATTGAATGGACAGACCACGGTCTATTTATCCATTCATCTATTGATGGGGTTGTTTCCCCCTTTTGGCCACCGTGACTAGTGCCAACAGGTTAATTTATGCCTGTCTTCATGTTTCATGTAAATAGAGTCACATAGTACATGTTCTTTTGGGTTCCACTTTTGTTCTACATCAAATTTTTGAGGTTGGCGGCACCACATCAGAGGAAACTTCTGAGGTCTTTCCTGCAGTGCTCTCTGCTGGCAGAAAGCACTGGGCACCATTTGTCCTCTGGCGGGCCAGACTTCTTGGCTTCTCAAGAAAGTCAGATGGGAGACCTTGCCAGGAGCCCCGCTAAGTTCTCTGGGCTGACATCGGAAGGTGCAGGGGGAAGACGGAGGAGCCGTGTGGGAACGTCGCACCAGACTGGCTAGAGAGGCTGTCACCTCCATGGCCCCCGCCCACGGAGGGCACAGCTATGCCAGGGAATCTAAGCCTCTCCCCAGATCCCATCATGAGGACGCCCCTGTGTAATGGGCCTAACGGCTGTTTCTTCTCATTATTTACTCAATTATGGAGCCCAAGCATTTCTTACCTGGTGCTTCAACTAATTGCTTGTAAACACTCAAGAAAGCAGCCTCGGCTTCCTGACTTCTTTTACTAAGGGCCACCACCTTTGGAAACAAGAGAAAAAAGTCACATGTTACCACGGTAGCTGAGTCTACAAGCAAATCTGATCATTTTATTCTTGTGCAAACATGGGATGGGGAAGGGAAATGAAGATTAAAAGCATGGTGTTAGAAAGTTCAGGTTCACATTCTAGCTCCTCCACTGCATTCTGGCTGTGTGACCTTGGGCAAGTCACTGTCCCTCTCTGATCCTCAGTTTCCTCATCTGTAAAATGGGAATAAATAATAGAACCTACTTCCTAGGCCTGTTGTGAGGAATAAATGAAGATGCACATAAGCAGTTAGCATAGTGCACACAGTTGGTTATTAAGTTACTATTTATTCTTGTTATTAAAAGGCTACGCTGGGGGTTGAAACATGGTATATGTTTTGGAGAAAAAGGAGATACACCCGAGGAATACTTCTTGCCACTAAAAATGAAAGAGAAATCCTTAAATCTCTAGTAAGATATCAAACATCTTCAACAAATGTCAAGGGTGAAAGAGTTATATGAAATGGTTCCTGGTATACCAAAGGCACTAATAAATGCTTCTTGCCTGGTGAACGCATGGGTGACTAAATAACTCAGAGGTGAAGACCCACATTCACGCATTCATTCTCTTGCTCACGGGCTCGTCTTGTTCTGTCAGTGAGACTCTGTAAGGTGTGTTTGGGCGAGATGCGACTGGGGCTCGGCACCACGTTGCTCCACGCCAGGCTGGAATTCCGAGCTCTGGCCTCACAGCTGCCCTGATGATGGCTCTCGGTGTCCAGTCCCTTTGGTTTAGTCCTGGGTCTTCCTGGCACGTGAGCTCTCGGCACCCATGGGCCACCATCCCTACCCTTCTTGAGGACATTCTGGGGTGGGAACCTCCCTTTGTACTGGAACAGCTTTATTCTTCTTGGCACCTACAGACCTCTCCGTCTGGTGCCACCTTCCTAAACTATGATGCTTACCCTCTTTCAGAGTTGCATTGTTCTTATGAATCCCAATGATGCCAATGAAGAGGGTGTTTATTACCGAGTCCCTCCCCTGGAAGCAAGCTCCGGGAGCACAGTGTCGTGTGCACAGAAGGTGCTCAACATGATTTGCTGAAAGAACAAATCCAAGTGGGTTGCACCAACACTAGGTCCTGTCTGACACCATCCTGAAGAAATGGCATAGGCCAGTTCTGAGTGTCCATTCACAGAGGTGGCCAACCTGAGGCACAGGCCCTGGAGACAGGCCACCTGGTTCAAATCCTAGCCCCACCACTTACTATCTGTGTGTCACTCTGGTAGGTCACTTAAATCCTGTGCCTCTACTTCTTCAGCTATAAAATGGGGATAATATCACAACCTCCTTCAAAGGCTTGTGAGAGGATCAAATGATTTAACACATGTTAAGTCCTGTGCAAAATTCCTGGCATACATTAAGCCCCCTAGACATGTCGCTTCTTGGTATGACCAAGCCCGTATTATGGGGACAAGCTCTGCCCAGTGCTGGGTGATCAACCTCAGCCATGCTCATCTCTGGTCTCCTATGGAGAGCATCCGCATGCAGCAGTGCACTCTGGGAAGAAAAACTTGAAAACCATAGTAGTTCCTCTTAAGGCTTCCAATACGGCAGCCATGAGCCTCATGTGGTTACTGAGCTTTTGAAACATGATGAGTCCAAATGCAGATGTGGTGTGAGTACAAAATACACACCGTATTCTAAAGACAATATGAAAAAACAGAATTTACAAGAGCTCATTGACATTTTTTATATCGAGAACATGTTAAAGTGATAACATTTTGGATATCATAGGTTCAATAAAATCTATTATTATTTGTGTCACCTGTTTACTTTTTTTTACACGTAGGAACTAGAGAATATAAAAATATATTCATGGATCACACGGCATTTCTGCTGGACAGCACAGATTGAAGGTCTTACAACGTCTGTATTGAACTCACTATTTGGGAGGGGCAGAGAGAAACGTATGGTAGATGTTGAGCACGTGGTTTTAAAAAGGTCAGCTATAAAAGCTCCTTTAGTTTTTTGGTTATTCCAAGAACAGTCTCTGATCCTTTGCCTTAGAGAGTGAATGAGTCTCTCATTCATTCAACAGACACTTCCTCAGCGCCTGCTATGTGCCAAGCACTGGGGGCTGAGAACTCAGCAATGAAGGGTGCCTCAGGATGCCGCCTCAGGTTCCACCCTTAGGGGGCTCCCACTGGGAAGAATGACATCAAAGCAGATTCCCCAGATAATTCATTAATTACAAGAGCTAAATGCTTCAAAGGAGTGTGTCAGTGGGGGAGTCTGACCCAGTTTGATGGGCAGCACATCAGGACCTACCTCCCCAAGAAGGGGAAGATGGTGGCAGAGAGAAAGAATGTTCTAGAACCTAGGCAAAGGGAAAAATC
Source organism: Micronycteris hirsuta (assembly GCA_004026765.1). Classification (NCBI taxonomy): domain Eukaryota; kingdom Metazoa; phylum Chordata; class Mammalia; order Chiroptera; family Phyllostomidae; genus Micronycteris; species Micronycteris hirsuta. Next base: position 232,265 of record PVJI01000085.1, on the reverse strand, counting down.
ACCAAGTATGGGCAGATTTTAATTCTTTCTGAGATGGATGACACACAGTTCCTGCTTTGGGGACCCACAGCTAAGTGTGAGACACAGCTACGGCCAAGAGGGACCACAACGTGGGAGGAGGTGATGCAGACACCAGACCCTCCAGAGTTATACGAGGAGGGGGCAAGTAATTCAGGCTGGGGGGAGCATCCCTGATGGGCTAATTTTAATAACAATAAATGTAATATTCAGGGTTTACCATGTGCCAGATGCTCTTACTGCGCATGATCATCTCTCTCTGTAGACATACTGATTACTGAAGGAAGCTGCGGTTATGATCCCCATTGTACAGATGAGAACGCTAAGGCTCAAGGAGGCTAAGTGGCCTGAGATTACTCAGTTAGTGATTGGTAGAGCAAGATTCACACCAGGTCTGGAGGTTCCAATTACTGGTCTGGCTCCAGACACTGGCCCCTTTCTCCTGGATCCAAAGCTCTCCCAGGCAGTAAGGACAGTCACTCAGACCTGCTGCCCACCTGGAGCCCAGGAAAAGCCATGTGAAATAAAAGCAATTTGTCTCCCGACCCCTAGACGGAGAATTATCAAAGAGCAGTCAGCAGAAAGCCTGAATGCTTCATTTTCCAGTTGTCCATGCTGAGCACGCACGGTGGCTGGGACTTGGGGAAAGACGTCAGAGCGTTCCATGGGCTTCTGAAAAGGAACTCTGGGCAGAAGCGGGGGCAGGTGCCCAAAGACTCCGTTACTGTTTCCCTTTCCCTGCCTGCAGGACCCTCTACTTTCCATTCATGGTGCTTGCCAGTTTGCGATGGTGTATTGGTTACATGTGACTGACTCCTTATAATTTGGTCTCCCCACTAGAGCTGCGCTGGTGAACATGGTAGCCACTAGCACATGCGGCCACTGAGCGCTTGAAACGTGACTATTTCAAATTCAGATGGGCTCTAAGTATATAGCATGTGGGATTTCTAAGTCTTAGAATGTAAAATGGGTTGTAAAATAGTTCAATAAATTTTACATTGATTTTATATTAAAAATGATAATATTTTGGACATAGTGGATTAAATAAAATATAATATTAAAATTAAACTCACCTGTTTCTCTACACTTTTTAAAATGTAGCTATTAGAAAATTTAAAATTACATGTGGCTCACATTATATTTCAACTGGACAGCGCTTCTGTGGATCAAGAGTTGGCTAACTATGGTCCTTAGGCCAAATATGGCCCTTCCTGTGTGTGTATAAAGTTCTACTGGGATACAGTGAGGGACGTCCCTCCATGTATTGTCTATGGCTGCTTTCATGCTACAATAGCTGAAGCAACAGCTGTGACAGACACCCAGGCTGCAAAGTCTAAAATATTTACCGCCTAGCCCTTTAGAGAAAATGTTTGTTGATCCCTTTTTTAGAGGTTATCTAAATGACCGAATAATACTTTCTTCTCTTTAAAAAAAAAAAAAAGATTTTACTTATTTATTTATTTTTTAAAAGATTTTATTTATTTATTATTTTTAGAGAGAGGAGAAGGGAGGAAGACAGAGAGGGATAGAAACAGCAATGTATGGTTGCCTCTCACATGGCCCTCACAGGGGACCTGGCCCTCAACCCAGGCATGTGCCCTGACCGGGAATCGAACCTGGATCGTCTGGTTCCCAGACCGCTATTTTTTTAGAGAAAGGGGAAGGGAGGGAGAAAGAGAGGAAAAGAAACATTGATATAAGAGAGAAACATCGATAGATTGCCTCTTGCACACACCCTGACTGGGGACCAAACCCAGAACCCAGGCGTGTGCCCTGACCAGAAATCAAAGTGGGGACCTTTTGCTTTGTGGGATAACACCCAATCAACTGAGCCACAATGATCAGGGCTGGACAATATTTTCAAAAGCAGAGATCGGAAAACATCCTGGACTGGCACCCAGTTTGAATTGGTTCAAGTTTAGGGCTTCCCATAATACATGTGAGCCTGGAAGAGGCAGCCATTTGGATGTCCTGCCCCATCCAGCCTTGTTTTAGAGCAATGGCCCCGTCTGTGCCCAGAAGGCCAGTTCCGAAGGCTGAGGGCCCAACTGACTGCTGGGCCTAAATGTCATTAAAGTGTCTCCTGGCCTCAGAGTGTTCCTCCATCAGGTGGGAAGAAAAATTTCCACCTGCCGAGGAAGCTACCGGAGTGGAATGAGCTAACATGTGGCAAAGAGTCCTATGGAAGTCTGCACACAGCTTTCTAATACATCAGATAATTCTTCCTCCAGCCACAAAGGATGTCTTTTCCCAGGTCTGCAGCTCTCATGTGCCCAGAACAGGTGAGCTCGGCATAAATAAAAGGCCACGTGTTTCTGCGCCAGGGCTGCGTCCCACCACGCAGGGGGTGGGAGAAAAGTGCTCAGAATGACAGATTTGGCTTGTGACAGGCAGATCTTTGAAGGCCATCTGGGGGAGGAGGAGGAAGGAGACGAGGAGGAGGCGGAGGTGGCGGCCAGCTACAGACACCAAGAAGGTCACCATCAGAAATAGCTTAGCATCTGACGGAGCATGCAGCACTTCCACCACCTGCTGTGATAGAAGGGGTGACAGTGTGTTTGGTCCCCCACTATGAAAACAACAGGTGCAGAGCTGGTTAAGCCAGAAAACAGGCAAAAGCCTGTTCTAGCTGCCTACCTTTCGTCTATCAAGTGGTTAAAACTGGCAAATTTGGGGACCCCCCCACCCCGCCCTCAAGACTGAGCTTCCGAGACTGTCTGAGACAACAGTGACACCTGCTGGCTATTGAGAAGGACCGGTCAGAGTTTCTGGAACCCGAACCTGAACTGTGCTCAGTGCTGTATCTTTGGAATCCTCCCAATGGCTGGAAGACATGAGCGCAGCCAGCTATTGTCTCCGTTCTACAGAGAGAGACACTGAGGTTCAGGAAGCCACGTCCCTTGGCCAAGATGGAGGAACCAGTTAGTGGCAGAGGTGGTATCTGAGCCCAGAATCCTCTCATTCCAGGGCCCAGTCTTGCTCCTAGAAAACCTGTGCTTCTCAGAGTGTGCTGCAGAGCCCCGCAGGTGTGAAAAGGGGGATATGTGACCAAGTGTGCACATGCTTTCTGAGTGGACATGCATAAAATACATCCACACGTCGGACACTCGGATAAGAGCTGCAGGAAAAAATCCCCTTCACTGTGGCTCAGCCCTGGGCTTTCCCAAATGCCTTTGGCCACTGAACTTTTCTCTTCAGAAAATAACCCTGGAAACCTGGGTTCCATGGAACATACTTTGAGAACAACTTCCCTTTACCATGGGGTCCTGGGCTCTGGGGAGGGTGGGGATGGGGTGGGGGGTCTGATGCAGCAGGGTTCTGGAAGAAACTAAAGGCTGATGGGCGGTTGAAAGGAGGCAGGTGCTCAGAGGGTCTCAGAATCAGCACCTCTGAAGAGGAGCCTGGAGGAGTGAGGTCTGGGAGAAACGGAATGAGCCCAGGAGAGCAGGGGGCACCTTAACACTCTCTGAAGCCTGGTTCCCCTGCTGGGGCATGCAGACCTGGGGGTGCACCTGGGGAACAAAGAGGGGCAAGAATGAGGGGAGGGAGACACAGAGAGAAGAGGGCATGGAGAATGAGCGTCACAAGCAAGGGGACATGGAAAGCAGGGGATGCAGAGAACTTGGGGGTTCCCGGACACCAAGGGGAGCACAGAGAAGAAGGGGGCCATAGAGAGTAAGGAAGGGACAGACATGGAGGACGGCAGATGTGGGTGGACACGTTATAAGAGCGATCTACAGTTACCTGAAGACCTTTCAGGCTATTCTGTTGAGAGGAACAGGTGTATTCTGGGCTGTGAATATTCCAGAGGTGGCGGGAGGTGGGGCGCATGGCAGGAGTGAGGAGAGATGGTGGACATTTCAACGAGACTCAGCCTTAGAAAGTTCTAAATTCTCAAAATGGACTACCTTATAAGGTACTGAGCTTCCCATCAGAAGAGGCATCCAAGTACTTAACCATCCATTTGTGAGGCTGGGAAGGCACGTGGGGAGATGTGCACATGGGGAGGTTTGGCTAGATTCTCCAGAAGGCTCAACTCTTACTTTAAGAGTCTAGGTGACAGATTACTTTTCCTTATAGTAACATTCTGATATTACTATATAGTGATATTCTGATTTAACCTGATTTCATACCAGGTAAAATGGGATAACATTTACCTTGTTTGGCTAACATAAGAATTGTTATTAATAATAACAGTAACTACTAAGCGCTGACTGTGTCAAGCACAGTGCCAAGTGTTGGGCACACAACGATTCATTTAACCCTCATGAAAGTTTTGGGGAGGGGGGGAGTTACTACCTATTTAATAGATGAAGACACGAGGCACAGAGGGTGAGGGTCACAGCGCGTCGGCGCTGGGACTCAGACCCAGCTTAGTTGAACTCCAAAGCCCAGGATTCTTGCCCCCTTTGGGACTGGGAGGTTTGTGGAAGAAACAGCTGGAGAGGCCTGGCTGGCAGGGGACTGGGGCTGTGCTCGTCCACGTGCGGAGCGCCGCGACCTCCTCTGTATACCAGCGCTCACCCCTCGGTCAGCCTGTGAATGAGGCCAACTTTTTATCTGGATGTGTTCCAGTTCCCCAGTCAGACTGGGAGCACCAGAGGCAGGGCCAGGTATTTTAAAAAATGAAATAAAATAATGCACGTGAAACGTTAACACAGTGCCTGCCATATCACAGATGTCTAATAAATTAATTTTCTCGGTGGATATTTATTGATCATCTCCTAAGGGTGGGGCTCTTCCAGGCCCTAGGCCTTCAGCGTTTCTACAAGACCAGCCCAGCCCATGCCCTTGTGGAGCTGACACTCTAAAGGCAGAGGCAGGCAATGAAGTCAAACATGGTAGAGGATGTGAGAAAGCGAGCAAGTGCAAGAGGAAAATAAAGCAGGGAGGAGGACATGCGTCAGAATGACAGAATGACAGCCTCCAAGTAGCCCAAACCGAGCTGCAACCGTGGAGGCCTGTGGAGACCTCTTGCAAGCTCTCTGACGGGGCACTCAGTGGGGCGGGCGGGGGCGGGCAAAGCCCCAGGATCTGCCCCGGGGGGGGGGGGGCTGGGGCACGTGTCTCTGGGAAGCCGACAGCAGGGTAGGAAGCAGGGAAACTAGACCTGGGAGTGAGCAGACCTGGGTTCTGGTTTCATCTGGGGCCTTGCATCTCCGTTCACCTTTGGGCAAGTCATACTCCTTTTCTGAGCCTCAGTTTCCTCATCTGTAAAGTGAAGGTGCTGGGCTTGAACCCCTTCCAATTCAGTTGTGCAATGACTAATTTCCCCAAGCAGACAGACAGACAGACACTCGCCGCCCCACACATCAATCTGCAGCCCAGTGAGGTTTCAAAGACAGCACAGTGCCTTTCTCTCCAGTGCCTCCTGCTCCCCCAGCAGGCCCACCCAGGCTGGGCCTGCTGGGGGTCTGCCGGGAGCCTGGGAGCCAGGGGAGAGAGACACCGTGCAACTGTGTTCTAATATTTGTAATTATTCCCAGGCTAAAAACGAGGCACACAGCAAAGTGTTCTCAAATGTGGGTATTAATGAACACATTTTACCCAACATAATACAAGCATTTCTGTCAGGCTCCCTGAGATCTTGTGAGCGACACCCCACACTGGGCTGGCTTTCACGGCTTGGAAGCAGTGCAAAAATGAAATGTCCCACGAGCGCAAGCTGGCAGGCCTGCTATTAGCAACTGTATAATCATCAATTACGTCCAATCACAAACTACTGATTTTATAATTATCAAACGAAGTTCTAACTTCTCACCTCTGCTCAGTAGCAACTAAAATAATCTCTCAGTTCAAAAAGGAAGGTTCCCCCCCCTCTTTTTCTTTCTTTTCCTTTTCTTCTTGTTTGCTCTCTCTTGCTCTCTTCTGGGAAAAAGAATTTCCAGGCCTCCATGTAAGACTGCATTTAAATTGCTTGTCACTCAAAACAAAGGCGAACCACTCATTTGTAATTCACCAGCCACCTGAACAGACCGCCTGTTTTCCTTTAAGCATCCATGCACTGAAGCACAAAGATCATTTTTCTATTGTTAAAATTGTATAAGCCAGGGCTTTTTTTAGCAGCGAATACACAATTTCCCTTCTCTTCCGAGGGCTCCCAGCATAAAAGGGACAGGAGGTTTTTTTTAAATGCCTTACAAATAAATTTTGCTTTGGGGTATTTAAAAAAAAATCAGCTACCTGCTCATGTAAGGAGCCAAAAAGCTATCAAGGAATATACATAGCCATATGAGGGCAGGACAGAAGTTATGTTTCCTGGCCTGCCCAGGGCATGGCCAGTGTATGAAATGGGAAGACTCGTTCTCATGGGTGCTGGAAGCATCTGTGTCCATTTTTCCCTTTTGGGGAGCTGCTGATACCATGGCCGTGGCTCCGTGCTGATTGGCATTTGGCCGGCAGGCTATGAGAGCAGGAACAATCCAGGAATGGGTACCCCGGCCTGGAACTTGCCGCTCTGGCCAAGGCGGGCTCTGGCTGCCTGTCTGACTTCCTGGCTACCTCTCTCCAGAGGGACAAGCCACAGAGAACGGCCATGGAGCCCCCGCATGCAGCCGACTTCCTGTGGCTCAGCTGCTGAAGGCCAGGCCCCCTTTGACAACAGCTCAGTTTTTCTGCAAAACTCATTATAATCTTTACAGTTTCCAGTTTTAATCTAGAGCTTTTTATAACTTACAAAGACCGTTCACAGGAGTTAGTGCCTCTGAGCCTCCACACGCTCCGAGGGGCTGGCCCTGGGCAGGGAGGATCGTGTTGAGAGGTCCCGAGAGGCTGACACAGCAGCTTACAGTCACACAGGAGGGGCCAACGTAGGTTGTGAATGGTGTCTTTGGTCTCAGAGCCAGCTATGTGGCAGGGAATCTGGGGCTGGGATTTGTGTGACTTCCCCTCTGAAGTGGAAGAACAGCTTCCATTCTGGGTATATTAGAACGGACTCAGGTTCACCCCTGATATGTCCCTTTCTTGTGTCTGAATACGCTGTGCTTTCCTGAGTGGGAGAGGGAGGAAGGAACAGGGCTCTCGCTAGCCCACAGAAGTTATTCATAAGCCACAGCCGGTCTTTTCTCCGCGGTAGGACTCAGAAGGATTCCTGATTTAAAACAACAGTGAAGCCATTACAAGTGATACCATGATGGCGGATACCTATTACACATTTGTTGGAACCCACGGAATGTACAGCACAAAGAACGACCCCTCACGTAAATGACAGTCTTTAGTTAATAATAATGCATCAATATTGGCTCAGCAATGGTAATAAATGTACCAAAGTGAGAGACTTCAATAATAGGGTGCCGGGGGGGGAGGAAGAGGGAATACATGGGGACTCTGTATTTTCTGCTTAAATTCTCTTTAAACCTAAAACTATTCTAAAAAATAGCCTATTAATTAAAAAAATTAAAGACAGTAGTGAGCATGTAGAAGGCAGTTACTATGTTTCAGGTACGACTCCTAGTGTTTGTCACATGAACTCATTTAATCCACACGACAGCCCTGCGAGGACAGTGTTATTACCTTCCTTTTACTAGTTGGGAAAAAAAGACATCAGAGACGTAAAGTAATTTGCCCAAAGTTACACAGCAAGCGACAGAGCCTGTGTTCACACCCTGGGCTCCAGAACCTGTGCCCTTAGCCGTGACAGTGGGAGCATCCCTGGGTTGTCCCCCAAAGCCTGCCCCTTCCCCATGGGACACTGTCCTGCGTGGGTATCTGATCTTGCTCACGGGTGTCACACAGTGCATCAGTCTAGGGGTCGTGAACGATGGACCCAGGGCCAGACGCATCCCATGGACATATTTTCTTGGACCCTCTAGTGTTTTAAAAATATTTGAGCCATCAAAATTCATCAACTTACATGCTTAAGATTTGCGCATTTTGCCGTATGTAAATTTGTACCTCCATAAAGCACTGTGCGCATGAAAATATGTGCATATATATTGAGCCAACATTTAAAAACCAGAAGAGATCCAAATTGCTGGCTTCTCTTAGAAAATCAGAGGATCTGGCCACCCTGAGCCCACATTCTACTGACACCCGCCTGGAGCCCAGGCGCAGTCTCCTGCTGGGCGAGGCTGGGGGCTTCGCAGTGCGTCCCAGGCCACCCAGACCCCTGCAGCACAGGCGTGGGCCTCTCCAGGCCCCACATAAGCATTAGTGTTTCTCTCTGGCGCACACCAACACCCTTCTCCCAGTGCTTTGTGGTTCCCCCGCTCTGCTCAAGTTCTATCAGCCCCCTGCACCTTCCTTCCTTCCATGAGTGATTTCGCGGGCCGGGTGAAAAGCAGGCGTGGTGACAGGGTGACTTGGACTGCTCTTACTTCTCGCTCCCAGGTAGCCCCATGTGGCTGGCAAACTGCCTTTCCGAACTGCAACGCACACAGAACGTGAGGCCCTGCAGACTCAGGTCCGTCTGGGCTTGGAAGGGCAGGGCCATTAGAGCATCGGGGTGATTCTGCACCTTCCTGGGTGATCAGAAACTTGTAGGCAAGGCTGAAAAAGGCCCAGCAGGGCCTGGTGCTCTGATGGGACTGGTGGAGCAAGAGAGGTGAATCCCAGAGGAAAGGCGTGAATGGGTGAGGGCGAGGGGAGACCACAGGAACACACACAGCTGGGGGTTCAAGGAAGGGCCAGAAAGCACCCGGGCTTCAGAGTCAGGTTTCACGTGATTGGGGTCTGGAACTTGTATCCCTGGCTGTATGACTTTGGGCAAGCTGCTGAGCCTGCAGAGCCTCAGCTTTCTCAGTTGGAAAACCGGTTCAGTGACGTGAAGAGCTGCTCCAAGAATCAGATCAGGGAGGTGAGGCAGTTGGTCCAGTGTCCAAGGATGTGCGTGGGGTGAATGAACAAACTTGACAGATGTGCACGGAGTAAATGAACGAACATCCTTCCTTGACCTTCCTGTGCCTCTGTTTCTCCAGCTTGGGTGTCAGACACCAGCAGTTAAAAGATATGCTTTGTTCACTGTTAAATATGAGGTGAGCTGGGCAAGTCATGAAAGGTTCTTGGGATTTCTGGGCAAAGGGTTCCCGGCTGTTAGATGTCAGCGTTACCCAAGGAGGATGAGACAGGTGGGAGCCCCTGGACTCCGAGGGCTGGAGTGAAATCGCCAGAGTGTGGAGTGCGGACAGAAAGTCAGTGATACCGAGAGTCACCCCCTCCTGCCCTGGCAACCAGCATCCTCCAAACCACAGGGCTGTCAGCGGTCTGTGGCCAGGCCCAAATGACACCAGCTGCTCCCAGAGCCGGCTCGGTGACCCTGACCTGACCTCTGAGCTCTTGCTGTCCCATGCCCTATCAACCATGTGTTCTGGTGTCCTTTCCCCTGGAAGGAGGGCTGCATGGGTCCCAGGTTGCTGCAGTCTCCCCTCTTGAAGCATCCCCTAAGTTCTCCAAAATGCCAGCCCAGAAGAGTGGAGTTAAAAGAGCAAGCGTGTCCTTTATGGAGAGGCGGCCACCCAAATGTCGTGCGAGCACCACCCTGCCCAGGCTATTAAATATAGCAGCGGTCTTTCTGGAGGTCTCTGTGGAGTGTGGCTCGAGACAGCCCCATGAGAGCCGCAGCCAGACACTGGGGGCACCGCTCTACTGCCACCTTCCTGGCTGTGGTCCTGGGCTGGGCTCCAGGGTCCAGGGACCCGGGTTCCATTCTCAGTCCCCCCACTTCTTTGTGGCCTTAGGCAGCCACTGGCAGTCTCTGAAGATTATGATAAAGGTGAAAATTGAAATGCTACCCATGAAAAGTAATATGTGTAAAAACTGCTTAGCACACAGCCTGGCAAACAGCAACACTTAACAGGTGTCGATTTTTACTATTACTAATTATTATCACCTTCAGTGTGCAAAACACTATCCTGAGATGAATAAACCATGGCCCCGGCCCATAAGTTCCAGAACAAGAAAGAGACCAAGAAAAAGGGCAGAAGGCAAGCAGTATTTGAGGAGGGAGAATAAAAGAGGGAATGAATGTTTTATCCTGCAGGGCACGGGCTAGAGGAGGGCTTCAAGGAGGAGGTGACTTTGGCTTGCAAAGGATGAGAAGAGGGTTGACTGGCAGAGGAGGGAGGGTGGCATTGCCAAGGTGGGAGGTAAGAAAAGGTGTGGTGTAATCAGATAACACTCACTGTCCCTCCAAGTCCAAGGCTGCAAACGTTGGGCCCATGGTTCAAGTCCTCACATGTACTTATGTTTTTTTTTCAGGTTCAAAAGATGTACATTTTGCCCTGGCTGGTGTTGCTCAGTGGATTGAGCACAGGCTGTGAATCAAAGGGTTGCTGGTTCGATTCCCAGTCAGGGCACATGCCTGGGTTGCAGGCCAGGTCCCCAGTGGGGGCCACATGAGAGGAAACCACACATGGATGTTTCTCTCCCTCTCTTTCTCCCTCCCTTCCATCTAAAAATAAATAAATAAAATCTTTTAAAAAAAAAGTTCATTTTGAGCCAACATTTAAAAATCAGATCTTACATAAAAATTGAGATTTCCGTTCTGTCCAAAAAGCAAACCTGGAAAATGTGGCCACAGTGGGCTCACATTCCTGCATAACAGCAGCATCAACAATGAAAACAATGACAACAGAAAACACCGAGGCAGAGTGCGCCAGGCACTGTTCCAAGTGCTTCACAGAGTCTGAAACAGTCCTCAAGAAAGCCCTACGATGTGGGTGCAGTGATGCGCTGATAAAGGTGTAACAACTGGCTATTTGGTGAGAAACAAAAGGCCCCGATTTGTCGTGTCTGCCAATTTCCATGGTGCAAGTATTCCCACTGTGGTGATTTCAAGCTGCCAACGGTCACAAACCAAGGAGTTCGCTGGATGAGCCTTTTCAGCACATGAGTGGTAGGTGCAGTTATCATCTCTACTTCCCAGATGAGGAAACAGAGGCACAAGAGACTTGCCCAAGGTCACACCACTAGGAGAGTAGGCAGAGCAGGGATTTGGAGACAGGCAGCCCGACTTTGGAGTTTGCGCTCTCAGCCCCCACAATGTGCCACGAGATCAGACTGCCACCCACTGTCCTGGCTGTGTGGAGGCCACTCCTCAGGCAGCACAGGGTCTCAGTTTGTCTCAGGCCCCACTGGTCCCTGTTGCCTCACCTTTGTCTGTGCAGTTAACCTGCAGGGCCCCTGTGGGCAACTAAACTTGCACTCCTGCTTTGGGGTATGAAATGCCATCTGGCCCCAACTTTTCCCCCTACTTCTGAGAACCCCACCAGGTGCGTGGACACAAACAGAAGGCATCCCATGTGGTGGAGAATCAGCTTCTTTCCCTCTGTCCCGACCCCATCTCTTAGTACGTGACATAAAATGTCAGCAAACCTTTTAGTTCAAGTGTTCCCCTCTTTTTTCTTATTCTCTCTTTAATAAAAGCAATTTAATGAAAGCAATTTTTTGTTCCCTTCTTCCTTTCCTGCCACTCCATATGACAAAACTTGGAAATATGATTTATAGGGGAAAAAAGATCAAAACCAGCTCACCTTAGGCTGGAGATGGAAGTGCTGCTACATCACATATCCTCTGCTGGGAGAAGGCACTCCCACTTGTCAGGGGAGGGGGCTTGGGAGGGGGCCCCCATTTTCTTTGCTCTTTCTCAGAGACAGGCAGCCCTTGTGAAGCCCCCACAATCCCCATTCTCCCAGCGGAGAGCCCAGGATGGCAGCACATGAGGGAAAGGCATATGTTTGGTAAGAAATGTGGAAATCATCAAGCGTGAGTAGATTCATGTAAGTAATTTAATTACCTCGCACAGCTATGAAATCTCTTGGTTTCTGCTTCCGTTATTAATGATGAATGTTAACTATCAGAGGACATTGGCGGAGGCTTCCTGATGTGCTGGGCGAGGGGGGTTAGGTGTTCCCTAGCTGCCATACCTGGCTTCTCACTAATCAGGCTGGTTCCTGCTTCCAGCTGATCCCACCCCATCCTGGACTTAACTGGGAGGTACGTTATGCACCTTATGACAGAAGTGCCCAGCACCACCTAGGATAGGCCTGTCAGAAACATGGAGCCTGAATATGATCAAGCCTCTGGGTCCAACTGCCAGTGCACAGCAAATACAAGGGACAAAGGAAGAAGTAAACCAAGCCACAGGGATGCAATCAGCAAAGTCTCAGTTAGAGGTGAGGCAACTTGCCCAAGGTTGCAAAGCCAGTGGTGGAGATGGGATTTGAACCCAAGCTCATGAGCACAGCATACTCTCGAGAATGCATGAGATGCCAAAAAAAGTGCAGTCGGTCTTCCTGGAGGGTGGACAAGGAACCAGATAGCTCAGATGCAAGGAGGCCGCTCCCGCCACAAGGGGAGAGGTCCTCGTTCTGCCCTCTTTCTAGGCAGGTTTTCTCAGCGCTTCCTCAACCAGTCCTAAGTTCAAATTCCTGGGCTAACAAGTATCACTGGCTTATCCTGAGACCAGTATCGGCCCTCCGGTGTAGTCATTATCTCAGAAGTCTGAATTTGAGATTGGCTGACTTTGATCTGGCAGTTAATAGCTTCAATGCCTGCAGGGTAAACCTGGGGGCTGAGACAGCCATTATGGGGGCCACCCTCCATCTACCATGTGAAAAAAACTGGCCAGAGAGAGGGACTCTTCTTCTTGCAGGGAAAACGGCCTCCTTGCTTCTGGGCAGTTCTAGTTCTTTGTCCACCCTGCCTCTGGGAAGAGCAGATGCACTTTCTCCAGTCTCTTCGATGGTCTCAGAAGAGAGCTGTGCTAAGCGTGGATTCAAACCCCAGCTCCACTAGCTGTGGGACCTTGGGCAAGGCCTCAGTTCCTTCATCTGTAAAATGGGGGAATACCGATGCTGCCCTCATAGGACAGCTATCAGGATTAAATGACACAGCTGTGCATCTGGCATACAATAGATGGCCCACAAATGTCATCATAGCTAATATTATAATACATTCTTGTATAGGCTAACTCGGGTAGGTTTTTGTTTCTTGCACCGAAGAATTTTTATTCTGATGAACCTCCAGCTGCCCTTGGCACTGACCCCTCCCACTTGGAGGTAACGGTGGGATTGGGGTCTCCTTTCTTCTCCCACCAAGGTGGAAGACAGAGCCCAGCTGGAGAGAGAACACGGGCGGGGGTGCAGCATTGCTCCCAACAGCCCAGGCAGCCGGGCAGTTGCTGTTCTCCTACCCACTCTTTGCAAACAGCAACAGGCAAGACAAACAGATGGCCGAGAGATGGTTTTTTCCTCCCCCTAAATAACAAGATACGGAGGGGGGAAAAGAAGATGAACAGATTTCCACTGGCTAGGGGAGCAGAGAAATGGCCATTTTTGCTGATAAACTTGGCTTCAACACCGTCCCTGAGCCCAGGCATGTGATCGTTCCAGGGTGTGATGGGGAAGGGTCCTCCCTGCTATTGCCTATCGATGTTTCATTAATTTCTTTTTGTCTCCTACTACAGCATATACCCGACTCAAGGTGAGAGAACGCAACGGGGCTGCGACTTCTCAGATTGATAGATTGCGTTTCTGCGCGGGGTCCGTTTCATGCTTGGTGACTTTGCAGCAAAGCAATTATCACTGTGGAATGCATAATGGCCTAATTAATAACTAATGTCAGGTTGGCCTGTGAGCCATGATTATACCTTAGCAAGCCAACTTTTTTTTTTTAAATATTCCACGAGAAAAGTATTATTATAATTGACTGGTTATATCGTCAAAGTGTCCCTACCCTGTGGACACAGGGCGTAGAGTAAGCATGAAGACCTGGAGAGCAGAGAGGTGTTCCACCACCAACTGGCTGGACCTTGTTTGGCATCTGAGCAATGCTGCGCTTGAGCATCTGTACCTGTAAACAGAGCCACCTCTCTGGAAGCGAGTGGGATTCCTGTCATATGTCTATGAAATCTAGGGTACTTAATAATGATTAAGGGCAAGGACCGTGGAGCCAGGCTGACTAGGTTTAAATCTCGTCTCTGCAACTTACTAGCTGTGTGACCTTGGGCAAATTACTTAACCTCTCTGTGCCTCATTCCTCTCATCTGTAATGCTGATAGTGACAACATTTACCTTATGGGCTGGTCACGGGGATTAATGAGCTGGTGTCTGCAGAGTATTTAGAATGCTGCCTGGAACACAGCAAGAGCCACAGCAATGTTTGCCAAGATCACCATGTCAACATGCAGTTAATAAATATTTATTCAGCGCCTATTGCGTGTCAGGCACCGTGAGCGCCCTGGGAACACAATGGCCTACAAAGTCTCCCTCTCTTTGCCACTCTTCAGGCCAGAGCATCCTTACTGCTGAGTACCTCAAGTGCTCCAAATCCTGACTCCTGAGTCAGCCCCCTTCCCACCAGAGGGGTCTTTCTAGAACAGGCTGCTGGTCATGCTGTGCTCATGCATAAAAAGACTTGTGGCACCTCCTCTGTCCATGAGACAAACCTCAGACTTACCTTGGTATTCAGGGGCCCTCTGTCCTGCCTAAATGGGTTTCCTGGCCTTGTCCTCTCCCCAGTGCCCGCATATCACAGCTCCAGGTAGGGTCAGTGACACAACTCACAAAACCACCAGTGAAAAAGTTTTCATTTAAGCTTTCTATGAACCGTGCATTGGGCCGAGCACTCCACACATGACTATTTCGTTTCATCCTCGTGGAAACCCTATACCATTTTATTGATGAGGAAACAGGCTCAGAAAGAGGGGAAGTGACTTGTCCAAGATCACTGGGCTACTGATCAAACTGGTGCACGAATCCAGGTCTTCCTGACACCCAAGCCTATGCTCTTACCACCATGTATCACTCTCTGTGTTCCTTCCTGCCCAACGCTTCCTCACCTGAGCTGGGACTTCACCTCTGCCAGAAAGTCTTCCCTGATTTTCTTGCCTTTTCCTTAGAGGACAGTGGGTATGTGGGCTTCCAATGGGTGGTTTGGCCTCTTTGTCGGACAGAGCTAATTTCTTCTCTTAGCCAGTCCAGCACAGAGCAAGGCACACAGTAGGAGCTTTATAAAACCTGCCAAATTGTTAAAATCCTTCCTTGCTCTGGCTCCGCTGCCCCCTGGATTTGGCAGGCCCCTTGAACTCCATCTCCTGTTCACCTGCCCAACATGCGCGGACCCTACTGGGTAAAGGGTCTGTGTTCCAGTGCCGTCCCCAAGAGCCAATGAGGTGGGTGCTTCACCCATCGGGGAATCCACAGTGTAGCAGGCAGGTTTGGGCTCACACGGCCCTGGTTATCATTCCCTTCTTGGGCATACAACACGGGGCTATAGTCCCAGCCTCTCCTGAAATCGGACACGGCCTGATAACTGAGTTCTGGCTGAGGGAATGCGGGCAGAAATGAGGTGGCCAATCTCCAGGTCTGGCCTTTGGGAACCTCCCACGAGACCCACGATATTTTCCTCTTTCCTCACATACTGACTAAATGAAGGGGACTCTGGGACAGGGTGAAGAGCATAGGCCGAAGGTGGAAGAAGCCTGGATTTCTGAATGACTGTGTGAAGTGCAGTCCTCCTCCCCCATCAACCAGCATGGAGTGTGATGAGTGAGAAGTAAACCCCAGTTGTGTTTGGTGTTGTTGCTGCAGGAATGAGCCACTGGGACCACTGGAGACATGTGCAGGTTGGAATCCCAGCTCTTCTACTTCTTAGCTGTGTGATCTTGATGCCTCATCCTCTCCGAGTCTCGGTTTCCTCCTTACCTGAATGTGGCTCAGGGTACAGAAACCCACACCTGTCCCCTAGCCCCACCACCTGCTTCTGGGCAGGCTCTCAGGGTAGGGCCTCTGCTTAGCTCTGGGACGTAGGACCTGGCTGATTTTAATCTTTACTTGTCCCCACGGATATCTAGTTTTATGTATTTTAATTAAATGTTATTTTGTGTTTGTGCTGGGAATTTTATGACAGGGCTGGAGTTCATGAATCCCAGGGAGGAAATAAATAAGAGACCTTTGTCTGTGGCAGTGTGCACTCCAGGAAGGAGGGGGGCAGAGGTTGGTTTCACAGGTGGTCTTTGAGGGTGGGGAGGCAATGGCGTGCCAGGGTGGGCCTGGCACAAGGCAATTCTGTGTTGGCAGGTGGGTCTGGGGGGCTAGAGGCTAGCACAGGTGAGGATCTGGGGATTCCAGCCACCTCTCCTTGGTTTTTAGCCCCTTGCAATGCCCACCTTCCCTCCTGCCTTGGGACATTTGCATGCAATTCCCTGGCAAGCAATTCTGCCCTTCCTGTGGCTAGAAGGTTCCTATTCTTGCCTCAGTTCACAGGTCATTTCCTCCTGGAAGTCCTCCCTGACATCCCAGGATGCTCTCCTAGCCCCATAGGGCTCCCTGTCACAGCCCCTGCTATAGGTAGTAATCATATATTTACTTGTTTGAGTGTCTGAATGACATCAGTCTTCCCTCAGATGTCAGCTCACAGAGGGAATAGACTTTGTCTCATTTGCTCCTGTGCCTAGAACAGTGTCTGGCACACAGAAGGTGCTCTGTAAACATTTACTGGTAAATGAATGACTAAGTCAATTCCGTCTGCCCCATTCCCTATACACCTAAAAGCAGGAGTTACCAAACTTCTCCTGTAAAAGGCCAGATAATAAATATTTTTGGTTTGGCAGGCCATACAGGTTCTGTTGCAACTCCTCAACTTTGCCGTTGTGGTGGGAAAGCAGCCACGGGCAGCACGTAAGTATGGGCATAGCTGTGTTCCAGTAAAACTTTCCTGTGGCCCGAGGGCCACAGTTTGCTGATTCCTGTCCCAAAGCCTGCCATTTGTATCTCTGTTCTTACGGCTTAGAATTACTTCCAGTGGTATGCTGGGGGCCGGGCCAGCAGCAGCTTGCAAAAGGTGATTGTTAGATTTTCAGGGATTTTGCAAGATGGTTGTTAAACACAGTCATTATTAAAAATTACCTCCTATAAACCTGTAATTATGATAAATAAATTATATTAAAAATAATGGTTCTACAACAGGGATAAACCTTGGGGATGTTATGCTGAGTGAAATTAGCCCATCACAAAAAGACAACTGTGGTACGGTTCCACTTCCGTGAAGGACTCAGAAGAGGCAAAAGCAGAGAGACAGGAAGCGGAACGGCGGCTGCCAGGGTGGGGAGTTGGTGTTCGATGGGCGAAGAGTTTCAGTCTGGTCAGATGAGAAAAGCTCTGGAGATGGGCGATGGTGTTATTTCCCAACAACGTGGGTGTACCCAACGCCACACAACTGTGCACTTAAAACTGGCTAAGATGGTAAATTTTATGTTAAGTGCATTTTGCCACAAAAAAAGAAAGGAAAAAAAAGGGAAATACTCAGTACTCATCACTTCCTAATTATCTGATTATATTTTACTCTTCTCTGTGCTTTGAGGATATGTACATCTATCGTCTGTCTGTATGGTGGAAATGCTACAGATGCTACTACTGCACATTTCTTCTCAACTCCATGTGAGCCGCTTAAAATTGCCACAGTGGGAGCATTTACACCACGACAATCGGCAGATGCTGCAAATCAGCACCTCCCTCTCCCCAGCCAGTGGTTCAGCATTTCCAGCACCACTCATTGATGCTGGGTGTCTGTCTCCTCCCCCATCAGATGGTGAGCTTCCAGGGCAGAGGGGCTCACCCATTAGAACACAGGTGACAAGCACAAGGCCTGTGAGCTGAATCCGGCCCTCCATCTTGTTTTTATCTGGCCTGGTACCTTGTTTCTACCCGGCGGCAGCGCCGAGCTCTCGCTTAACTGTTAAGGAGTAGTTACATTTATGTCCTAAAATTACATTTGGCCCTTTGAAGGCAACCGCAAAGCTGATGCGGCCCCCGGTGAAAATGAGTTTGACACCCCCTGCATTAGAAACATCAGCAGAAGCTTGAACAACAATAAAGTAATTAAAAAGAAAATCCTGATGCCCAAGCCTCCCATCAGACTAAGAATGTCAAACACTCTTGGGTGGGACCGGGTCTCAGTATCTTTTTGAAAGCCCTCAGGAGATTCCACTGGGCAGCCAGGGTTGAAAGCCAGTGGGCTTATCTAAGGTAGAGCGTTTCAAACCATAATGTGCACACAAATCACTCAGTCGCTGGGGCACCTTGTCAAACTGCAGATTCTGACCCAGGAGACCTGGCGGGCAAGAGAGCATTTCTACTCAACTGTGACATAGATGCTGCTGGCCCATGGGCCACACTTTGGAACTCACCTTTGGGTTCCACTTTAGTCTGCAAATTCCTTTTACCTGGGCGATCATGTGGATTCTCCACTCCCATGCCCCTGGGATAAACAAGGTGGGTACTACAAGAACTCATTTTACAGGCTAGGAGACTTTGAGGCTGGAGGGGAAGTGACTTGCCTAGATCACTAGGGAGCGTAGTGGGGCTTAGACCTGGCTTTCCGAGACTCCAAATCCAGCTCCTTTGCCTTCACCAGGTGCCTGGTCTGGGTCTGGGGATTACATGAACCCGAAATAATATCAGGGCCCTTCCTTCTCCTGGAGGCCTAGGTGGGTTTCTCACCCACTCTGGGCTTCACTCCTGCTGCTCAGGGCATGGGGAGGATTTGGCCGTGATACTGGATGACGGAGGGCCTCTTGCTAGGCCTGCCTCGCCCAGGACACCCACATCCAGGAAGGTTCCTTCTCCAGTACCTAAGTTTGGGGATGGCACTTCAGGTTCCCCGCCTTGGCAAGGACCTGAGGGGGCCATGCAGGCTAAGCTAGGTCGAGAGGAAGGCAAGAATGGGGTCTTTCTGGGTACAACTGCATTTTGCTTCGGAAGTATTCGGTGCGTCCATAATTAGTTACTGTACCGTGGGATGACTTCACAATCATAATGACAATAATCAGGGTAATCGTAGCCTCTGACACTGATCTACTTTCCTTTGCACCATTGTTTTAAGCTTTTACCTCTATTACCTCATTTAATCCTCACCTTAGTAAGTCAGGGGCTATTATGAGTTCCATTTTACACCTCAAGAAACCAAGGCACACAGAGAAAAATAACTTGCCTCAGTAGCAAAGCTGGGATTTGAATCCAGGCAGTCCGGCCTCAGACTGTGCTCCTAACCACTGCACATACTGCCTTTCAAATCTGAGTGCCTGTCCCTCGCTGTACTGTGAGCTCCCCAGGGACAGGGCCATGTCTGTCCTATTCCCTGCTATATCCTCAGGGCCCTGCACAGGTCTGCACACAGTAGGTGCTCAACTATTTCTCAAACACAGGAGTAAATAATAATGTTTACCACCTTAGCCTGGCACCCAGCACCATGCCTGGCACACAGCTGGTGCTTAATAAACAACTATGAATTAGCAAATGCATGAGTGACTGTGCGAATGGCCACATGTCCCACAACACTGGCGTGGCTGCTGCATTAGCGTTTGCTTTTGCCGGCCCCCCGTCCCTGACGCCCAGGCAGACGTGAGTGCTAAGAGACGCTTGGCCGACGGCGGCACGAGATGGATGTGCTCCCTGCGGCCTCATCTCCCCACCGCGTGGCCCCGCCTGGCCTTCCATAATGCAGTCCATTAAAAGGCTTGTAAATTTTCATACACGAAAGCCGACCGTCGCGTCAGCATAGACTAATTGTTGTTAAATGTGCGAGAATGTTACCGCCACGCCGCTGGAACGATCATTCTTCCCAGCTCAGCCCATTCCTCTGCAGGCGGAAAGCTTACAACGTGCGCACAAGGCCAAAAAGCAATTCGTGTCAAAAAGATCAATAATATAAAAATAAAGCATGAGAATTCTAGTTAAAGGGAATGTCACATAAATATGTGCTTCACGTCCATGATTCCAAGATTAAAAAAATCAATCAATATCATTCTTTAGATGATGTTATTTCTAATGAGAAATACCCGGAACAACTGCAAATAACTGCTTAACTGGGGGGAAAAGCATTAATAATTTACTTTATAAGGCATATGATACCGAACGAAAGAGGATCGCTGCTGGTTCTTAATTTGGTTGTAATACGGCGTGACAGGTTCAATGATGCTTTGGTGGGTTCTTAATATGAAATTCAGAAGGATGTTCAGCTCATTATAAGTTTTACCTCAAGCTGAGCAAGATGAAGCCAGAGGGGCAAGATTCAGTTAGGGGAGCCAAGAAGACTCACACCATCAACATTATTAAGTCATCACAGAGAAGGTGTAAGGAGTGTTAGTGTTCATAGGCTGGCTGGAGGCAGTAAGGAGGGTCAGAAGTCCCTCCTTGCTGCCTCTGATTTAAGCTGCAAATGACACCCTGTTTACTGAGCACTTACTATATGCCAAGTCCTGGGCTGGGTGCACAGACCAGGGCTGGGTTTGAATCCCAGTTCGCTGTATGCATTGGGCTTCCGCAGAAGATTCCGCCTGAAAAAGCTCAGCAAAGACACAGCTGAAAGGCATGGGTCTGGCTGAATGATGAGGTCATCCCCAGCCCTAACTAGCTGCAAGCGTCCAGGTTAGGCCCCCAATCTAGAATCTAAATTTTCAGCTACTCCTGCACTACTTCTGCACCCCTCAGGTCCCAGGGACCCCATTTAACCCTCCAAGATGAAGTTCTCCCACCATCTCCTCTGCTGAAGAGCTGAGTGAACTTATGCAAGCCACTGGACCTCTCTGGCCCTGGCTTCTCACCTGTAAAAGAAGATAGCAGCAGCACCTTCCTCGCCGTGTTGCTGAGAGGTGGTGGTGTGCAAGAGGCATCACTAAACACTCCCTAAATGTTGCTGGCTGGTGGCCCAGCCTGAGTTCCCACTCACCACCATGTGCAGGGTGCTGAGCCTCAGTTACCTCAGTGGAGAAAAGGATGAGAGCAGAAGCCTCCTCATGGGGCTTTTGGGAAGAATGAACGTGATGAGGCAAGTCTCAGCTTGTCTGCTAGGAATGCCGCTTGAAGTTCAAGGAGTGTCCACTACACGCTGGGCTCTGTTCTTGGGGTTTTCCAGTATTGACTCATTTAACTTTCACATGGACCGTAAGAGGTAAGCCCTATTATCTTCATTTAAAAGTTGCCAAGGGTATTAACTAGACTTATTGTGCTGATCATTTTGCAACGTGTATAGATACTGAATTATTATGTTGTATCCCTGAAACGAATATGTTAGATGTGAATTAAACCTCACAAAAAGGGAGAGGGGAAGCCAAGGAAACTGAGGCCCAGAGAAGTTAAGTGACTTGCACAGGATCACACAGCTGGGAAGTGGATGAGCTAGGACGCAAGGCTGCCAGTCTGGCTTCAGACCCCAGGTTTGCCCCCACCACTCGTCTTCCTCAGTGGGTCCCACTGGCCAGCGAGGCCACTTCTCCCCAGCCCTGCAGCTGCTCAGAATGCTCATGTCTAACATTTATTGTGGTCCCAAGTGAGCCCCACGTACAAAGGAATGGTCGTGCCAGTGCTGGGAGCAACAGAGAAGGGTAGTTTGGGGAGCAAGAAAGTTATGACATCAGAGGGAAGGAGGGAGGAAGGAAAGGAGGGAGGGAGGGAGGGAGGGAAGGAAGGAAGAAAGGAGGGAGGGAAGGAAGGAAGGAAAAAGCCCTGTAATTAAACTGTAGGAGTCCTGCAGGCAGATGCAGAACAAGAGGGGACCTGGGGCCCAGGCAGGGAGGAACGTGCCTGTCTCAGGTACCCTGGGCTGCGCAGACTCCCTCCATGCCTTTCTCAGGCAACTCGCTGCAGGACATGACCTGACCCCCTGGGACCCTGTCCTGGGTTCAGACCCCCTTTCCCACCCACAACTGCTTGGGAGGGAAAGCAGGGGTCTCAGTGTCTGGGGCTGGGAGAGGTGATGGGGGAAGACAACTGGCGACTTCAGGCCCCAGGCAGTGAACGTGGGCTCTCGTGAGAAGAGGCTTGGGTAGGGGCGTGAGGGTTTGAGTGGGAGGTGGGAGGGGTAAAGCCTCCTCTTCTCCGTCATCTTTGAGAAGTCGGACCCCTCCCCATGCCATCGGATTAGCAGCAGAGGGAGTCAGTCTGTTAAGACCTTGTTCAGAGCGGGTCTCTCCTCCGCTCTAAGGTCTCCCATGGCTCCCACCCCTCTCAGAGTCACAGCCAGAGCACTTAACGGGGCCCCAAGGCCCTGAAAGACCTGGTGCCCCTCACCGTCAGACAGACGCATAAGGATGGCTAACACCAAGTGCCATGGTGGTGAGGGGGAGGGGCTCCAAGCCTGACCAGAGGCTTATGGGGGGTCAAGGAGGGCTCCCCCACTCCCTGAGCGGAGTTCTTCAGGCAAGGGGACAGGGAAGGCAAGGAGAGCATCCCAGGCAGAGAGAACAGCAAGTGCAAATATGTGGAGGTGTGGATGAGCTGGGCCCTCTGCTGGCTGATGGGGGAGGTGGGAGGGGCCAGACAGCCATCACTGGCCTTGGATTCCTGCCCTGAGGGCTTTCTCCATCCTACACCGCCCCCCTGCGCCTGAATTCTCATGCCCTCTCTGATCGCCCCCTGCCTCAGGTGCACACCCAGCTCCTCCACAAACAGAACTTGTACTGAGTCTACTCCCCACCCATTGTAGCCATCGGAGCTTGTCTCAGAGATGCACCTGCTCCCATCAGAAGGAATGCAAAGGGGCAGAGACAAAAGCCTCAGAACAGTTGGCACGCCCTCCCTGGGCCCAGGAGGGCAATGCCAGGCCTGAAGCTGTGGAGGTTGTATGTGTGGGCACCTGCCATAGGGACACCTGCCACTCTCCCTCAGGAACGAGGAGGGGAGAAGGTTGCACTGCACAGAGATGGAGGACTAAGAACTTGGTGCTGGGGGAAAATGTCTGGAGAAAGCTAAAATGTGCCTCAAGGCTACGGGAGAGGGGCTGGGAGCAAAGAAGAAAAGGGAGGGGGAGGTAGAAGCAAAAAGGAAGGCAGAGGAGAGAGGGAGATGAGAGTAAGGAGAAATGCAAAGGAGAAGAAAGAACCTGTGTGCTGAAAAGGTGGGTGTTGTGGTGATTTACTGGCCTAACTACCCTAGAGCAGAGTGGCTCCGAATGACTTCGTCTGACCTGTCTTTGGGTTGACTGGGCTGCAGCGACCTGGTGGCTCAGCTCAGGTGGCTCCTTGACCTGTGTCTGCCTCCTGGGTGCTCCTTGCTCACCCACCAGGGCCTCTCCCTGTGGTTTGGGTTGCTTGCAGCAGGGTGGTGGCAGGGTGGCCACACCTCTTACGGAAGGCTGCGCTGAAGAGGCAGGAAGTGGAGCTGCCAGGCCAGCTAAGGCCTCTGGTACTGGCACAGAGTCACTTCCGCCACATTCTATTGGTTGGAGAGCACACAAGCCCAGATTCAAAGGATAGAGACACAGGCTCCAAATCTTGATGGCAGAGGGCCATGACATAATGCAGATGTGCGTGGATGGGAACACTTATGCAGCTGTCATGGGGACAGGTGTGAATGTGAAGCTCAGCAAACAAGCAGAACTTCTGGGAGGAAACCAACAGGCTCTTGACACCATTCCTAGAAGTCATTTTAGTCACAGGGACTGAACCCCAGGGATACTCTTTGAGGGCAGGGATGGTGTCCCACCATCTGTGGACCTTCCTCAGCTCTTACTTGAGCCTGGCACACAGTAGGTGTCCCATGAGTATTTGTTGAGAGGACCTGCAAGGTGCCAAGCAGAAGGGTGGCCCTTCTGGGAGGGCACGAAAGCTTGGCCTCCCCTCACAGGAAGAGGGGTCAAGTTGACAACAGGTTGTGACGTTCACCAGGCCCAGCATCCAGAACACCACCTGGTATGCAGGAGGGTCTCCATAAATGTTTGGTGAGTGAATAAACGATTGCATGGGCTCAACTGATGATGAATACATCTCTTGGTAAGCAGTGTCTTGGCCACCTCTCGAAGCTCCTAAAAGGTGGTCACACCACAAGAGCTCCCCCTGACCCCGAGAGGGCACAGAGAGAACGTCTCAGTCCAGGCGACCAGACACACCCACCACGACGAGAACAAATGACTCAGTGGTCACTTGAAAGAGAAGTTTCATTGAAGCTTCTGCAATCCCATGAGCTGTCACAGTGTACAGATGAGGAGACAGCAGCTCAGAGACATAAAGCCCCCTTGGTTGGCAAACTGCTGTGTTTGGATCAGTCCCAGGTGAATGAGTCTGTTTCGACTCAGCCCAAAGGGTTTGCTATCACATGGGCCACACGGGCTGTCATGGTGCAAGGGGAGGGAAACAGAGAAAAAAAACCCCAGCAGTGGCCCTACCAACTCCCGGGCTGCGCCACTGCACGCGCTCCTCAGAAAAGTTTCACCTCTGGTTTAGCATAACAAAACTTTTAATTTAGATGTTTTCATCTCTCTCTCCAAGTAAAAATAAGTTTAAAATAATGACTGTAATAAATGAAGGTAATTAATTGTAGTTTGTTCCTTTACTGTCTAGTCAGCTTAATTTTACCTTTTCAACTAATAATGAGAAAATAATTTTTGCGCTCGGAGGGTTAATGATATGTAACTGCGAGAACTGCTAATTGCATGTTGCAATCCATCCATCAACAACCCCATCTGTGCGACTTGATTATGTTTGCTAAATTATTGCTTTGAATTATCTTTCATAAAGCAACTTTTGTAATTAGCGGGGTTTTCGTCTTGCTCTTTTCTCTGTGAGCAAGGATATTCAAACTTTGGCCATTTCAAGCTGTCTCCATTAAGCCACCTTCTTTGGCTGTCTTTGTTTCCCTGAGCAGGGGGAACCAAGGCTGGCCTGTAAGCAATCAAGGCGGAGAGGAAAAGCTTCCTTGATTCACAGCAGGGCAAATTCACTTCCTCTCCGCCCCCTTCCCACCAGCACACACACAGACAAAAAAAAAAAAAAAAAGTAAATACAAGGCCCATACTCACGTGTACAGCATGAAAAGATGAAAGGAATGCCCAGATTCTGTGCGCGCCATGGCGGGGAGAGTGAAATTGAGGGATGCACTTGAACACTTTACATTTCAGCAAGAGGCCCGCTCGGGGGAAGAAGGAATGCCCTGTGGGGTTTTATGGGTTCTTTTCTGTGACTAGGGAAGGGGTTGCCTCGGGGAATATTCTTGGGCAGTGACTACTGTGCACTGGGGAATCCTCAGCTCTGAGCCCAGGGCCTGGTAGATCATGGGAGGGAAGTGGCATAAAGGATGAACCCTCATCAAAAAAATTAAAATGAAAATTTGGATTATGAACGGGCCATGTGTGTGCAGTTTGTTCTGGGTGAAGAACTTTTTATGAACAGCACCTTTCCTTGGTGGTGTGTCTCCCCTGAGGGGGGTGTGGGGCGGGGGAGCGAGGCTGCTGCAGTGGATGCGTCAATAGATCCTGAGGAAAGCAGGGGTTTCAGGAATCAAACTCCAGACAAATGTAGTCTTTTTGGTACATTAAAGGGACAATGGAAAGCCATCTTAAGAAAATTAATGAAGTTCTTTGAAGATCCCCAGCCATTACAACAGTGTCTATTCAACAAGCCAAATAGGTTTGGAAATGAGAATTTGGCTTTGTCTCTCCTTTTGGCCCCACTAAGATTTTCTCTCTCCCAACACTGACTATCGACTGTGTGCCAGACGCCCTGTCAACTGCCTCTACTTAGTTCTTTAAATCCTTCCTGTTAGCCACGTTTGCCAGGGAAAGCCAGCTGTAGCCCAGAGAGGTTAAGAAACGCCCCCCAGGCCACACAGCCACTGTATAAGCAGCAGGGCTGAGACCGAAGCCAGACCTAGGTCCTATCCGCCTTTGCTTCCCACCACCCGGAACATGGGTCTTCTCTGGGTCATCAATCAAACCTAAGGTTTAACTCTTTCTTTTAGTGAAAAGATGACATAAGTCATCCCTATTTCCTACAGGGACAGAAAGGCTCCTTCTTTTGGATAAAAAGCCTTAAGCACCTGAGAAAGAGGCAGAATCCAACCCTGATATAACGAAGGCTACATAAGTCAATGTTGGAAGTCACTGGTAATAGGGATCATAAACCACCAAGACTTCTAATACTCAAGGCAGTTTTCTAAGCACTCCATGGGCATTAACTTAGTTCTTCCTCAATCACAACCATATGAAGTAGGTATAATTATTATCATATTTTACAGATTTTGAAACACAGGCACAGAGAGGTCAAATAAGTTGTATAAGACCAAACAGCTAGTAACTGGCAGAGGCAGGATTCAAACCCAGGTTGACTCTGGAGTCTACGCTCTTCGTGCCAGGCATTACATGAAACTCTTCCCCTGCATTATATCTCAGTTCATTCTCAAAACAACATGAAAAAAAGTCGATACTGTCTGCATGCCCATCTAACAGGGAAACCGAGGCTCTAAATGGCTCAGAGAAGCTCCACCACACCCACCCACACGATGAAACAACCGAAAAAGTGATGCTCTGTACAAAAAACTCCATGCCTGCCTCCGGGCTGAGCAGAGGGATCAGCTGCCTGAGAGGGCTTGTGTGCTGAGTGGCCCTCCCAGGACTGGGAGCTGGCAGCTGGGGACCTCTTTTTCACAAAAACACAAGGCCATGACAACACATTCCCAACATTATTCGTCTTCTTTCTGTTTTTCTTTTTCCCCCTCCCTTCCAGCTCAGGCACCTCACAACCAAATGAATCAATACTGAATGGCCCTATAAATAAATAAGCCTATCAGTCAACTCAGTAACAAAACGAAGGGATGAAAGATATGGAAATCAGCGACATTTGTGTAAATCCAGTTACTGTTTACTTTAATATTGCCTTATACACTCATGCAGTTCCAAAGAGACAGATCTAAAGTAATGTGGCGCTCGGTGGACAACAGATTTAAAACGCACCTCTGCCGGTGGGTGCTGAGAAGGACCAGTCCTTCCAGGGCCCTGCCTGCATCCCGGGGAAGATGGAGACGAGCCTGTGAGGGTGGGGCATGTGAGAAACAGCCTCTCCTGCCTCGGTGAGATTTCACTGTTTTCCTAGCCTACCTCTGCGCCAGCCAGACAAGTGGGCATTCTCAGAGCCTTGGCTACAAAGCCAAACCAAGAGTAGAAGTAGGGGAGGTCCAGCCCCATCTCAGGGCTCCAAGAAGGCACGAGAAACTGGCCGAGGATGCCTCAGCTGTTGCCAAATGCAGTGGGGCCCGATGGGTGGGAAGGAAAGAAAGTGAACAATGCCCACTGTGTACTCAGAGGGTGGGTTGGTAGAGAAGATTTCAGAACAGGCAGGTAAGTGTTTGGATTATCTGCAAGGCTGCCTTCTTTGAGAAGCAAAGTCAAGTGGAATGCCGGGGGAGAGCAAAGGTTAGCAAGTACAAACCTCCAAAAATGAGAAACTGGCCTAGAAGGTGAGGTGGTTTGTTCAAGGCCACGGATATCATACATAGCAGAGCTGATGCAAGGCTGGGCAATGTCTAGGAAGAGGGAGATTTCTTGGGCTCAGACACGGGAATCCCACCAAATCCAACAGAGAACCCGCACAAATCACAACACCACTGGCTGACCTAAAGGGAATGGGGCAGGGAAGCTCCTCCCAAGCTTCCAGAGGCTGCTGGCCTCCTCTGGACACTCCAGGTGGGACAGGAGAGGGAACTGGGTTTGGGACATGCCAGGGGCCTTGAGTCTTACCTCAGCTTGGAAGCTTTTTAATACAGGAGCCACCATCTCTCTGATTTCCTGAAAAAGAGATCAGTGAAGAGTTCACCACAGTGCCAGGTGGGACAACCATGGCCCCTGACTGCAGCTCACTGCCATCCCCTAGGTCAGCGTACCCCAAACGTGTCCCATGGACCCTGAACTCAGTGGCGCCTGAAGGTTCCTCATATATATATACCTACACAGGGACACACACACACAAGGGGCCATATCAGGTCCAACACCAATTTTCTTCCCTGCAGGACTTCTTGCACACTGGGAACTTCTGGAAGAGGGACAGAGGAAGTAGCATTTCCCCAATGGATTCCATCATGGAATCCTCTTTGATTCGAAGGACCCATGCAACTGGTGGTCCGCTGTGGGTGTACTCTTTGGAGTGGGGACTGGAGAGGTGACCCCAATTCTCCATACCTGGGGTTATGCCACCAAAGTCCCTTCATGAAAACCTTCTGTCCCTTCGGTGTTGCTCAGGGGCTATCTCCGTCAGGTCGCCATCTCTGCTTCCCCACCCAGCACTTCAGCGACATCACACTGTATTTACCTTTCCTCCCTCACCAGAGCATAAGGTTTCTGGCACCTTGGCTGGGTCACCCCTCATGGCATCCAGCTCAGAGGAAGGGCCCTGTAAAGGTCTGATGACCTCTATGACACTGGGCTGCCTTGGAAGGGAGCCTCCTATTTGCAGAACCTAATTTCCTGCTTTGCACAAGTGACCTGGAGGTTCCAAGCCCCAAGGGTTCACCTGGCAAACTCCCAGGAGTTCTCCCCAGTGTGCAAGAGAGAGGGTTTTAAAATCGAGTGTCCCAAGATCCTAACCCTAAATGCTCCAGTTCCCTGTGAGCCCCAGTGGTGACTTGCCCAACCGCTGTCAGCGAGGGCCCACAAGAAACACGCCCCCCCCCAGGAGGAGGAGCTAGGGGCACTTGAGAGCATGGGGAAGGAGGTGGCAGCAGAGAGAAGCAGGAAGGAAGAGAGATGGGCAGAAGAATACCTATGCTCAGGTAAAGAATAAGGTTATGTGGCTTCTGCCCTGAGGGCAGAAAAAATCCCTCTTCTGGGTCCTGGGCTCCCCTCCTCACTGATAGACGTGTCCCCTAGGGCTTCTCAGAGCCGCGGATGTATGGATGTGTGTTGGGCATCTTCAGAAGGGACACAGGGAGTACGTGTGAACCTAGTGGGTTTGATCACAAGAAACCACAGCAATGGGAAAGACAACGTAGGTCAAAGGTTGTGAGCCAAAGTGCCGTCAGACGGGGAAGTGGACATAAGGGAGGCAGGCCGGGAGGTCCCATTGCAAATTTCTGGAGGGAACACTAGCCTAATGGGGGTGGCAGCTGCTCAGCTCTGTGTGGTGACTGTCACATGGGCATGGAGCCTATGTGTGGCCAGATCTACCGAGCAGTCTCAAAGACACTGGAAATCCAGGTTATTGGGTAAAATCTCCTGAGATGCTAAATACTGGCAACTTCCTGTAAAATTTGTGGGGCAATAAAACACTTGGGCAGGGTATCTCTGGTTCAGGTTCAGGATGTCAGTGCCAGGAGGGACTCAGGATACGTCCCTCCCAGGAGGGAACCAACTCTCCAGTCCCCCGAATTTACAGACAGGGGGCCCGAGGCCCCACACGGGGCTGGCTTGCTCAAAGTCCCGAGTGGCGTGGCTGGAACCTGATGCGGGTCTACAGATTCCTCAGAGAGGCTCCTTTCATAAGCCCACACTCAAGTGAGTTTAGGGGATTTGAGTCTGAGTGAGGCTCCACAGGGAGGGGTTGGCAGGACTCTGGGCCAGTGCACTGCCTGCTTAAGCCCTCAGGGGAGCTGAGCAAAGGCACCAGCGGCCATGAGCTGGGCACCAGCCAGATGATGTTCTTAAGTAAAGCCTTAGCATGACTTTCCCCAGCAGGAGAGACTAGCTCCAAAAATGAAAATTTTCAGAGGCACGACTATAATAGGAATGGAAACTTATTCCTCCTAATTACATAATTGCATAATTATGCAGTATTAAAATTATGTAAGTCGAACTTGAGGCTTAAAACCTGGCCTGGATTTCCCTCCTTGCCTGGGCCCAGAGAAGGGGGACGAGATGGAAGGCTACCTTTCACCTCTGCTGCTTCCCAGAGACTAGAGAGGCAGAGGCAAAGCCTCTGGTACTCATTTGGGCAGAAAAATCGATTGAAAGACCAACCTATTCTCTGTTCTAAAAGGGAAGGGAAAGTCACTCAGTATTACCATTCTTAGCTCCTGGAGTCAAACCAAGGATCGTATTTGCCTTTCTGAAGCCACGACACAGAAAACAGATCTGAGATTCCTGCCCCTTAGTCTCTAAGCGCACCTTTCTTAAGCTCCCAAACCTTAGATTCCTGCCAGACTTGCTCCATGGCCAAGTTCTAGCTAGATCCTACTTCCCTCTCTTGCCTTGAAGAATCAAAGACATTCATGATTTGGGTGAGGAGGATTTCACAGCTAAGAGATTGCCCACGTGGCCCAACTCCTGGGTGGGCCCGCATCTTCTCCATCTTTCCATGGACCCCTCTTCCATCAGCGAGATGGCACCAGGACTCCTGGAAGATTCTAGCAGGCAGAGTGGAATCAACACCTCCGGGTCTGACAGCAGGAGCTCTTGCCTCCTCCAAGAGCCAGACCACCTGAGCAGTGTGGACAGGCAGCTCAGCTAACCTGCTGGTAGAAGCATGGCCAGCTGTGGGGGTGGCCGGGGCCTCTGTTTCCCATAATGGCTCTGAGGTGCCACCTGGCTGTCAACATTACAGGGAGTCAGAAGGCTTTGTTTTTCCTATCTGTGTTTACTTTATCATTAAAAAAAAAATTGAGAAGCAACAGGGGGCCTGAGAGAGGAGGGAAAGGAATTCACACATTTGCCCCTGTAAAGAACAGAAACAAGTCCTTTCTAGTCCCATCTCCTGAGGGGCCCTTACATTGTTTAGGGCTGGTCATTATCTGGACCACCCTCCTGGCAGCTGGGAAGGACAAAGCTGGTGGCTGGGGTTGTAAGGGACTGGGTGGAGGGGAAGAACGAGGCATGTATGTGGGGGTGGGAGGTGGTTTCAGTGACCGAGGGAAGGACGAAGCGGGTGGCTATAGCTGTCATCTCTCAGACGCCAATGGAAAAGCAAAATAAAATCAAGAACTCCAGACAAATAGCTTTTGCCATCAAGGCCAAGCATCTGACTTATATGAATGTGGGGAGAAAATGGATGTTTTATAGAGCCCTCAAAAACAATGACTTCAGTGGAGAAGCATCCTGCCCTTACTTTAGACAGCGTCGCTGAGCACCATGGGACCAAGACACCCCGAAAGGTTGGGGGCTGTAATTTTTCTTTGGGGCTAATTAGCTTCTTTTCTTGTTAGTCACTTATGTCTACAGTTTTCAAAATATAGTTTGAACAGAGAAAAATCTGCATTCCTACTGAGTTAATTCTGTAACGGCAAATATACTGTACCTCAGGTACATTTTTCTTAAATTCCCGGCGGAGTTCAATTAAATGTTTATGAGAATGTTCGCTCTCCTCCTGCCGTGCAGACAGCTCAGAAGCGACGGAATTAAGCTCCTTCTGGAACAATAAAAGAAAAAGGGAGAGAGAGAGAGAAAAGAAAAAGATTTTTTTCCTCCTTTTCCTTTTTAATCATCATACAAAACAGTATTCTGAACAAGTTTTCTTAACTTACAAAGCTGAGAAAAGACAGGATATTGACTCCTGGTACAAATGAATAATTTACGAAACTGGGGATTCAACCGAAAAAAAAAAAAAAAAAAAAAATCCAGGACAGCTTTTTGCTGGTCTGAAGTCAGGCCAGATCGATAATCTCCCATAAAGTTGGGTGGAGTTTTTTTTTTTTTTTTCATCTCTCCCCCACCCTCCTGCCCCACCTCTTAAATTTCCAAAGGAGTGATGGCATAAGCTTGTCAGTAACTGTAGAAAAACATCTCCAAACCATGTCAAAATAGTAAAGTGCGACATATTGTATGGGCATAGCATAGTGGAAGAAAGTGCTGTCGACAGCTTTCATATATCAGAGGTGGGAACCGTTCCAACTATGACTTACTTACACTTAAGGGTTCATAAATACGCCTTTTAAGATATAGATGGCTTTTTAATTTCAGTAGATTTTGGAAAAATGAAGGTGCCAATAAGAAGCAAGCTGACCTTTTGTGTATCCTGCAGTAAATCATTTAAGGTTCACTTCAAGTGTAAGAAATATTTCACTGAAGATGCCCGGATTCAGAAGAAATGAATTAGGAGGTACCTTGCTTGTGTGCAATTAAGGCATCAGGCCAGGTTTTTCTGGGACATACCATGGAGGGGAAAAAGAGAGTGAAGGGTGGACTGGGGGTGCTCCAGCTCACACACAGCATGGTCAATGTCTGCTGGTTGCACACGTGTATTTGATCACTCCTTTTGTAGCTTTCTTCACTTTAACAGTGGCAGTTTCACACGGGCAGTACAATTCACCATGACTTGTCATGGATTTCATTTCCATAATTCAAGAAACACTCTGTTTATGTGGTCTGCTGCCTTCTTGCACCATCCCAAGATGGGCTTTTTTTCTGGACCGTAACTCGAGGAGCATTTCTGTATTTATCACCCGATTATATCCGCGGCAATCAAGCCCTATAATTTCCTAAATCCGGTGATGCAATAAATTTCTGCAATCAGATTTATTAAAAACACACACACAGATGCAAGGGTGTATTTCTAGGGTGAACTCTTTAATCTAACATATGTATGATGAGGCCCAGCACTGTGTTGAAAGACCCCATTTGTCATTGCTAATATGCATTCATCTTGCACACACAATGAAACACTTTTACCATTAGATAATGAAATAAAAGTACTATTAACCGCTGCAAATCCTTTTCCCTCTAAGAGACAAAACGTATGGTAATTGTCTTATATCATGTCTGAGAGTCGGTAAATCTGCTCAATAGCAGTTCACCATAGCACCATAAAACTCACACCCATCGGAAGCTGGAAAGCCTGCCCCAAACTCAGGATGTGTGTCTGCCTATGGAGCCTTCGGGAGAAATCAGGGAGAGAATTTCTATTTTTGGAGAAATGTCTAACCTCTTTGGAGATTCATGAGACCAGAAGGGAGAGAAGGTCCAGGCATAAAGGTAGTGATTAAAATAGACACAGGAATAGGGTGTGTGGCACTCTCCAAGGTGCTGAAATCAATTCTGTGCTACAGTAGTGGGTACACCAACCTGAAGGTGCAGGAGCTTAGGGTTCAAATGCCCCATGGAATTTTGAGCCAGGTAAGGAACAAGGTGTCATGGGAGAGAGAAACAGAATCAATTTCTAACAACCTGCCAAGGTGACAGAAGGGGGAAAAATGGAGATTTTTGGTTTATCACCACTCAAAAATAATAATTTTCCAATAAAGAAACTACAATTGACCACAACCAAAAAACCCCTGAATGACTGGAAAGGGATTTGTATTTTAAGCAATAGGACAAATAAAAGGGAGACAAACACCAACCAGGTGGTGTGGCCAAGTGGACAGAACCTCACCTGGCAGGAGAGAAAAACCTGGAGTGTCATGGTCAATTTGGTTGTGGAAGAGTGCTCACAGTTGTCCTTAGTTTTTCTTGTCCATCTTGAAGACAAAGATGTGATTTTTACATTGCTGGAGGACAATCAGTACTGGGTCTTGAGTTGACATCATTTGGTTTTGGATGGTCACACATCTGACATCATGTTCTTATCTCTGGGCCACTGTCCCTCCCTGTACTAAAGCAACCAATATACCTGGTAGGGGCTGGACCTGGACTCCTCATTAAAACCATCCAAACCAGGCTCTGAGAGGAAATCTCAGAGCAGGGTAAGTCCACCTGCCTGATATGACTACCCTGGTTCCCTCCACCCGAACCTCCTAGACTGCTGGAGGGTGTGAATCTGTCAGCTGTGTCCACATTTCCAATGAGAAGAGGCGAGATTAGGCTGGGGAATATCAGCAGATCCCCAGCCCTGGCCCTGCGTAAGCCCAGATCTTGGTGTCTTTCCTGTTCGACCCTAAAGGAGCAGACGATATGACTTATGTCCATCTTCTTTTCAACTTTGTCTAAATACACTCATCCTTCAACCCTAATTTCTTGTCACATTTCTACGGTAAACTCACTAACAACAACAACAACAATAATAATGATCACAACTACCATTTATTGGGTGCTTACACGCATCAGGCATCACGGTAAGCTCCTTGCAAGCATTATCTCAGGTAACAAACACATTAATGTGTCTGTTAGGTGATTCAATCAGGGAACTAAGAAATAAATTAGTCTATTCTAATAAGTCAGGTGTGAATTATCTCCTTGGTGGATTATAAAGGCAAAATTGTAATGCCCTGCTCTTCATAGGGCTTCTACTGCACTTCCCCACTAGCTGGGGGGTGTTCAGGGAGCTCATTTTAAACTCTATAAATAAATGTGAAAAGCATCAAATACAGTACCAAGTATTCAATAAAGGTTGGCTGATATTAATCTTATATTTAGATAAACTGAGAGCTCAGTAAACACCACACTGGATCAGTGATTCTAACAGTTTTACATTTCACAGGTCAGTAAAAATCTCACCTAAAAAGAAAAAAAAAAAAAACCCATAAGACCTGCCAGGCTAATGCCAGTCTTACTGTATCAAGCAAAGACATTAAAAACCACTCTCTCTCACCCTAAAAGATGGGATATTTGAATATCAACAAAGGCAAGTGGGCCAGTGACAGAATTGACAAATCTTTAAAAATAAACACATTTAAAATAAAGAGCTCACAGCACTGTATTTGGAAGGAACAGAAAAAACCCTCATCCACATAAACCAGAAGTGGTCTGAAGTAAAGTTTTAGAAACTGAGTGTCTGAACCACGGAGCACACACACAGCTAGCCTCTCCTTTGATGATCAAGCAGAATCCCGGATCCTCGCCCAGCCCAGCCCAGCCCAGCCCCCAGCCCCCAGCCCCCAGCCCCAGGGAGCCATGATTAACACAGCCCCAGACTTTGGGCCAGGCCCAGGCGGGGTGGAGACTCATCTGATTAACCGGCCATCAGCAGCAGACAGACAGCCCGGAGCCCGGCGCAGACCATTCAAATAATGATCATCATAAACAGCCCATTTGCAACTAAAAAGAAATAATTTTAATGAGCTTGAAGCAGATGATAGATGCAGCTGAGGCTCGGGCCAATGTGCAGAGAGAAAGGAAGCTGGGATTGAGCTGCACCC
This sequence comes from Micronycteris hirsuta, assembly GCA_004026765.1. Classification (NCBI taxonomy): domain Eukaryota; kingdom Metazoa; phylum Chordata; class Mammalia; order Chiroptera; family Phyllostomidae; genus Micronycteris; species Micronycteris hirsuta. The sequence goes on along the minus strand of PVJI01000085.1, from coordinate 197,550 downwards.
AGGACCAGGAGCAGCAAGAAAAAGCTGGGGTGGCGAGGAAGGGCTCTTCTGATGGGATGGACAGCCCTGTCGCTAGCCTGCTGTAAGCTCCCACTGCCTGGGGACTGCCCCTAGCTCCAGGTGCTGGGCAACCTATGGGCTTAGACCTCTAAGGCACTCAGAGTCTCAGAACGTCTGAGCCAGAATCACTGTCCAAACTTCAACCACATACACCCCTCTGCATGCATTTTGCCATATTGATATTCCACATGAATTTCTATTTACTTAATATTTATATTTTCAAAACAACTCCTATTTCTTTCTTTTTGATTGAGATTTGCAGAGCTTTAAGTTCAATTTTAAGATAGAACTTTTCCATCCTTGTAACCACTGCTCAGGTCGAGGTATAGAATGTTCACATTCCTAGCACCTTAGCAGGGTCCTCCTGCCCCTTCTAGTGAGCACCGCTTAAAGGTAACCAGTATTCTTACCTGAGCATCAAAGATAAGTTTTGTCTTTTCTTGACCTGTATGTAAAGAACCTCTCTTTTTAAAATCTAAATAAGTGCATCTGAAAAGGGAAATTTTAATGACTAGAGAATCCTATGCCACACACAGATTACAGCTTTTAAAAGAAAAGCACAGTGAAAACAAAGCACTGATGCCTGTCATGGTTATAAAAGAAGGTTGGTTGACAAGAGCTCGAGAGGCGTTAATGGTAGTGCGCTGCCAAACAGAGACTTCCCTGCCGTTAGAATGAGAAGGAACGGGAGGGTGCTGAGGCAGGATAACCCACTGCTCCTCCCGATGCGAGGCAATCCTTTCTAAAGCCAGACCTACTTACTGCTAATAACCATCTCATGTCCTGTCAGTGGGTGCATGCCCCACACTTTGGCAAACAACTGAATCTGATTCTTCCATTTTAGAGATGAGGAAACAGGAGCAGACAACTTAGGCTACCTGCCCAAGCCACAGAGCTGATGTAAGAGGCTGGATTTCTTCAGAGGGGAGGGTGGGTCTTGGGTGGGGAAGAAAAACTGTTGGTTATCTAGGGGGAGGCAAGTTAAACAATCTTAGTTCAATTGTCTCCCCAACCAGGAGAGATTGGGACTAGCATTACAAGAATACGTAATTTTGAAAGAAATTTAACACCTGATCCCAAAGTGTCAACTATGTACAAAGTTTTGAGCTAGATGTTGTGTTCTTTTTTTTTTTATGATTTTATTTATTTATTTTTAGAGAGAGGGGAAGGGGAGGAGAAAGAGAGGGAGAAAAACATCAATGTGTGGTTGCCTCTCACATGCTCCCTCCTGGGGACCAGGGCATGTGCCCTGACTGGGAATCAAACTAGCAACCCTTTGGTTCACAGGCCCGTGCTTTACCTACTGAACTACACCAGCCAGGGCTAGATGCTATGTTCTCATAGGGGAGAAACACATAAAACATAATCCGAGTTGTGCATATGTATGTCAGTTCCCCCAATATATGTCCACACTCTTCTCAGCTCTGAAGACACCCCCACACTCAGACACATCACCTTAATTCACACCAACTCTGAGAAGAGACATTCTAAAAGAATGCAGTAATTGTTAGGGATCAGGGTTACAGAAGCGAGAACCTCAGGTGTTTCCAAGGCTGGAAAGGATTCGTAAAGGGAAACAATTCTTCTCAGTATGTCCCTCCCCTGTTCCAAACCCACTTAGGGCTCTCCACTGCCCTAGGACAACTTCCACACTTCTGATTTAGGCATCACTGGGTCCCTGCTAGCCCCTCCAATTCTCTCCACTCCTTGGTTCCTTCCCAACCAGACTGAATTCCTTGTAGAAATCCGAATGCACCGAGGTCTCCCACCTCCATGGCTCCACAGACTTCATCTCTCATCTAGATGATCTCATTCTGTCTTTGCAGTTGACCTTAGTCATCCTTTTGTCTTGATTCAAATGTCCCCTCTTCCAGGAAGGCTTCTTGGAACCTCCCCTCCAATCCTGGGCATCTCCTTTGTACCTGTTAACCCTTTCTGATATTTGTCCTCCAATTTTATTTTTTAAATCCCTAGAACCTTTCCTTCAGGTGAATTCTTACACAGAAGTTCCTTATAGAAATCAAGAGATCACAGCTAACATTTCTGAGTGCCTCTTAGTATATGTAAGACAAGGCTGTGCAGAAAAAGTCCAGCTATTGTTAACATGAGAATGGTTTGTACAACATCGATGTAACCTGGCAGCCAAGGAGAGTGGCCTGGAATGCACATGCCTAAACAATGACTATTTCACTGCACTAGCGAGTGGGGGTGGTAGACGCCACTGAGTGAGCACGTGTACTGTGTGGCCGTTGCATTCAAAATGACTGGACAAGTAGAACGACGAATCTGCATCAAATTTTGCGTTAAGCTCGAACATTCCTCCGTGGAAACTATTCAGATGATTCAGAAGTCTGCAGCTGTGGGCAACTGGTGATTGGAGGATTCATCAACAATGTGTCTGCTCATGCATCACATCTTGTGCAGTTTTCTAGTGAAACATCAAATCATCCAGGTGGTTCAGCTCCCCTGTAGCCCAGATTTGGTGCCCTGCGACTTCTTGCTTTTCCCAAAACTAAAATCACCTTTGACAGGGAAGAGATTTCAGACCACAGATGAGATTCAAGAAAATATGACAGAGCAGCTGATGGCGACTGGGAGAACTGTGTGAGGCCCCAAGGTGCCTGCTTTGAAGGGGACTGAGGCATCACTGTCCTACGTACAATGTTTCTTGTGTCTTGGGTCTTCTTCAATAAATGTCTCTATTTTTCATATTACATGGCTGGATACCTTCTGGACAAACCTCGTATACTAATGTTTACGGACTATACTAAACATTTTATGTATATTATAATATCCTACAAGGATTTACGAGTGAAGTGACAGTTGAGGTTCCAGGTCAGGTATAGAAAACCGGGATGAACAGATTTCTAATATAGTCTCCAACTTCCCCAACACAGACACAGAACTCTGCTTTCTCTTTACTATAGGGAGATGCACCCAGAGATGTTGGACCCTCATTCATCGAACCATCCATCCACCCACCCATCCATCCATCTATCCATCACCTCTGCTGTGCTGGATATTAGATAAGGGAGATGGCAATGATGAATCAGATACTGCTGTATGTTCCAAGAGTTCAGAAACCAAAGGAGACAAGTTAGGGCATAAATAATTCAGGTAAAAGGGGACAAAGGCCATCATGTTGAGATATCATTCCAATGCAGGCTTGGAGGAGTGTAAACCCTAATACATCTCCTATATCTGAGATGGGTATGGAAACTAATGCGACAAGGGAGAGAGGGCGAGTTTCACCACCTCTTCTAATTAAATCACTGTGTGGTTCCCAACTTGGGCAGGGGCTGCCAGTACCCACTAAGAAGTTACCCAGGCTGGAAGTCCTTTATCTGACCTCTAACCAATCACCTAACCGACCATCTGTTTATCTACTCATCCAATCATCCGTCTATCTAATCACTCACCCAGTCATCAATCATTCATTCATCCATCCATCCATCCATCCATTCATGCACCCACCCATCTATCCATTCATCCATCCAACTAATTACTGAGCCCAAATTCTGTGCCAGGTCAGGGCTAGGTATTAGTATATAGAAATCAACCAACTCAGACCTCATCCTTGGGGAGTTCACAGTGCAGTGATGAAGACAAACAGGTCAATCCTAATGCTGTGTGCCTAAGTAAGAGATGAAAAGTATAAATAAAATATGAAAGAAACACAGAGAGCACAGTGATTCCTCATGATTTGGGGAAACATCTGACCTGGGTCCAGAAGGATGAGTGTGTCAGGTGAATAAGCCAGACACCCCAGGCAGAGGGAATGGGATAATCGCCAATAGCCCCCTAACTGGTCTTCCTATTCCTGTCTTTCATTTTCTTCTTTTTAATATATACCACTATCAAACACTCTATGCATTTTACTTACTTATTTTATATACTATAATGAAAACTCCATGACAGCAAGGTAAAGAATCTCGTCCCTCCCTTCTTATTATATACTTGGTACCTAGAACAGTTCCTGATACACAGTAGGCACTCTAGAAATGTTTGTTGCTCAAATGATTGAATATATGAACGCTATGTATCAGAAACCTTGAAAGAGCCTGGTCTGTCTGGGGAACAATGAGATGGTTCAAAGACCACAGACCTGTGTCCAAATTCTAGCTTTGACATTTCACTAGCAGCATGACCTTGGACAAAGGACTCAACCTCAATTTCTGTGTCTTAACATGGGGATACGATTTTAAGCCCACAGTGTTATTAAGACGATTCCTCGAGAACCAGATTGTAAGAACCAGGTGAAGCACTTGGCACAGTGTCTAGCATCTTCAGTGTTCATACTCCCAAATGGACTGTCAGTCCCTCAGGGTGGGGACTGGGTCTGTCTTGCTCACAGCTATAGCTACTTGAACTGAATGCCAGGTGCACTGTAGGCACTCAACGCACATTTGTGAATGAATGACTGTTAGTAGATATAAGCATGAGAAATCCTTTGTGGCAGAAGCTAGGTGGGGCCCCCTTTGGGGCACCAAATGTCCCATTCTGCTTCTTGGGTCCATGGAGCCATTCAGGGCTCTGCCATCAGAAGGAGGGTTTTCAGGGGATGCTGTTAAGGCATGGTGTAAGTACTGCCTTCAGGTGGGCCTCAGAGGCTGGCTCTGGGAGGGGGTGGGGGGATGACCTGGGATGGAGGGCACATGCTGGCCTGCCACCAGCAAGGGGACAAGACAAGATGGATGGTTCCGCAGCCCGCTGAGATGGATAACTGATCCGCACTGAGAGACAGCCCGGGTTGCCAGAGCCATCCATCACTCCCTGCACCGTATGTAAATTTCAGATGCCAAGACGTATTGGGCCAATTATCTGAGGCCGGGGCAAGGGTCGGTGTCTATGAGGAAGAGTTTCCAGCCAGGCTGGCTTTACTACATTCCATCAGCTGGGTCAGGGTGATAGTTCACACTCAGGTCAAAGAGCCCTACCTTGAGACCTGGGTGTGTGGGTGAGACTGCCAACAACTTCTTAGCCAATTTTATATAATAACTGTCCCATACAGCTTATTATATATACTCTGTCCGTGCTAACTGGCACACAAAAGTTCATTTTTCTCTCAATAATACTTGGCTTGCAGTGGATTCTCTATCCAGAACATCTGTTGAGGGAGCAAATAAATGGTCCTATGATGTAGGTACCATTTTACACATGGGACCAGAAGAGAGAAGACCACTCGCCAAGGTCACACAGCTGGGAAGTTACACGGGGATGTGAACCTATGTTTTTCTGGGTTCTTTCCTCTAGGTACTGATGGGGCATTCTTTCCCGAACCTCTCTGTCCTCAACAAGGACTCATGTGGCCTGAAAAGCAGGAGCATGACTGGGCCTGGTCAGTCTATCTGTCTGTCTGTCTGTCCATCCACCCACTCATTCATTCACTCTGTTACTATTAAGTGCTGACAACGTTGCCAGAACAAGCCAGACTCAGGTCCTGCCCACATAAATGTTTGGTCACACAGAGCACACAGACTATTAAGACTGCGGTCCCTCAGGCCCTGCTAGAAGCTCCCCCAACTTTGGCTTCCAGAAAATCCAGGTGGCAATTTGCTGTTAGTTGGAGGCAGGCTGAAAGCCGGCATTTGGCAGAAAGAGCAGGTTAGAGGCCTGAGGCTCTTGCTTACTGGCTCTGTGAGCTTGGGCAGACCCTTGGCCTCTCTGCATCTAGGGTTCACCACTGTTAAATGGAGTCATGGCGACCCCTCCCTTTCAAGCAGTGCAGGCAGGATGAGAGACCTGTGGCTGGCAGGGGGCCCAGGCTGCAAGAGGTGTCTGGAAGAGCGGGGTGCTCTGGGGTCCAAGTCTGGGGCCACCGCCAGTCCCGAGACCCCAAAAAGTGGAGGGGACATTGTGCTCTCATCAGCACATCCTATTAGCCCAATCCAACCATTTTTCACCCTCTCTAGTGTGGCCATCCTGGGCCAGACCACTGTCATCACTCGTCTGGGTGACCACAGGAGCCTCTTCATTGGGTTCCCCAGTGCTGCCCTCACTTTTCTACAGTCCCTCCCCCAAGAAGCAGCCAGAGGGATCTTGTTAAACCAAGTCACATCCTGTCCCTCCTGCACAAATCCTTCAATGATCCCCACCTGACTCAGTGTCAAGGCCAAAGGGCTCACCAGGACATCAAAGCTCCAAGTGATTTATCTCTGGCTTCACTTCCTTCTACTCTTTCCTCACCCACTCTCCACCAGCCTCATGGGGTTCTTGCTGGCTCCTGAACACATCAAGCAAGCACATTCCTTCCACAGGGCCTTTGCACTGGCAACTCCCTCTTCCTGCCCCCCCCCATTCCATATGGATTTGCCCCTTTTCTCCTCTAGGTCTTGGCTCACGTCGCCTTCTCATAGAGGCCGATCTTAACATCCTTTTAAAACAACGAGCACCCTTCCCTACCACTCCTGTCACTCTCTCTGCTTGTCTCTCCCCACGGCACTGTCATCATCATGTTTATATGGTTATGTTTCTATTTGTTTACTTCAAGTTCCACTGCCTGCCCCCCTCCAATGTCAGCTCAGAAGGACAGAGACTTTGTTTGGGTCACTGATGTATCTATCTTCAATGCTGGACACACGGCGAGCGCTCAATACTTGCTGAATGAATGCATCAGTAAATGAACAAATAAAAGATGGACTGGCCAACTTGTGTCCCAAACCCCCACCCCCTGCAGCTGTCCCCACCTCCAGGGCCCCACTCCCGCCCTCAAGCATCAGGCAGGAGGGCAATCCTGGTCCTGCTGCAGGAGGCTGTCCTTGAGAGAAGATGCCAATCAAACACCTAATTATCTTGCCACAAACCGGGAGCCACATCCGATCACTTCCTCCTGCCCTTGATTGCTGTTTTATATTCCAGAGTTCTCAGAATGAAAAACCTCATGGCACCAAAAAATAAAGTAGCTCTCACTCTGGTGGGTGTCAGGTGAGGGGCTGGGGATCCTTGTATACCCTCTTAGGGCTAACACATCTGGTCCAGTTGGGCAACTACTCCCTGTGCCCTTCACCTTCCTCTGTTAAAAGAGGGGAGGGGAAGCACATCAAGTAATCATTCATTCATTCATCCATCAGACAAGCATTTATTTGAGTGCCTACTACGTGCCAGGTACTGTTCCAGGTGCTGGGGATCCAGCAGTGGAGCAATAGACAAGGTCACTGCCTGTGTTGTTGGGGTTACCTGGCATTTATACAATTCTGTGGACCAGGCTGAATGACAGCAATAAAGATAGTGACAGACGTTGATACGCTTCTGCATGTACTAAGTGACAGATACTGTGTTAAGGGATTTATAGCCGTTCTTCTCTGAGCCTCACAACAGCCCCTTGAAAGTGATGTTTCTAACCCACTTTTCAGATAAGTAAATAGAAGTTCAGAGAGGATGGGTCACCTGTCCCAGGTGACAGCGTATCTTGACCTAAATCCCCAGAATTGCAACTTACGGCACTGCCCTCTCCATCTTGAGGCACGTGTGCTACTAGACACAATATTCTGGGACACGTGCTGACCTGCAGCCCCGCGCCCTGCATCTACCCCAGCTGCCCGTGATGAAGAGAGGTGAGTTCTGATCAATCCTCAGAAATATTCACCCAGGACATGGAACATACTGAACAGTGATCTTGGAACTTCTAGAATTGCATTGTCCAATCTGGTAAACACTTGCCTTGTGTGGTTATTTAAATTTAATACATCTAAGTTAATTTAAATGAAATATAATTACAAATCCAGTTCCTCAATCTCACAGGTCATATTTCAATGTGCTTAATAACCTCAGATGCTAGTGGCTACCATATTGGACAGTTCAGGTGCACATCACTTATATCACCACAGAAAGTTCTATAGGGCAGCACTGTTCTACCACATCTAATATGTGAGGATTTCTACCCTGCATCCCATGCCTCCCGCCTGTCATTCATTTCTTGCAGCTCCCAGAATTCCCAGACTAAACCCTGATTGAAACCAGGGGCCAAAAACACATGCTACACATGCTTAAGTCTGAGAAGACACGACCAAGTGCTGGGGAGGACGTGGAGCACCCATATACTGCTAGTGGGAAGGCAAAATGGTACCGCCACTTTGGAAGACAGTTTGGCAGTTACTTAAAAAAGTTAAACATAGCTCTTCTGGCCAAGATGGAGGTGTAGATAGACACACTATACCCCCTCGCACAACCAAAAGGGGGAAAACAACAATTTAAAAACAAAAAACAACCAGATCTGACAGAAAATCAAACTGTATGGAAGTCCCACAACCAAGGAGCCAAAGAAGACACGTTCATCCAGACCGGTAAGCAGGGCGGAGCCGGGCAGAAAGTGTGCAGTGAGACGGCAGTTTGTGGAGCGGTGGGGGCAACGCTGCAGCTGCCTGGAGAGGCCCTCAGCTGGCGCACTCAGCAAAACCCATGGCTGGCTGACCCGGACCCAGGGGTGCCGAAACTGGTGGACCGAGCGATCACTCGTACATGTGCAGATGAACCATGAGAGTGCTGGGGAGCGGAGCAAACCCCACAATCCACCATCGAGGGGAAATAAAGCCTCAAACCACTGATTGAAAATACCTGTGGGGGTTGAGGTGGTGGTGGGAGGAACTCCCAGCATCACGGGAGAGTTTGTTGGAGAGACCCACAGGGACTTAGATCTGCATAAGCCCACCCACCTGGGAATCGACACAGAAGGGTCCGATTTGCTTGTGGGTGTCGGTCGAGGTGACTGGGAGCCCACAGAGGGTGGAGCAAGTGCCATTGTTCTCTCTCAGGCCCTGCCCCCACAAGCAGCATCACAACACAGCAACATGGGTTACCCCACCTTGGTGAACACCTAAGGCTCCGCCCCTTAAAATAATAGGTATGCAGAGAAAAAAAATGGCCCAAATGAAAGAGCAAATCAAAACTCCAGAAAAAATACAACTAAGCCATGAAGAGCTAGCCAACCTATCAGATGCACAGTTCAAAACACTGGTAATCAGGATGCTCACAGGATTGGTTGAATTTCTTCGCAAATTAGATGAAAAGATGAAGGATATGCTAAGAGAAATGAGGGGAAATATATAGGGAACCAACAGTGATGGGAAGGAAACTGTGACTCACATCAATGGTGTGGACCAGAAGGAAGAAATAAACATTCAACTAGAACAGAATGAAGGAACAAGAATTCAAAAAAATGAGGAGAGGCTTAGGAACCTCTGGGACAACATTAAATATTCCAACATCCAAATCATAGGGGTGCCAGAAGGAGAAGAGGAAGACCAAGGGATTGAAAATTTATTTGAACAAATAATGAAAGAGAACTTCCCCAATCTGGCAAAGGAAATAGACTTCCAGGAAGTCCAGGAAGCTCAGAGAGTCCCAAAGAGGAACACAACAAGACACATCATAATAACATTACCCAAGATTAAAAATAAGGAGAGAATCCTAGAAGCGGCAAGAGAAAAGGAGACAATCACCTACAAAGGAGTTCCCATAAGACTGTCAGCTGATTTCTCAAAACAGACCTTTCGGGCAAGAAGGGGCTGGAAAGAAGTATTCCAAGTCATGAAAGGCAAGGACCTACATCCAAGAATACTCTATCCAGCAAAACTTTCATTTAGAATGGAAGGGCAGATAAAGTGCTTCTCAGATAAGGTCAAGTTCAAGGAGTTCATCATCACCCAGCCTTTATTATATGAAATGTTAAAGGGACTTATATAAGTCATGGAGGGATATCAACAGGGGAGTGGTAGGGGGAGAGAGGAAGAGAAAGTACAGAGAATAGGTAGCGTAAACGGTAGGTAGAAAACAGACAGGGGGAAGTTGAGAATAGTATGGGAAATGTGGAAGCCAGGAACTTATGTGTATGACCCATGGACAAAAACTAAAGAGCAGAAAAAAGAGACAACTATAATAGCATAATCAATAAAATAAAATTTTTTAAAAAGTAAAAAATAAATAAAAGGAGAAAACCTTGGGAAAAAAAAAGTTAAACATAACTTTGCCTTATGACCTAGCAATGCCCTCCTCTACCCAAGAGAACTGAAAATACATGTTCGTCCAAGTGCCCGTACATGCATGTTCACAGCAGCATTATTCACAATAGCCAAAAATTGGAAACACTCCAAATGCCCGTCAGCTGATGAAGAAACAAACTGTGGCCAATCTATATCATGTAATATTACTTAGCAATAAAAGAAGAACAGAAATACTCAGACCTGTTACAACATGGATGAACCTTGGAAACATACTACCACGTGAAAGAAGCCAACACAAGAGAGCACATAGCGTATTATCCCATTTATATGAGATGACCAGAAAATCTACAGACATCCGAAGTAGATTTGTGTCTCCGGGGCCTACGAGTGGAATCAGGAAGCAACTGTAAATGGGCACACCAGACCTTTTTTGGGGGATGACAATGGTCTCCCACTGGATTGTGGTGACGGGTACTAAAAACCAGGAATTGTACATGCACAATAGGCAGATTTTATCACACATAAATTGTACCTCAATAAAGCTATTTTAAAAATCTCAAAAGAAACAGAAGGTAGGGAAAGCTCTGCTCAGCTGCCGCTTACAATCCGTACAGCTCACGCCGGCGCTCTCTTCAGAGCCCTCTGTCCTTCCGTCAGACCGTCGTTATACTAACAGACTTTTATGGACATGTCACTGAGTGGCCCTGGGCCTCAGGCTCCGTGGTCAGCATTCTACCTGGAGTGGTTCCCAGCATCTCCATGTCATGGATGGCGAAACTGAGGGCTCAGAGAAGGCACTTCTGGCTCAAGGACACAGGGAGTGGAGGAACCAGAGTTCAGGCCAGTGTCCTGTCGGTCCCTTGTCCCACAGACCACGGGATACTGGATCCAGTTCTCCCAGAGACGCTGGCGAAGGCTCAAAAGAACAAACTTCATCCTGTGCCCTTGAAACCATGAGCTGGTGGCTGGGACCTGTCCCTTGTGTCACCTGACGCTCTGCTGGCCAGGAACCATGGGGTCAGTTCCAGATGATTTCTATTCTGAAGCAGCATTTTGTGGTTTTTTTTTTCCCTAGGGGTTTATAAACTCTGTCTTTTCTGTATCAGGTTGAAACTTAGAATACAGGTTGTCAGCCAACATGCCAGGCATTTTTCTAAAAATAACCCAAATTGGTTAAGCCATTTTTAAGCAATGCAACAGTCAGGGGAGGGAAAAAAAGTTGTTGGGTGGGAGAAGGAGGTAGGAATTTTAAAGGTGGTTTCAGACAGTTTTTTTTTTTTTTTTTTTTTTGAACAGCTTCAAACTAAATATAAAGAAGGTGTTGTCTGAATGAGATGAATTAGACCAGTGGTCGCAGGCACCGGCCACGGGTTGGGATGTGGCTGGAATGAGGGCCTCAGACGGGCTGTGCAGGGAGGCACTTCCACCCGTGTGTGCGCCTGCACACCATCTGGGGAGGGCTGAGGAGGGGAGGACAGAGGGGAGAGGAGAGTAGGGGGACAGGCAGAAACAGGACTTTCTTCAGGAGCTGGGGGAACACAGGGAAGGGGACCCAAAGAGCAGGCACTCTTCCAGGCAGGACCACTGAGGTGCAGAGGGTGACCCACCCCATTAGGTGGAACTTTCATCCGAATGCACCCTTGCTCAAATGCGCTTTACGCACTCACATCAGGGGTCCAGGCTGCCATGTTCCCTGCAGACCTCATGGGGCTGACAGGTGATATCAAGGGTGGGGCATGGAGAATGGGAGACGAATGCCCCCTTGAAAGGGGACAGTGATACTCAGCTCTGGCTGATTGGTGCCCCAGAGGCTTGTGGGCCCAGTGGGGTCAGAGGGTCTGATTCTACAGAAAAGTCCAAATTTGAAATCTAGATTTTTAATTGGTGGCAACAAATTTAGGGAAAAAAATCAACAATGTAGCAAGCAAAAATCAACAAAACAGATTTACTGGGGGCTTTGGATTCTGGGCTGCCAGTTTGAAGGCCCCTGTTAATTACATGGGATGGAGGGAATAAAACAATATTGGCTTCCATTAAGAGTGTGCTTATGATGTACCTGGCCTTGAACTAAAACAGCCCTCTGAGGTGGGCACTGTTATAGTTTCCCTTACACAGAGGAGCACAGGGAGGCACAGAAAGGTTGAGTCATTTGCCCAAGGTCACGCAGCTGAGGGGGCACAGCTGGATTCTAGCCAGAGCCTCGCTTTAACCACGAGGGGATTTCGGCTAGGTGGCTGCTGGTACAACATGTCCACGCTGCCCTGTGGGATCAGAGACCCCTGGAGATGAGAGGGTCCTAACAGTCCAGATTCATCACACCCACCTTTTATAACCTGGCTCCTAGAGAGGCTGGGGAGGAGCCTAAGGAACCAGAATGTAGGTCTCTCTTGCTGTCCACTCCACCCTGGCACTTCCCTAGACCAGCTGGCCCTGGAAGGTCTTCAGGAGGATCTGTGCTGTTTCCCAGTACCGTCCTCTCCGCCCCCTCCCCCATCTGGCCTGCTGCAGCCATCCCCCCCAAATACCCTATGGTGGGGGGTAGAGGTGACTACCTTCCAGCCATCATGGGGTCCCCAGGCTGGCTGGCTGGCAACCCCCACACCTCCAGTTCCTTCCTCCCAGGGTCCCAAACAAGGAGCCAGTTCACAACATAATGCTCATTACCATTTCTATCCCTCCTTTTCTCGGCAGATGTGCCGCATGGTGTTACAATAGTGGGAGAAGAAAATAGAAAGAAATTTCAGAATTTGTTCTCCAAAGATATTCAAATTAGTTAATCAAGGGGCTTATTATTGCTTCTCTTCTCCCTCCCTACCCAACAGCTATCCATGAAGATAATTGATCAGCTGCTAATAACTGATTACATTTTACAAGTGTTTTCTTATGCCCATTACCAGCGTGTTTAAAGACATTTTGTGAAGTTCTAATTATTTCAAATTGTTCTGCTGTAGAAAACACCTTGGAACAGTCAGTCAGTAGCTGTGTCAGGGACTCTTGTGCAGGTCAGAGCCTATTTGGAGACAGAGATCAGGGGCCTGGATAATCCCTGACCACCCCTCACCTCCTTCATCCTCCCACCTCCCTCCAATCTGTTCTCCACACGGGTGGAAGAATGCTGGCCTCCAACCGCCATCCCTTACAGATAAGCAAGGTTCCAACTCCTCAGCACACCCTTCATTCATTCATTCATTCACGTATTCATTGACTCATTCTGTCCTTCACACACTCGTTCACTTTTTTCATTGAATACAGCACAAACTTTTGTTGTCTCAGGACCCTTGTATACACTTAAAAATAATTGAGGACCTCAAAGAGCTTTGTTTACATAGATATTATCAACCAGCTGTGTTCAAAATAGATATTTTGAACACAATTATCACTGTGTTCAAAATTAAAACTGAGAAAACGTTAAAGCATACACACGCACACATTCCATCAGCCATCACAGTGACAACATCATCCCACATCATGTAGTTTCTGGAAGATTCCACCGCGCATTCTCTCACAACACACACACCAGATCGACAGATGGGGCACTGGGCCATGCAGGTGCTGTAAGTGCAAGGGTGAAGGTTCTTAAGCAGATGGAGAAGTCAATCAGGCGCACACGAATGCAGGCAGCCTGTCTGCCTCTCTCTTGCCTTCGCTCTTCCAGGCTGCAGGCCTGGGATCAACCATGCTCAGAGGTGTGGCTCTGGGATAGACGAGGCATCTGTGGAGCTGATAATAATGCCAGGCACTTCTCTGGATGTCCAGGGAAGATGAACTAATCAGGTGGTCAGAAACTGTCTGAGGTGGAAAGATGTCAAAGGGGTGTCAGGATGAAGGGGATGAGCAGCTTGGGTTGTGAGGAAAGGGTGAGTGTAGGTGGAGGAATGCCCACCATTAATATGGGGAGAAGTCTCTCTTCCGAAGGTCAGTGACAAGAGTGTAAGTGCGTAAGTAAGCAAAAGCTGAGGATGATCCTTCTGGTGACAGCCTCTGAGTTAGATATGATGGGCGAAATGGGACTCTGTCCCCTCCCCCACCAAGCCCTAAGCAGTAATTGTTAAATTAAAAAGAACAGATGAAATAAGAATGCAAAGGCTAGGCCACAGAGTGGGAGAAGGTATGTGCATTTACCTAAAAAGATTGTGCCCAGAATAAAAAAAAAAATGCCTAAAACTTCATTTTAAAAAAAGAGACTACCTAGTAGAAAAATGGGTGAGAGACCTGAACCAGCGCCTCTTCAAAAAGATTCTAATAGCGATGAGTGCACAAGACGCTCAACTTCACTGTCATCAAGGAAATGCAAATTTAAGCCACAACATGATACCTCTACATACCCATTAGAATGGCTAAAATGAAAGAGATAATATCAAGTGTTGACGAGGATGTGGGGCAACTGGAACTCACATATACCATTGGTGAGGGTGTCAAATGGTATTTGGGAAAACTATTTGGCAGTGTCAACTAAAGTGAAAATATACTGACATATGCACTGTATGACACAGCAATTCCACTGCTGAGTACCTATCCCAGAGAATACATTCACCAAAATAGAGCTCACTATGCAAAGCATGGTCATGGGCTAGCAGCATCAGCTTCACCCGAGGACTTGTGAGAAATTCAAGAACAGAAAGGACTCACCCAGATCTACTCCACTGGGGTCTGTATTCTAACAAGATCTCCAGGTGATTCATAAGCACATTAAATGTTGAGAAGCACTGATCTGGAGTGTTCTTAGAAGCACTATTCATAATAACCCCAAACTGGAAACAACCCAAATGTACATTAACGACAGAATGAATAAATTTGCGATATATTCACCCAGTGGCATACTGCAGTACAACCATGAGCATGAACGAACTACAACAAACAACAATATTGATAAATCTTACCAACGTAATGTGGAGCTAAAGAAGCCGGATGCAAAAAGAGTACACATTCAACGATTTCATTTACACAGGTCTAAAACCAGGAAACGAATCAATGCAAACAAAGTCAGGAGAGTGGCTGTATCTCGGGGGGCACTAGAAGGGGTACAAGGGATGCTTCCGGGTGGCCGGGAACAGTTCGTTTTTTGATCTCAGTGCTGATTCACAGGTGTGTTCAGTTGTGGCAATTTGACAAGCTTTCCCCACTTATGTGAATGATTGTTCTGGGGGTGGGAGGGGGAAGAGTTGGAGGAGGGAGGTCCAGCTCTTTTTCTTATGTCCAAAATACTCTGGAATCTGTCTACATCTTGCTATCTCCACTCCTACCAAGCCCCATTATCGCTTGCCTGGACCGGTGCAGTAACCAGGCATGCATCTTCCTGATGCTCCTACCTCCCAACACAGCACCCAAGGGGGCCTGCACTAACGTGAATCAGACACCATCACTCCCAGGCCAAAAACTCTTCAGTGACTTCCTTTCACTCTGGATGCTGATGTCCCAAATTCTGCCCACAGCCAGCGAGCTGAGTGTGTTCTGGCCTCTCCACCTCTCTGCTGGTGATCACACCTCCTGCTTTCTGTGTTCCAGCCGCCCTGACTTTCACGAGTCAAGCATTTGATTACCTTGGGCCTTTGCACCTGCTGTTCTCCTTGCCTGGACCTCTCTTCCCCTAGATTTCCCTATAACTTCTTCAGGTCTTCTCTAACCGTGAGGTCTAAATGGGACCCTGTCCTTATTCTCTCTTGGTCCCTGGTGGCTCAGAGCATCCTGATACACCTCTGCTTGTTTGCTTCTTGCTGTCTCCCCCGCTCAACTTTGATAGCAGGATCTGTGTGTATCTTGTTCACTATTGTGTCTTAGGCTTGTGATAGCACCTAGCACACACAGCGCCAGCCCCCTTGAGCAGAAGGAAAAGAGCTGGTCTTCCCTCCAAATGCTTCTCCCTGATGTGCCACAATCTTCTTCCTCGCCTGCCATTCCTCATCTGTCCTTTATTTCTGGTGTTATGGGTTCTTTGTGTTAGTAACATATTTGTTGAGGTAGAACATCTATTCAGGAAGGTGCACACAGTAGGTGCTCAATAAATATTTGCTGAAGGAACAAGGCAAAAGGTGGGCTCAAACACCCAAAGACATATTTGCAAAGCATTCCTGAACACCTCCTGATGCTCAGTTGTCATTGATTTTAATGGCTGTATCACAATCTGGCTGGCCCACTTAAAGTTTTAAAAACCTGTCCTTGAGGAACGTTAAGAAAATGAGACAGAAAGGCCAAGTTTAAAAACAGAATGGTTCAGTAAAAATATCTAATCAATGGCTTTTGGGTCGTGGGGTGACCAGCAGCCATGTTTGCCAGTGACCTGCAGCCATGTCTGCCAGTGACCTGAGCCAGAAAGCAGCTTTGTTATGGGAGGTAGAGGTGATGTGGCCAAGGGGAGTTTGGGTAAGGGCCTGGGGGGTCACCTGGGCCTTCCGAGGAGGCCTGGCAATGGCTTTCAGAGGCCTCGGCCTTCCCTGGGGCTCAGCCCTGGAAACAGTAGGCTGTCTTAGGGGTTGGGACAACAACTTCTAAAAATAATTTGTTCTCTTTCTCTGGCCAGCGTTTTCAGCACAAAATGGTTTATCAGAAAGTGTGACATTGGAGAGCGCTTTGAAAGGGGCCCTTGAGAAATCCTTCCTAGCTTGGATGGGTGGGAGGGTCTGAAGACACTTTGAAACTTTCCATCGAAAAGGGATGAAAGGAACATGTACTTGTTGAGCTCTCCCTACAAACTAGGCACTGTGCAGGTGTTTCCACAGGCTATCTCCTTTATTAACCACTTACTGTGTGCAAAGCCCTGTGCTCAAGGCTTTACACATATTACGTCATTTATCATTATTAACCGCACATTGCCACTGTTATTAACCCTGTTTTACAGATGCATAAACTGAGGCTTTGAGAGGCTCAGGATACTGCCAGAAATGGGCAGAACTGGACATTGAATCTGGGTCTGCATGTACCCAACTCCACAGTGCCAACCCCTGTCCTGCCCGCCTGCCCCTGGGAAATTCGGTAGAAATGGACTGCGATTCCCTCATGGCAGGTGAGGGTACTGTCCAGACACCACCAGCTGATTTGAGGGGACTCCCATGGGCGAGAGGTGGGACGATTTGAACTTCAAAAAGTAATTGTCAAGGATTAAAATCCATCAGAAGTTTAAATCCAGTTTACAAAAAAATAATAAAGAAACCGCATTGCACCCTGGCTGGTGTGGCTCAGTGGATTGAGCGTGGGCTGGAAACCAAAGGGTCGCCGGTTCGATTTCCGGTCAGGGCATATGCCTGGGTTGCACAGGCCGGGTCCCCAGTGAAGGCCATGTGAGAGGCAACCATACATTGCTTTCTCTCCCTCTCTTTCTCCCTCCCTTCCCCTCTCTCTAAAAATAAATAAAAAATCTTAAAAAAAAAAAAAAAACGCATTGCAAAACCCTTCATTTGTCCCTTTGGAGGAGGCTGGGGAACCAAGTCATTGCTCTGAAATCTGGTGAAAAAAAAAGCCGGGGAAGAATCAAGCTGGGTGCCTCACAGAGGGCTCTGGCCCCAGCGCTGCCATCAACACCACTTCCTTTCAGCTAACCACACCTGTTACTGTTCCACATGCGCAATCCCACTTATACCTGCCACCACCCAGAAAGTCACCCTTTTACAGACAAGAAAACTGAGGCATGGCATGTTCCTACTCCTTATCTAAAGTCAGCAGCCGCTAAGTAACAAAGCCAGTATTTGCTCTCAAGTCTGATTCCAAGAATCCAGGTTCTTCCATTATACCAGTTATTTTAATAGCAAAAGTTTTTATACTGCTAAATATATGCATATGATAAAAACTGCAACAGTACAGAAAAACTTAACATTAAAATGTTTTTTTTTTTCCTGGAGGTGATTGTTCACCGTTACTCTGTGTCCTTTCAAAGATATTTCATTCGTATTCAGGCAAATGCATAAGCATAATCTTTCTCTTGTTTTACTCAGATACAGCCCGCTACATACCATGTTCTGCAACTTGCCAGTTTCATGGAATTTATCTCACTTACTCCTTTTCTGAGTACATAGAGTCTGGCTTCTTTTTACAGCTGCAGAGTACTCTTTTGCATGGAGGTAACTTATCTTGTGCATCTGACCCCTTATTCACGCACATTTAGGTTATTTCCAATCCTAATGGACACTTAGGTTATTTCCAGGCTTTGCTATTCTAATACTGATCGTGCATCTCAAGGATAAGTTCGTAGATGAAGAAGGCCGGGCCCCAGGGCAGGCACATTTGTAAATGGGATGTATACTACCTGCTGGCTCTCCAATGGGACAGCATTGATTGTCGCTCCCGCCAACCACAAGAGGGACTGCCTCTCCCCACAGTCATGCCTTGATTACCAGCCACACTTTGTTAGCAGAGCGTCAGGACAGCAGGGATGTGAAACGGAAAAAGAGGAGGGACACACACAATTGGAGTGTGTCCAGAAGAGGGTGAAAAGGAAGATGTCGAATGTGCCAAGGACTTGCTCTGCGATGTCAGAGAAGTCACTTGACACCTCCTTCCCTGGCCTGAAATTCTCCTTGAGCTACATGAGCTTGGGAGGCAAAATGTCGGCAGGGGCGCTGGGGGTGCCTGAGTGCCCTGGACCAACGATCACTGCCACCAAACAGCATGTGCCAGGCACCGGGTGTGGGCGGACACGTATCACCTCACAGTCACCTTGAGGGAAAGGTGCTATTGTTAGTCCTATCTGCAGACTGGGAAAGTGAGGCCCAGAGAGGATCAACTGCTTGCAGGGTCACAGAGCTAAGAATGTGGTGACCCCAGGTCTACCTGTCTTCAGGATCTGAAGCCTTAATTACTGTGTTATCCCAGTCCAAGGCTGTCTCGCTCCCAACTCGGTGACCAATGAGCTCACCCTGCCTTGAGACCCCATTTTTGCTTCCTCCTGTTGCCAGATGCCTCAACCCTGAGACTTCCTTGCAATGGAAGCTTCCTGGTGACCTCAAACTGTTTCCTCTGAGGGAACTGGAGTCTGGGCACAGCTCGATGTCCATGAAGACAAAGCAGGAGCTGCCTCTAGCAGTCTTGGAGGCCTGCCCATGGAGGTCATTGAAATTTTTTTCTTTCTGTTTTCGCTTTCTCCCCTGTAGAGATGGACTGGCGCTGTCAGCTTGGCCACCCAGGAGCCCAGCTGGGTACCCACTGGAGGTGTATGCCTCATTCACTCATTCAGCAGATATTTATTGAGCATTCTCCATTGAGATCAAGAGCCCAGACTCCAGAAAACAACCTGAACTTAACTTCCAGCCGCATACTTCTTAGCTCTGTGACCTTGGGCAAGACACTCAACACCTATGAGCCTCGGTTTCTGCATCTGATAAACAGGAATTATAACAAACCTCCCAAGGTAACCAGGCAGTTGAGTAAGGAAGGAGCATTCAGAAGTGCTCAGCACAGGATCTGGAGCAATGGACGATGAGTATGTGGCAGGTGTTGTTCTGATTATTATTGAGCAAGACTGACCCCTTCCCTGTCCTCAGGGAGCATAGAGTCATCCTCACCAGCTCCCCTGGAGTGTCCTTGAAGGGGCATTTGATGTCTGCCTGGGTGGGATCATAGGCCACTGTCTTTGCCCATTCTTGCCGTGGGGACCAAGGCCTGCCTTCCGGTTCCTGCAGGAAGACCTCGGCTGACCCCAAAGTCAAAACTGCCACCTCTTCCTTATCCATCCTCCACTATAAACATTCTAAAATTAGCCAGCAGTTGCAGACAGAGGAGCTGGCTTCTGGGAGCTGGGAGCCTTTGTCTCTGTCCTACCGAGTAATGAATGGTCAGTCTGGGCCACCCCACCAACGGTCTCGCGTTTACAGCTGTTCCACCATCAAGGACACTGGGGCTAATGGCTCTGAGACAAGAGATCAACTGGAGAGCGCCAAGATGATGGATGCAGGCGCCCCACTCCAGGATGCTGGCCGCCGGGCCGCATGTAAAAGGGAATGCTTAATTTGTTCAGCGCCACAATTACCTGGAGCCTGCTCCTCAGGTATGATTGAGTGCAAAAAGGGTCCCAAGTGCGGTCTCTGTTTAGAGGAATTAATTATTTCAAGGGGCACCAACCTTTGAACTCAGCTGCTTGGATAACTTCCCTCACCCAATGATTGGGGCACACCCTGGTTAGGTCCCACTCAATGTGAAAGGAAACAGGGAGACTGAAAGCAGGGCCTCTGGAGGGCCTTGGAGATTGGTTTTCATCTCCCTATCCTGCCCTGAAACATTTTTGCATCAAGCCGTCACCCTGCACACTTTTAAACAGATACCCTCCCAATTCAACGCCCCTGCCCCCAAGGTTCTATGCACCCCATCGGAGCTAATCCAATGAGCCAGTGGGCCACGGCACCCCTGCTGAATTACAAGGATTTCTCCTGCCAACCAAATATTTCATCCAGCTGTAGATATCATGAGGAAACGGCAAACAAAGAGAGAGATTTAATAACTGGAAATAAGACTAAGGATACAGATAGTTTAATTTTTTTTTGTATTGCATCTAATTGCAATCAACAGTAGACATCTGACACAGTGACAGCCTCAGCAAAATTGCTGCTGAGAGAACAGAATCTTTGTCTAAAAATAATCAGACATTCTGTGCACCACTGTTTGTTATAACGGTAATCGATGCTGGAGGCTTTGAATTCCATCAATTTATAGATCTGCGCCGGCCTGCCTGGCGATGGGGTGCGGTGCTCGGGGGCCCTCGCCGGCGCGGGCAGTGCTGGGGCTCGGTGTGTGATTAAGATAAGCCCCGATTCCTTTCATACATTCCTTATCAGGGTCTAATTCTCCAGCAGGTAGAGATGTTCACAACAGTTAAAGATTAGTGCAGCTTCTCAGACGCCAAATTTGAGGGTATTGATCAATAAATCAAATCAGGCCAATCAATCGCCCAATCAGGAGAGTCTAGCCAGTGCATTATTACCGGCGCCTCCAAGCCAAGGCTTTTCATGGGTTTCATCAAAACAGCCTCACCTTGGCTTCCTGCCAGCTGATGGCTTGCCTAATAGACTCCGCAGCCGAGAGGGGCTCCTGCCCAGCGGAAGAGCAATAAATTTCTCATCAAACAGCCGATGGAGAAACAAGATGAACATCTGTTTTGCTGCAATGAAACTCCTGTGTTCTTCAGAATGCGCAAACCGCCTCTGACAGACCACCCCAAAGGCGGCTTCCCTGGCACGCGGCCGCCCCACAGAATATTCCGCCGGTTATTTCAATCAGGTAATTTAAGGAGACTTTTGCATTCTTCTCTCTGCAGCTGCCGGAGCGCTGCAAAGACTATTCCGGCACAGTCGATAATAAATGCCATCCTGGGACCCTGTAGTATGAAGGCAATTTTATGATACCCATTATGTGGCAATGTAACTTCATTAAAAGCTGTTTATTCCCTCTAAGCATTTTAAGCACTTTCCCTCACCCATAAAGGAGGAGCCGGGAGGTTATTTTTACAGAAAGGGTTCTAGGCCATATTTCTTCCCTCAATAACATGCAGGAGCCTCACCCACTGGCCTTCTCACTTCAGCAGCCCCCAGGGTCCCAGCAGAGAACTGTTTCCCCTGGGACTCATGCACGGGGCCACTTCAGCTGCAGAGCTGGCAGGTCCAGGGAGGAGCGGACTAGGAGGCCTCAATCCTATCAGACCCCAACAAGCCCTTTGTTCTGAGTCCTGTAAGACAGGGATGAAGAAAGTTCCAGAATATACCAACAGGGAACAGGCCAGCCAAAGGGAGCATTTTCCAAACTGGGGGCCCCTTGGACCTTTCCTTTAGCATTTCTATGTTGACACTAATCCAGAGAAATTGCTCCTTGGACTGTTGTGAAGGCCTGATTCTCTTTCGCAGGAATAGCAGCCACTGAAAGATTATTTCATAGTCCAGGACTTGAATGTCATGTGTCAATCTTTCTTTGGTGGAGGTCTGCAGATTCCGGGGCTGAGAGCAGCAATTCTCAAAGGTCTGCAAGATTTGTTTCCCTCCCTTTAAAAGTGTCTGTTCACGTCCTGAGCTGGAAGAGTGGGGGCCTTTGGACCTCCATGGAAGTAGCAGGAGGGAGAGAAGTGGAATGGATGCTTCTGCAGTGAAGAGCACCCTGCAAACACCAGAAAGATCAAGAACACCGTGGGTCCCCTCTGTACCTTGGTTTCTCCACCCGCCAAGTGGGGCTGATGATACCCACCCTGGCGTCTGCTGTGAGGTGCAGAGATGATGCTGAGCACAGAGAAGGCCGGGCTCAGCGAGTGATGACGAGGATTCCCAAGCTTGTTGTCTGAGAGGACAAAGGACACTGAGTGGCCGAGCTGGGCAAGCCCACGGTAGGCTTGTGCCAGGGCCAGGAAGTTCTGGGGGCCAGAACTCTACCTGGGATGCAGAGGGTCTGGAAGGCAGAACACACGAGGTGGAGGGGAGTGGTTGGGGAGGATTAAGCACACCTAATGTGGCGGACACAGAACCAGGATAGAAGCCACGGGCCCCCTGACACGGCACGCAGAGCCACAGGGAACAGGGCAGGACAGCAACGACAAAGAGTAGTAACAGTGTGACAGCCGATGCCTGTAAGCCCGAGCTCAGCTGCAGTCACTCTTCTAGCTTGTTTAATCTGGTAGAATAATTATTACCCCCATTTTGCAGATTAGGAAGCTGAGGCCCAAAGTAATAAAGTTAGTCTTTCCAGGCAGAGTTGATCATTTCTTGGGTGATGACTGAGTGCCAGAAACTGTTCCCATGCATCTTCCATGCATTCCCTTAATTTATTTTTATAACACCCCTCCCAGGTAGGTATTGTTATTACCTTCATTTTACAGGTGAGAAAACTGAGGCTCAGAGGAGAGAAGTGACTTAAGCAGTTCAGTAGGGGTGGAGCTGGGACAAGAATCCATTCCAAAGTCCTAGGCACATTTGGGGGCTGTTTGCTGGCGTCCCAGGGGCCTCGCTGGGCTCCCTGGTCACTGTGATGAGGAGGGGAGTCCGTGGCCCCTCACAATCTCCTGGGTTCCACTACTGTCCTGTCTAGTCTGTCCTTTGCATGGTCTTTGCTCAGCCTCCCTCTCAGTCTCCCCTGGCCCTGCGCTGACCACTGCCCTCCCTGCTGTCCTTTCCTGAGCCTTGTAAATGCCTACCATCCTCCAGTGAGCTCCAAGACGCCACTTCTTCAGGAATGCCCCCGGGCCCCCAGAGCCTCTGCACTTCCCCATCAGAGCTCTCTCAGCGCAGGCATAGGCACTCTGAAGTCACTTCACGTGACCATCTCATAGATGCCTGTCGCATTGAGCCCTGACTCTGTCGTGTTCGCCTCTGTTACCAGCCACATAGCAGGTGCTTAAGAAATGTTTGTTGAATGATCAAAGTGGGGTCCCCTGAGGTGACTCAGTCCACATGTGGCGGAACCGCAGGTACCCAAACTCCCCATGAAAAGAACCCAGGTTCATGCCGAGTTTCTGGTGGCCTTCCCCCCACCCCCCACCAATGGTATCTCCATCAATTCAGTCCTAGTTTTAGGCCATGTTTCTGTTTTAGATGTGGAGACAGGGCAGCTAACTCTGTGGCTTTGTGAGGAAAAAAACCCGGTGAAGAGTAAAGAGAGGGGACAGAGTCATCTTTCCACCCTCAAGCTAAGGCAGTTGCGGAACAAAGGCGAGCCAGTCAGAGGGCCAGGCCTGTCAAACTGGGAGCAAATTATAATCCTGCCCGATCACGGGGCTGTCCACCAAAAGGACAGATCTGTGCAGGGGTCTCGCACACAGAGAGCCCACAGTATATTAGATTTATCATACACTCCAGCCAAGATGTGCTGCCGAGATTTCAGGGCAAGATTTATTACCCTGGCTGGTTTTTAAAATGAAAGTGAAAAGAGGATATTCTGGCAAAGCCACGGGCTGTTAATGGGGTGAGAATCACATAAAATGGATCATCTTCGAATCTCTTCCTGTGCATGCACAGAGAGACCTTTGCAAAAACCCTGGGGGTTCCAGAAAAAGAAGCTGCTTGACCCAATGTTTTCACAATGACCTGTTGGCCGACCCTGAGTGAATTACTCTCATTCCTTGGATGTGAAGTTCTCATTTGCAAACAACGACAATAGCAGTAACACAAAATAGTAGCTATAATTTATCGGTTGGTTACTATATGCTGGATACCTTGCATGGGCCAATTCTTTGAATTGTGACTACCATTTGAGACAGTTGCTATTTTCATCCCCATTATACAGATGAGGAAACTGAGGCTCAAAGAAGTATAGTCACTTGGACAGTCTGGCAAAGTCAGAATGCTAACCTGGAGCCAGCCCCAGTCAGAAACCTTCACTGACCTATGGCTCCGGGAAGTTAGCTCTATCTCCTCAAACAAAAGCTACGGGATAAACTCAGACTTCATCACCCCTGTTCTCAAAACGGAGGTTCCAACAAGGCAGCCCCAGCCTCCTCCCAGTCCTGGGAGTGTCTGCTTTTTGTGGAGACAGCTTCAGAAAAAAAAAAAAAAGCAATTTTATTTTGGTTTCTCATGATAATTGCTTTTGGTTTCTCTGGATCCCAGCAGGATGCTGGCAGGCACAGAGTGGGGGTGGGGCGGGGTACACAGAAACGAAAGGATGTGAATCCTCACAGGTGAGGCAGCACAGGACGCAGCACAGGTGGCTAAAGGAGCTCAGGACGCAGAGGACCTCAAACTGTAGAAGAGTGATTCTCCAGTGGGGGTGATTTTGCCCCTTGGGGACATTTTGGCAATGTCTAGAGATACTTTTGAATTTGTCACATGCTACTGGCACCTAGTGGGTAAA
Source organism: Micronycteris hirsuta (assembly GCA_004026765.1). Lineage (NCBI taxonomy): Eukaryota > Metazoa > Chordata > Mammalia > Chiroptera > Phyllostomidae > Micronycteris > Micronycteris hirsuta. The sequence continues at coordinate 172,804 of PVJI01000085.1, read as the reverse complement.
AGCCAGGGATGTTGCTAAACATCTAACAATACACAGGACAGCCCTACTGTAAAGGGTAATTCAGTCCATTATGTTGGCAGTGTGCATGGTTGAGAGGTCCAAATCTGCAAAGAGCTGGGGACATTCAGCCTGGAGTACAGAAGACTCAGGAGGGGAGAATCTTACATACTTGAAGAATGGGAGAGAAGCTCAGAGCTGTGTGGGCAAAGAAAGTTACACACAAACAGGTTTCAGGTCAACATCAGGAAGACAGCCTTGAGGGTCAGAAGTGAGTTCCCTTGTCCCCAAAGCTGTCCACGCAGAAACTGGACAACTGGTGGGCTCTGCGAGAGGGAAATAAAGCCTGCGACAAGGGGTTGGACACAATGACCTTTGCCTGTCCAATCCTGACACTGAATTAATTAAAAAAAAAAAAAAGCCCCCAGAAAAACAGCAATGCAATTTGAGGTTCCTTCTGGAGTTTCCCATGGATTATCCCATTTCGCCCTGCGGGAGGCTCAGAGGTAAACTCATTTGCCTGACATCACAAAGGTCATAAAGGAGGAGGAAGTTAAGGACTGGAATTATGAAGATACCCCTCCAACTCAGCACTTCTCCTGAAGGTAAAGCACAACCCCCAGCCCTGTCCGTCACCACTCTGATTTAGCATCTGTTAGGAAACCTGGACCCAATCGACATGTGAGGCCTCGGTTCAACAGTTCAGCCCTCTCTCATGCGAAGGACACAAAAACATGTTCATAAGTTGACCAGCCCCCCACTTGTTTTTTTTAAACAAAAACATTGCTGCCAGCAGTGAAAAGACATTGTCCCCAGCACACACTTTAATTGATGTCCCTGACCATTCAGGAACAAGGATGAAAGAAAACTCGCTTTATTAATAGGCCCTCATGCTAATTAGCACAATTTATTGTTGGAGAGGCCGCCCCCGCCTTCTGTAAACGTTACGAGTGGGGACAAAAAACTTTTGTTGTGAACCCGAGACACCAAGACAGCCAAGCCCGCCACAAAGAGATGGGGAAGCATGAGGCCGAGAGAGGCCGCCCCGAGGCAATGACTTTCACTTCATAAATGTGCGCCATAACCTGGCCACTTCTCAGCGATAAGAAAGCCCCGAATCTAAATGTTGGCCGTTTCTGCACGAAAACATGCATTTCTCGCCACTTTGAGAAAGGCTCCCCAATGACTTGAGCAGCTTTGTTGAAAAGTCCAAAAAGGTATGGGCGGGGATGGGGGGAGTAGGGTGGGAGCTGGGGGAAAAAAACCTTAAATGTTTAATATTCAATAAATGTGTCAATTTTACATACAGAGGCAAATGGGTCTTTATTGAGGAATTGGTAAATTTCCTCCGAGAAAAGTAAGTGCATTTTAGCCTTCAAGGAGTCCCAGCTGAATAGAAATGGAATGTGATTTGTGATAAAACTCAGCTGCTCTATAAAAGACGTTAAATAAATGTTGCTGTTTCACCAGGGATATACAAAATTGATTGCATTATAGACTGATTCTAAGATGCTGCATCCCTGTACGGCCCCCTCATCAGCTGCCATGTGTGTGGGAAGCTGCTTTCAGAGACAATTTAGATTTCATCGCAACTCCTCTTTCAAAGGCAGTGGCAGAATTTTCTAGAAATGCAACCTTTTCTGCCCATACTTTGTTTTAGGCTGAAACACAGGGAACTGCTGATACTTGACCATTTTGGACTTCCAAAAAAAAATACAATTTCATCTGTATCTAAATATTTCTGGGGACTGGCTTTGTCAACTGTGCAAAGCCACTGAGAGCATAAAGGAAAATGTATTCGCTGTTGATTCCAGGCGGAGGCATCACAGGTCCTCTTGTCTGCTCACCAGAGGGCGCCCCGGGCCTGGGTGAGAATCTTGCCTTCCCTTCAGCCCAGCTGGGTGAGTTTCGGATTATCTCCTGTCCTTTCCGAACCTCACTTTTCCTCATCTGTAAATGGGTACAACTCCACCTTTTGCTCAGGGTATCTGGAAAATCGAATGAGGTAACAGATGTGACCCTAGCTAGGAAACTGTCACGTGTTCAGAACCAGGTAACATAAGGTATTGGCTGTACAGCCAACCAGAGGGCTGCAGGTGGGCTATACGAGGTGGATAGGTCACACATAGCCTTGCCCCCGAGGAACTGATTAATGTCACTAGGAACGTGTGATCTCTCAGGTAAGAAATAGGGTTTCAGGGATTGAAGAGTGGATCCAAATTAATTAGGCGGGCTTTCCAGAAAGTGGCAGTCTGGACTCAGACACTCTCAGACAGGTCCACGCAGCCACGCCCCCACCATCCCATTCCCCCTGTGCAGCCAGAGTGTTTCAAGATACAAACGGATGCTGACACTTTCCTGCTTACACCCTCCCCAGGCTCCCCATCTGATTCAGATAATCTGAACTTTCCAGCTCAGCCTGCAAGGCCTATGTGGTCTGGACCCTGCCCTCCCCTCCAATGCATCGTCTCCCACAGACTCCCTTACTTTGCTCTTGCTGCTCTGCCCCTTTATTCTGTGCTGGGAAACTGCTAGCCCCAGGGCCTTTGCATGTGCACTTGGAAGCCCTCTCCTTCCAGTTCTTGGCCCGGTTTGGTGGTTCCCAAAGTGCAGTCTTTGGACCAGCAGCATCAGTGTCACCTGAAAACTTGTTAGGAATATAAATTCTTAGACCCGTTCCAGGCCTGCTGAACCCGAAACTCTGAGGAGGGTGCCCAGCAATATTTTTAACAAGTCTTTCAGGTAATTCTAATGTACGTTCAAGTCTGAGAACCATTGGTCTGGCTCAGTCCCACCCCCTGTCAAGTTTCAGCTTACAAACTGCTTCCAGAAGACCAGGACTCCAAGACAAGGTCAGGTTCTTAGTGTCATGGGCCCTTCCTCATTTTTACGAAGCGTTACTGCAACTGTGATGTAATAATTGTTACATGTCTGTGTCTCTTGTTGGCTAGACTGAAGCCCCATGAGGTCAGGTAGCAATGTGCCCCAGCACTGACTTAATTACACCCAGCAAAGAATATGTGCCCAGTAACTATGTGTCAGATGAGCAAATGACTGAATACAGAACAAATAAATGAGCGTTCGAAGAACGGCAGATGTTCATACAGAAAGTGCCCCCAGGGCCCTGGCAGGATAGCTCAGTTGGTCAGAGCACTATCCCAAAATGCCAAGGTAGGCAGGTTTGATCCCCAGTCAGTTATATGCAAGAATTAACCAACGAATGACTAAATAAGGAGAACAACAAAAATCGATATTTCTCTCTCTCAATCTCTTCAATAAATTACAAAAACAGAGAATGCGTTCCCCGGAATCCCATTCTCCATCCACCAATCCATAGAGCATCCCCGTCTAATTTTCCAAGTATCACCCCAGTCAGGTCGGGAGCCAATCACAGTGGTGCATGGAAATGACCATCAAATTAGAAAGAAAGAAAAAGACAAACCAGCAGAGTAGAGAATCCCATCCAGTGGGTGAGTTAAACCTGAACATCCCCCAAACCTCTCCTCCCCCAACAGCAGAAAAACTTCCAGAAAGCTTTTCTGTGCAGAAAGCTTCCAAACAAAAACCTGCAGACTGACAAAATCGCGAGCAGGAGATCTGCCAGTCAGCTCGGAAGATCGCAGCCCCATAGCCTCTGTATCTTCTGGCTGAGAGACCAAGTCTGTGCTAAGCCCGAGTGTATTGGAAGCTTCTTGATGTTCCATGGCAGTTTGCTCTGCTCTTAGAGCTAAAGCTGGAAGGAAATCATTTCCTTTCCTATAACTCAGAGCAATTATAGTCTCTAAACGTGGACATCTGGCTCGCTGCTTCTCTCCTTACTTACGTTTTCCAAACGGTATCAGTTCTGGGAAGATCAATTATTACTGAAAAGTCGAGAAACGCTCACCGGTTATTTGCATTGATTTGGTTGACAAGACACAGGTTCCTTATGAACTACGAATGTCCGTGGAGGGGACAAGGAGGAGAAAAACCAAGATGCCAGGATGGCTCAGGCCTCCATCAGTGCAGGGAGCAGAGGGGTGGAATGCACTGCCCAGGATGGGGACATGGCACTGTCCTCCCGCAGCCCCCCAAACAATGCTGTTTCCATAAAGACAAATGGGTAGCTGGCATCGGCCAGCGCCACAAGCAGCCGCGACAATATAATTGGCCTGTTACCGCATCATCTTTAATCAATAGGATCCGGAGTTTCCACAGTTTGTATGGCCCAAATCTCCCTGGCAGCCAAGAACCAGCGGGTTGTTAAAAGGCCCGATAGTTCTGCCTCGCTAATGGGTGGCTTATTCCCTCAGCCCTGCTGATTTTTAAAATAAACCTAAATCCAATAATTGTTTAATGTTTATTTTTATTTAGTTCTGGTTCAGATGCTCTGCGTCTCTCTGACAGAAATTGATATCTGGCTCATGGTGAGCTTTATTCACACACACACACACATACACACACCCATTTGCCACATGCCCTTTGGGAAGTGGTCTCTTTATTTGGCCTGGCTGAGGCGTGGGCCCACATATCCAGAGTGAGAGACAGACAGAAGGGCACATTTGCCAAGTTCTGCTTTCTCCACTGGCTCCTCTCCAGGGACGTGGAGGGGGACCCTGCTAACCTTTCACAGGAGAGCCGTGTTCTTCACTTGGGCAGCAGACAAAGGTAACGTCTGGCTTCTGCCTGTGGCCTGCGTCTCAGCAAACAGCTCTGGCTTCTTCAGTGTCCCTGTGGCCAGATGCTGGAATGATGCGCCAGAGAGGGCACGTGTGCCTTTCCTATGTGTGCTCATAATAAACAGGCACCATGCTCTGGAGGTCCGCTTGGCCACCTGCGTAAGACAGTGACACGGGCCAAGGCTTCCCTGCACACCCAGGGGACTAGGAGGCGCTAAGCTGCTGGCACTGGCTGGAGGGAGACCCACCCCACCCTCACACAAGAAGCCCCTCTTGTCATTACTTGTGTCACATCTCAGACAAACAGGGGAGATTCTGAGCATAAAGGCGAGGTTTCGGTGCTGGTCCTCCTTCAAGCTCAATACTGTCGCAGTCCTAAGACGTGTGACTCACCTCGCTAAGAGGTTCATGAATTTGTTCCCAAAATCACTTCAAACTGATGACCTGAAAACTGAGCTAGCCAAAATCAAGGCACATGCAAGGATGGACTAGAAACTTTCTTCTCACACCCTGCACTGTGGCCATCAAACTGGGGGCTGCCCCACCTCCACACAGTCTTTACCTCCCACTGAATCTGAACCCATCGATACTGAGAGGGTGATGCGGGGTATCACCAGCATCCGTTCCCTCCTCCTGGTGCCTAAGTCATCAGCTGGTTCAGACACTCGCTAGCCTCTCCCTGTCTCTTCCCCTGATTCCCACACCTCCACTGGAGTCACTGATTCCAGACACAGGCCTGTCCGGTCACTCCTTGACTCCACCCGGGCCTCCTCCTGCTTCCTGGGAGACACCCAAACTACTCCTATGGCATTTACGCTTCTTTCTATTCCTGCCCCCTCCACCTTGGCCTTCCCGCCACATGGGGCCAGAGGTCTAGGACCCAGACACTGAGTTGGGGCAATGTGCTGCTATTTTCGTCATTCTAACACACTAAAGAAACAGAAGAGGAAATGATGTTGAAGTTCCTCTTTCCACTGGAGAAAGGGAAGACTGGACTCATCAGGCAGTTTCCCCAGAGGGCACAAGAGGAATTGTTAAAAGAACCCAGGTCTTATCAAAAGAGCTGAGTTTGTACCTGCTTTGGCCACTTGCTAGCTGTGTCCTTGGCAAGTCACCTCATCCCTTTAATCCTTATGGTGGCTGTCATGTTACTAATGAACCACCTTGTCCTGGGAGGCCTGGGGTGACGCGCAGGTGCAAGCCCTCACCATCGTGGGGCCGTTATTATGGGCATCTGTATTGCTAACAGTGGACAGTTCAAATTCTATCCCCGCAATACACCCTCCACTGGGGCATTCCAACGGCAGACCGTCTCTAGCAGACCCCGCTTTCCTCATAGGGTGCATGGGTCGGTCATCCCGTGCTCCCGGCCCCCCGGGGCCACACTGCCCTGCCACCGGCCACACCAGTGGAAGTGTGTTTCTGTGTGGAACCCGCCCTCTAATAATTGTCCCAATACATACAACATGTACTCAGGGTCTATTATCAGCTAATGAGTAAATAATATTCTGTTCTAAATCCAAAAGCACTATTAGATACCAGAGGGGGACTAATGGGTATTTTAAGACCCCTTTAATCACATATTAACATGCTGCAAAGCAGGCTGTGGAGCCCATATGCCAACAGCCCTAAGACTGGGGAGGCTTCTTCCTTCAAAACGAAGAACAAAGTGGGGGGTGGGGGTGGGGAGAGAGAACGGGCCTGCATCCTCAGGTCTGGTCAAGCAGCCGGGCCACCCCTCAGGCTGGAAGGTCACCTCAAAGCTGACTTGCTGTCCTTGAGTTAGATGGATGTTGCCGAACCTGCTTCTCCTTTTCAGGGAGTGATGGGAAAGGGGGTGGATCCGTGTCCTGGGGCTGCTGTAACAAAGTACCACCAACTGGGGGGCTTAAAACAACAGAAATTTGTTCTCCCACAGCCCTGGAGGCTACAGATCTGAAAGCAAGGAGTCGGCAGGGCCCTGCTTCCTGTGGAGGCTCTGGGGGAGAATCCTCCCTCGCCTGGTCCAGCCCTGGTAGTGGCCGGCAATCCTTGGCATTGCTTGGATTGTAGCTTGTAGCTGCGTCACTTCAGTCTCCGTGTCCATTGTCAGAGGACATCCCCCTCCCCCCTTGTATCCGTTTCTTCACGTGGCCCTCTTACAAGGACACCAGTCAGGAGATTTCGGGCCCACTGTAACCTGGCAGGACCTCGTCTTCACTATGACTGCGAAGTCTCTCTTCCTAAACAAGGCCACACTCCGAGGCTCTGGGTGGATGCGAACTTTTGGGAGACACAATCCGCACCAATGTGAAGGCTTCACGCTGAGGGACTGTAACACAAAGCTCCTGCCATCTTCCCTCCCCCTCCCCCACCCACCACCAAACATTCCAGAAAAGTTCAGGCACCTGACCCAAATTCCTCCCACCAATCCATCACGTCATATTAGCAACTTAGTTTCTTATTAGCCACTTCCCATCGAATCATATTAATATTTGTTTTCCCCAATGCAATGGAAGAGTCTTCTCAGATTAGTAACTTTCTCATCACATTAGTGAAAACAACTGTTAATACAGTACCATCCAAATGTGACACAGCCTGACAGAGAGAAGCTAACCCAATCCGACTCTCCTCTACCTTGGCACAGGAATGCTGGCCTGTTGTTGAGGAAAGCGGGGACAAAGTGGGACGATGAGTCCCCTGTGAGCAGAGCCACGTGGGCCACCCTGGACAGACTGGATGAGGTTTGAGCATGGAGAAAGGTTCCCCTTAGAACAGACCAACTTAGGGGATCTCCCGTTTCCAAACACCCGCTGTCCCTGTGAGGAACATTTCAACCCTGGAATCTGCAGGGAAAGAGCGTCCATTATACCGTCCGCAGCCCAGTCCTCGCCGCATGAACTTTATTGGCATGACAGGGCAAGGCGGTGTTGCCAAGGTTGATTCGTCAAGGATGTGTGGACACAGCAGAGTCAGGCAATGTGAGGAGCTGGCAAACTGGGTTGTTGGGCTGACAAGGCCCTGGGGTGGGGAGGTGACACAGCTGATGACAGGCTGTCACAAAGTAGTTTAAGGAAAACCCATCTCAAGCCAGCTCTGAACTGACTTGGGTTCAAAGCTATCACTGTCATGTACTAGCTGGGTGATCTTGGGCACGCAGTTGAATCTCTCTGTGCCATAGTTTCCTCCTCTATAAAATGGGGGAAAGGACCTGCCTATGGAGTTGTTATGAGGAATAAATGAGAGAAGAACAGAGAACACTTAGAAGCTTGCACAGCACTTGACATGTGGTAGATCAGCCTTGAGACACAGTAATGGCAATGACTGCAAATCCCAAAGTAAGTCAAGTTCATCCCATGTTCTGAATGAGCTCTACTTTAGGCACTGTGGAAAAACAAATGTTGAGTATGGTACCGTCTCTCTCACAGAGACATGATGCAGAGTCAGGAGGCAGGGGTCATATCACAAGAGATCTGCAGGCCAAAGCAAGGAGTCTGAACTTTATCTTGAGAAAAATGGGGAGCTGTGGAAGCCAAAGCCCCCAGGGTTTTAGTAGAGCTGAGGGAATGGAGGCCTGTGAGGAAAAGAGACGTTGCTTCTCTCACTCCCAAACCACCTGTCATCCTACTGGTTCCTTCAGTCCTAGGAAAAAGAGAGGCCTGAGGGACAGCAAGAGACAGACAGAGCCAGGAAGAAACTGAGTATGGGCATCTCTCTGCCAGCCTACCCGAGTGACCGGCAGAGCCCTCAGCCTGTTTGAAGCTGCAAGGTTGCGGAATAACTTCCCTTGCCTCCAAACGGTGCTCCACGTAGCAGCCAAGAGCCTGCTGCCAAGAGGCAAGTGGCCAAGATTTCCTTCCAACAGAGATATCCCCTTGCCAATCAGAATGCAGCCAGCACACGACCCGGAAAATTGGACTGTTTGCCATCCGCCGAGCAGATGATACCGTAAGGACTCATCGGCACTGCCCAATGCCCACCCCCGACTCCCCAAAGCCTCCCAGCCAGGAGGAAGGTCTGTGCCACAAGGACCCTAACACCTGCCCCCTCCACATGTAACCTCCATGGATCAGCCTGATGAGAGCAGGCCCCTGCAGTCAAAATGCACGTGTTCGAAGTCCAGCCCTCCAAGCAACTGTGCAACCTGGGGCAAGTCCCTTGACCTTTCTGAGCCCCTTCTGTGTCTACACCGTGGGGTGTATATCTCACAGACTTATCAGGGGGATTAAATGAGATCATATATGAGAAATGCTTTCCCAGCACCTGGTCTTCATCTACCTAGAACTCTGCTCACAATACCAGCTATCCGGAATTGGGGATGGGGACCAGAGGATTAGCAGAAAAGGCCTCCAAGCAGTTAAAATGAACGTTAGAACCAACACACAGAAAGCCCAATCATGAAAAAAATTTTATACAATATTAGTAATATTATAATCCTATAATTAATATAATGGCAATATAGTAATCAGTAACCACCACCCCCAAACATTGGGCCTGACAACCCAAACACATCTTGTCATTTAACCAGTGGTGTGCTGGTAAATGCTCAACAACCAGGTCCCTGGAGAAAAAGAAAGTTCTGACGTGCACCATTTCCATGGTGTAAATCCCCCACCGCTGTCAACTTCGAGCTCCCACTGTGATGTCACTACCCCTGGAGTTAAGAAGCAAGGCTGTCAGCTCTGGTCACCACTGCATTAACCTTCCTGTGTCCCTGTGACGTCAGTGCTACTTTAGGCCCGCTCTCCAGACGAGGACGGTGAGGCTCAGACACCTGCTTCCTTGCCCGAGGTGGCACAGTGAGAAAGCTGCAGCAGCATCACGCTTTGAATCCAGGCCTGTGTGGATTTCAAAGCTCCCACTCTGCACTTGGCCCAAATTTTCCCCGTTAGCAAGCAATACTGACTTTCTTTCTTCCTCCCCGAGCCCTGGCATTCTGTGAAGCCACTTCTGTTCGCTCTCTGTCCGGGGGCCACTTTCCCAGCAAGGTCACTCTTGGTTTGGCTCTGCAGACGCTCCCATGGTCCCATCTGCTGTGACCTCAGTGACCTTTCTACTTCTCTTTTCCCAGGCAGTGAGGGACACACCTCCCTACTCCAGACAGCTGGAACCCCACATTTTTCTGATAAAACAGCTGAAAGGCCCACACCCCATATGTCCCCACCTCCGTAAGTAGCACCTTATGACACAGGGGCCCTACTGGCAGCATCTACACATCCTCTTGGCTTCTTAAACTCTAATGTGCACAAGAATTACCCAGTGTCTTGTCAGAGCATGGATTCTGATTCTGGGGGCCCCACGTGGGGCTGGGCCCCAGCACTTCAACAGGAATGGGGGTGACACTGATACTAATGGTCTGTGGTGGAACACACTTAAGGTAGCAATGGTCTCAATTCCAAACATCCAAACCCCCAAATTGCTTGTGGGCCCCCTCACACTCATTCCTCTGTGTCTCAAGTTTCTATAAACCCCAAAGCACTGACAGTCTGACTGCCAACCACAAACACTTTGGCATCAGCCCCAACCCCTGTGGTTCCCTCATGGTTAATTTCTGTGATTGTCCTTGGCTTATTCTAACTTGTATTCAACAAACACCAAATGCCCACTCAATACCAGGCCTGGACTGGTGCTGGGAATAGGGAAAGACCCCATCCCTGCTGCAGAGAGCGGATGGTTTCCTTCATGGGACAAAAAATGCCTAGAGAGTTTCTCAGCTTGGTTTGCAGGTAGTAATAATAGCAGACACGTAGATAGTGCTTACTGAGTGCTTTATAAATGTTAACTTTACAACCTACCCAGTGCAGTAGGTCTGATGATTAACTCCATTTTGCAGAAGACAGAACTAAGGTTCACGGAATTGAAGAAGTCACCTACCTGCTCAAGGTCATACACACTTGAAAAAGCAACTATTTAAACCTCAACAGGAAAGGAAAGTGTGTCACGTGTTTATATGCTGGGGACTAAGAAATGCTCTTGGATAGTAACGTGAACTTGACCCCAAGAAGGGAGGGGTGGGTATGAGCACCAGATGGAAGCAGGCAAGTAGCTGTAGCTGGCGTGAACAGGGAGGAGACTAATATTATTTAGAACTCTTGGTGTTGCAAGCATCAGAATGCCAACTCAAAGTGCTTAGGCATAAAAGGGAAACCATTGCTCATATATCTTAACAGTGTAGGGGTAGCTTCAGGCATGGCTGGATCCAGCAGCTCAAACAGTACAGACAGAGTTTGCTTTCTTCCCTTTGGCTCTGCTTCCCTCTGACCTGTCCTTGCTTGCTCTCACCATGGCTGGCTTCCCCAGTAACCTGGGGAAAATGGTTGCTGGCAGCCCCAGGGTCACACTCTCCCAGGAGAGAAGGACTCCCCCGCCCTCCCATGTTCTTGTATAAGACGTAGAGAAGTGTTATTGGAACACAACCACATTCATTCATATACGTACTGTCCATGGCTGCTTTCCTGTTACAACAGCAGGACTTGAGTAGTTACAACAGAGACCATGTGGCCCGTCAAGCATAAAATGTTTGCTATCTGGCCATTTTCAGAAAAACCTGTTTTAGACAGCAATAATAGCAGTAATAACACTTAGCTAAACTAACGTACACTGGGTACACACTGTATGTCAGATGCAGTTTTAGGCACTTGTTTGCTTCTTACATCAATGTTAGGAGGTGAGGAAACTGAGGAGTGGAGAGGTTAAGCGCAGTCACGCTCAAGTTCAGGCAGCCACCAGCACACACAGAACTCAAATTCAGTAGCCTGACCCCAAATCCCATACCCATAACAGCTCTGCTAACCAAACAAGGGTCTTCAGGAAGCTTCAGTAGGCAAGTTTCTTTCTAAATCAGGGTATGATTTTCCAAGCACTGGTTTAAGAAATACACACACACACACACACACACACTGGCTGAAGCAAGTAGTGAATCCTACACAGCTCCCTCTGCTATTGAGCTGTTCAGTGCTATCCATCAGCTCTGATGGACAGAGCTGCCCCAGTGAGCCATCAGGGTCTCCTAGTGGACAGGGTGGCCTGGACCCCCACGAACTAACCAAGGCTGCCTGTCCCAGAAGTGGGGCCTTAATGCCACTCGAGCCCAACATAAGCACCAGCTCCAGGCACCGGCTCTAGTGATAGACCCGCCTCTCAGAATAGGCTCTGTCCAGTTCTAGCCATAGGGCTCCAAGAAAACTCTGATGTTTCTCACTAATTTCAAAAGCCTTGCCTAGGAAGTTGCTGGGCAGCGCCAAAGATAGGGTCCCATCTCCTGCCCTTGGCAGGTCACTGAAAGGGCAGACTTTTACTGTCAATGGAGGGAGGCAGGGGATGGTGGTCAGGAGCATGCCTATATCCAAAAGGGAATCAGGGCTTCCCATAGGCCTGGATTCAAATCCTGATGCTGCAACTTACCAGCTGTGTGACCCCGAGCAACGCATTTCCTCTCTGAGCCTTAGTTTCCTTGTCTGTAGAATGGGTGTAATGGCAACATCCCTAGGAAGGGTAGCTGTAACTTTAAGGGACAATGTATAGCAATCATTTGGCATAGAATGTGAAAACTAAGAGAACAGGGCTTTGTAGTCAGAATGGCCTGGCCTCAAATCCTGTCTATATGCCACTGCTATGCCACTGCTGCTTCGCTGTGCCTCACTTTCCTTATCTGCACAATGGGAATCACTGTAAAACCTGCTTCGTGGGTTGTGCGAGGATTAACTGAGACTGTGGGTGGTCAGGGCTAACACAGTAAAAATGCTCAACAATTTTAGCTTTTAAGATTACCACTAGCCAAGGCATGCAAGAGATGATGCCCTCAGCAATGCAACTTCTGAGCTAAAGGTAACACAAACTGGCCTCTGGCAGCCTGTCCCAGCAAGCCAGCCCTGCAGACACCCAAACTCCACGCAGCCCCCTGCCACTGTGGTCTGGACATTCTCCTAATGGGTCTCTGACACTAGTGCTCAGGGCTATGCTGGGGCAACTGATGGGGGTCCTCAGTGCTCTGGCTCGGACATTGCCACGTCTGAAGATATGGCCAGGTCCTCTGGGGGTCTTGCTCAGGTCTCACCCTCAGCCCAAGAGACTGTGAGCTCTGCTTGCACACCCACTGCAGACCTGACATTCCCTCCAGGAGGCCACAGCCACCTCAGATTTCCCAGGGTCAACAGGGAGCCCTGGGCTGCCGCCTGCTCCCCAGCTTTACTCTCAGCATCTGCCCCATCTCGGGAAGCAGGGGTACATCTACCCAGATGCTCTGGCCAGGAGCCTGGGAGGCATTTCCACTCATTCTGTTCCACCACATTAAGCCATCCGCCAGTGAGCGCCATTGGCTCCACAGCTAGGGAAGCCCAAGCTGTCCTCCACCACCACCCGGCCTCCTCTGGGCCCCCTATGACGCTGTTTCACAGGGACCCCGACAACGCTGGAAGAGAGCATCGCTCCTCTGCCTTGACCTCCATCAGCTCCCTGGGCACTGAGTCAAGCAATTGGGCCCCTTTGTGCGGCCAGTGGGGCCCGCACGGCTGGGCGCCACCCTGCTCTCCACCTGCCTCTCCCCGCCCCTCCACACTCTCAGGAGCTCTCAGACCCCAGAGCGACCCTCCCAAGACAGGCCACATGTGTGTGCTGGTCCAGACTCACAGACACTCACAGAGGTAAAGAAGCACGCACCCTGACATGCAGAGATGGCAACACAGGCGTCCAGACACACCCTGCACTATACAGATGCACACACACCATCGACACATACCTCGCACAGGGATACACGCCTCTTTCCATGGATGACTCCTCAGCCTTCGCGGGCCATGTACTACCCCCTCCCCTACCTGCTGCTCTACCACAGCAACTGCTGATTTTCCCTGTAGGGTTGTGATCCTACTTGTTTACACGCTTCACATCCGCCTTCCCAGCCTCCTCCTGGCCTGTCTGTGCCAGGAGGTCTGGGACATTTGCCTGTGTTCATCATTGTACTCTCAGCACCCAGCATACAGTAGGTGCTCAATACGTATACAGGAATATGTTATAGGAAGAAAGACATCCCCTTTATATTTTACAAAGGGGGCTGCACCTGCATGCTTGTCGATGGGTTAAAATGTGCTGGACAGACAAACACCTGCGGAAGAGCTGGGACAGGGCTGGACGGTCAGGAGACTGACTGTTCATCCCACACTCATCTGTCATGTCTGTTTTTCAAAACTGCACATTTATTGCTTACAGAATAATGCATCTTTAAAAATTAGTATTTTAAAATGGGCTACCCCAGCACTTCTCCAAACCAGCTCAGCATCCCGGCAGGAGATGCCAGGTTGGACTCCCAGGTGGATGCTGTCAACACCTGGGTTCTGGGTGGGGATGAAGTGTCCAAACACCAGCTGGGCTCTGCATGGCCCTCCCCAGGAGTGAGGGGAAGGGGCCTGGGTGTGAACTTCATACAGGCCTCATTTCCTATGCCTCCCATCCTTGTGGCCAGCCTGTCTGTCAATGAAGGAAACTGTGTTTGTCCAGGGCTGGGCGTTCCCGAAGCCACATGGCCGGTGTGAGAACCGAGGTGTAAGGGCAGAGATTGCAGTTTATTGTTTGACGGCTTTCTTCTAGACTCTTCGCAGAAATGGAAGCTGAGCAGACTGGCCTATAATCCCAAAGTCTGTCCTCACACCTTTTTTAAAAAACAGAAAGTTATACATTAAACAGCTAGCCCTGTTCTGGATCATAAATTCGCAGTATTTCCCTTATCTTGAAGGAATCAAAAAATTAGTAACAAGATTCACCAGCCCCATGCCATATCCTCTGGCGGGTGCTCCAAGCGTTCCAAGTGACTGTTCCCTCCCGAAGTCCAGGCTGTCTTTCCCCCTGGCCTAATCACATGATGGACTTTCTCCAAGTGTCTGCACACAGCCAATCTTCTTAGAGAAGATAAAGGTTTATAGAAAAAAACCCCAAAGGTGCTTCCAGTTGGTCATTGCTATTAAACGCTCCCCCCGCCCCACCCAACTCTGCTCCAGTGGGTCCTTCCTGTAGGTGGAGTGGGGAGAAGAGGGGATTGTCTCTGATTCTCTGTTTTCACCTGACATAATTGAAAACTGGTTTTCCATTAACCTGCTCCCATCGATGGCTGTCTGCCTTGCCTCTCTTCTGTGAACCTTCCTGACTCTGCCTCTTGGGAATCGTGTTGGCCCTTTGCATATCTCTCCAGGGATTTGGTCTAATTTCTATGTCTTCTGAGGGTCCCATTGGCCTTACTGATCCCTGGACAATGTCACGTTAAGACAATGTGGCATCTCACATCCGCTCCTCATCCTGTCTCCGTGAAGAGCTGGTGAATACTCTCCTTCAAATGTACCTCATGGAATATCTGTAGCTGTTGCAAAAGCCACAAATTACTATCCGTGAGTGACCCTTCCCCCTCCCCAACTCCCTCCATTAGCTTAAAAATGACTTACAAAGCAGAGATGGCAAATATATAGCATGCATGTATGTGGTCACTGCTGCCTCCCACACTCATGGCAGACATTACTAATAGATCACCCACTCCTGCCCTACAATCCAACCTACTGGTGAATTCAGTCAGTTAGACCTACACAGTAAATCTCAAATCAAGTAATTCTTACCCCTCCTCCACCCTCCACCATTCTTTGCTCTCCTACAATAACCTTGAGCTCTATCTTCTAACTTCTCCTATCTCCTTTCCCAGAGTGTTTTCTTTTCTTTCTTTTTTTTTTTAAAGTTTCGATCTTTTGAACATAAACCAGATCCTAGCACTTCCCTATTGAAAATCATCCAATAGCTTTCCACTGCAATTAGGATGCCAGCTCTATCTTGGGGTCAGGCCCTGCGTGAGCTGCCTCGTTGGTCTCTGCTGTCAGCATCTCCTGACTAGAACGTGAATCCCTTTACGGGAGGGGTTTTGGCCGCCCAGTTCAGTGGCCCCAGTGCCTAGAGCCACACCTGGCACTTCAAATGCTTGCTGACTGAATGAGATTCGTTTGCTGAGCCAAAATGTGATCTGAGAATCCTTCTCAGGGCGGTAGCTCAGGAATCTACCACTGAGTTCTCGAGTTGATATGCCAGATGCAACCTACTTTCAAAGCCTGTCTGGGCGGGTCTACACATCGGTAATTATTCGGGAATGAGCGTACAAGTAAATCATTTTAGCCCTCCTGACCAGCTGACTTTCATTCTATGCAGAAGACCTTTTAGTGGAAAATGGTTTGGTGGGGTTGAGCTTTGAGCCCAACAGGGCTGCTGACGGGGTCCCTCAGTGTTGGGCACCTGTTGGCCCCGACCCTGGCGACTCCGTGAGGAGCTCCATCCGTGTTTGAACCAAAGCATCAGCGAGGCTGCACTGCAGAAGGAGATGCTCAGGAAAGTCAGGCCGCGCTGCTGCCGCCGTAGGACATCACTCTTCACAACTCGCTGAGTTGTCAAGATGGCTGGAAACCGGTTCTAGAAAAGCTAAACTCTGGAAAGCCCAGGAGTCTCAGAACTGGAAGGCAGAGAGAAAACCTTTCTGAACAAGGAGCCCTGGGGGTGGGGGAGGGCTGAGTTCACTGACTGGTTTCCCTGTCCAGAAACACCTGGGAGCAAAAGGTGAATATTTCTGTGGCTTTCGCCAGGTTTCTCGGGGAACAGGGATGATGGCAGAAGGAAAAGGAGATGGAGGGAGAGAAGAGTAATTAGTGCTATTAATTACATCTCAACCACAGCCTATGTTTCTGCCCCGGGATTAAAGAAACATTCATTTGGAACGACTATTAAGTTCTTAGATTCAATGCTTCACAAATCAGGTCGGTGGAATGAAAATTCTTTCCCTGTAGGGACCAGGAGGCAGAGAGCAAAGCATTTCTACCCAGGTTGCTGCAGCCCAGCTGGAAGCCAGGGCTTGTGAGCCAGGGTGGAAGACGGTTCCCTTGTTACTGTTGCTGGCTGTTTCTGTTTTGTTTTGTATTGTTTTGTTTTAAGCTGCTTCAGGCGGGCACATGTTCCAAATGTATAATCTAATGTGCTATAAAAGTCACTAATGTGATTATACTTTTATATCATATTAGAGAAAATGAATACTAATTCAATACCAAACACTAATTCAGTAGAACCCCAAATTGCTGAGAGGCTGCAAAACGTTTACTGTGCTGAACTTTCCGGCTGGTGCCTGAGAGTGTGCTGATGTTTTCAGGAGTTGGTGGATCTGATTTGGTGAACTGGGTGGTCAGAGATGTTGGGGTCTGTCATTTCCCCTGCGGCGGACAGATGCCCGGGTGGGTCCTCCCAGGGAACATACATCCTGTCCCCTTAGGAGGGACTTCTCAATGCTCAAAAGAATTTTTCAAAACACAAGGACTGCAAATCCTTTCGGATTTAAAAATTAAGTATGTTGTTCAATACAATGGTGTTGGCAGATCCGAGTCAGGGTTGGGAACAGCTTCTTGGAAGGCAGACCGTGAAGAGCTGTCCTAAGAAGTTAATATTAATGGCCCACATTTACTGAGCATTTACTATGAGGCAGGTGCCTGGTAAATGCTTTCCTTCCATTCTATTTACTTAACCCTCAAGAGGACCCTATGAAGTAGGAAAAGGAGGAGTAGACAGAGGAGGAAAATGGAGGCTCAGAGAGGTGAAGTGACTCATTCGAGGTCACACAGCCTGTTGAGGAACAGCGCTGGGAAGCCAGGCCAAGCTATCTGGATACAGAGCTGCATTCTTTGTCACTCAACCTAACTGCTACCTAGGTAAGGTGTTGGGCCTGTTTACCAGACAACTACACTCTAACTACATTATTTCATGTTAGTCTTGAGGCAAGTCTTGGGTAGATTTGCTATTATTCACCTTATACAGATGAATGAACTGAGGTTCAAAAAATTGACCTAACTTGTTTAACATCACATACTACATAGGATGCAATAGAGCCAGGACTCAAACTCAAGGCTGGCTGGCTCCAAAGTCAGGGCTGGTAAGCACCGTACTTTACAACCTCCCAAGTCCCCAAAACCAAGGCCGCTATCCTCAAAGGAAGGTCCCCATACCGCTGCTCATCAGCCCCTCTCACTCCAGCTGCTCTGTACTGTCCTGGAGACTGCCCCTACTACTTCTGCCCTGGAAGTCCCTGGAAGGGCAGTGTAGGTCAGCTTCTGAAACAATTCTCATCCTCTGGAATCTCTCTTGAGGGGCCCCTGGCTCCCGGCTCCCCCAACACCTCCATCTCATGGGCGCGACGTCCCAGTTTATCATCGAACGTCACCAGCACCTCCCCGTCCCAAGTCAGTCGCATCCAGAAATGCAGGGCCAGAATTACGACACGTCAGTTGCCTTCGTAAATAATATTTTGCAATTTCCTCATCTGGGGGCATGGATAAATTATTCTTTTGCATCAAGGTTACGCTGATCAAAAAGGTGGCCTGGCTGGCCTTCCTCGAGAGTGGGGATAAAAAGGAGGCTCTGATTACATTAAGGCGCCAGGCGGAGGGGGGGAGACCTGGGTCCGGGGCCTCCGCTCTGTGGCTGCATGACAATCAGATATCTGAAAATGCATGAACTCTGATTTTAAGGTCCTGCTGGAGAAGGGATTGACGTGACAAGCAGGTCTGACTTTCACATCAGTCTTGACGGTTGACAGAAGGAGCCCTCTGATTAGAGTGCATTTAGCACTGTTTTCTTGTTCCCTTCACTGAGAGCACCTATCCGTCCCGCCACAATCACATACACACACGCACACGCACACGCAGACACCCACGCATACATATACGCTCTCTGTCTCCACAGGCTGCGATGGGCTGAATTGTGCCCCCCAAGTTTGTATGTTGGAGTCCAAATCCCCAGAACCTGAGAATGTGCCTTATTTGGAGACAGGGTCTTTACAGAGGTGATCAAGTTCAAATGCAGTCATTATGTTGGGCCCTAATTCGGTAAGACTGGTGGCCTTATAAAAAGGGGAAGTAAGACACAGTTACGCATGGGAGGGAGATGCCTTGTGAAGCTGAGGACAGCCCTCTCCTAGCCGAGGAGAGAGGCCTCAGAACCAACCCTGCTGGTACCCTGCTTTTGACTTGAAGCCTCCAGAACTGTGAGGAAATAAACTTCTGTTGTTTAAGCCCCCAGCCGGTGGTACTTTGTTATGGCAGCCTAAGCCAAGGAATACAGAAGACACACATTTTTAAAAGCAGGAAGCAAGCTATCGAGTGGATCCTACTGGAATGTGGGCATGACTAGCATCTGAAGCTAAGTTTGTGTTCTGAATTATGTATCTACTTATGGTCAGTCTGGCCGCACTAGAACAGAAGCTCCATGAGGTCAGGCGTATCTGTCCACTGCTATAACCCCAGCAATTAGAATAGTGACCGATTCGTAACATTAAGCTGTTAAATGGATAAGTGAATAAATGAATGAATGCCGGAAAGAATGCGTTTGTCTTTACACACTGCAACTTCTGCCTGGAAGGGTGGTAGCCAGAGATGCCTCTTAAAACAGAATGCAGTGGCCCACGCCAGCAAGGGTACCCATGCACCTCTGGCTGCTTTGTGAGATGCAGAGAAGGAAAAAGCAAGAGAAATGCTGCTCCCCTCCACCAGCATTTTCTTAGGTGCTCAATAAATATCCATCAAGTGACTAAACAATGGCAACAGAAAGCCCAGTCCTGCATAATCACTTGGAAACAGCCAGTGGGACGCCAGACCCAATCCACGAGCGTGTGATGGTGGGAGTGGGCCAAGCCAGCCTTCTGGCCAGCTAAGAGATCTGTCTGTGCTTCTAGGGGAGGCCAACAGCACCAGCCCCTGCTCTGCCTGGCCGTCAGCACTGAGAGATGGTGACAGACACAGTCCACTTCTCCCCACACACACTCACGACACCCCGGGCCATCAGTCTCAGCAAGATGACGAGATCCAGCAGTCCCCTGCTGCCTGCCCTCCATGCATCCAGTAGGCGCCCAATTCTCACTGCCCTCCCAAATCTGGACGAAACTGCGAATTCTCCCTGTCAGTGCTGTATATCACTTTGAGATATATACCATATTAGCAGAAAGAACTGAATTATATTGCATTCATGATGCAATTAAACACTTCACTAGGAATCAATGTAAAACTGATGAGGCCTGAAAGTAGTGCATATGGCTTAGAACATTATAAAACATTACCTTCACTCAAATCCTTTTCAGTAGCAATTTAAATCTTCTTACAGTTACTGCTGCCAATGGTAAACCATCTACTGATTCATAACAGTGCATGGTAACGAATGAATTTTTTTAAAAATTTATTCAACTACTAAATTACCCATGAAACCGGAATAGCTGACAGGAGTAATCTGAATTATTATTAGCTCTGCAAGTATTCTGCATTAGCCAATTTAAAACCACGGTTCTCAGGCAGGAACCAGTTAGCACAGCCGGAGTGTTAAATGACTGCAATAGTTCTTCATTTTACTGCTGCTTACATTTAAAGGTCAAGAGATAAAAATTACATATGACTCCAAACATAGGAAGGGTGTTTATCTTTTCCTACGGATCGGGTCAGTTGTAAACTTTAAAAAACATCTGAGGTGCTATCGTCCAAACTCAAAGGGCTTCGGAATATTTCGGAATCAGAAAGCAGGTGTGGGGGTGTTTCTTCACCCTCCTCCCTCACTGTATCCTTGTGGTCTTGAAACTTGCTCCCCTAAATGATCTATCTAGTCCGTATTTTTCTTCTCTGACCTTCCCATGCCCCCAAGCTTTTCTTAAAGCTCGAGCAGCTCTGGAAGGATCTTGGAGCCGCAGTAGAAGGAAGTCACAGGAGTGGGCGTTGCCTCCGCACCAAGGGGTCATTTGGTCCAGCTCTGTGCCTCCTGCCTGGGCAGCAATGAGACAGAATCTTCCAGGCCCCACTCCCTTCCTTAAACTGCTTTCCTGTCCACGCCTACTATCTGTCGGTGTTTGCCCCCCTCCACCCACCCCAAAGCCCAAGGGAAAAACCAGAGAGAAAGAAGCAGTTTTCTTCCAGAGTCCAATGTTATCAATGCATGATTGAACAGGAACCATAAAACACCAGCCTCGTTTCTTTGTGTGGCTCCGGTGAGATGGGAACGTGGGTTTTGAGCTCTGTAGTAGGAATGGCTAGGCACGTTCAAGGCACAATTCTTCCCCCCCCCAAATTTCCTGTCTTTGAGGGAAATGTTTTTCCTCCCCCTGTAACCACAAAGTTAATATATGCTCGTAATTTTAAAATTCAATTGATGGGAAAGCACACAGAGAAAATAAGTTTGACAGCCCTATCTTTCCATGTTGCATTCAGCTATCAACAAATAATGATTAAGCACCTACTGTGCGCCGGGACCCCGGGGCTAAAGCCGTAAACAAAACCATTGGAACACTCTGGGGTCCGCTCTTCTCTGTGTGTCATCTAACATGTACGTGCATTTGCAGAATTGTTTCAAAAATGGGATCCCATTCTACTACTTGCTTTATTCACCCAACAAAGTGTCCTAGACACCTTTACCTGAAAGGCTACAATTCTACTATGTGTAAAGACCATGTATCTACCCAGACCTGCACAGCCATTTTTCTGCTAATATGAACCATCTGATGAATGGCCATTATTCGGGTTACAAGTCAGGGTGTGCAGAGTCTTATGTCAAGGAGGATGTTCAACCTGCTTGGGTGTTTTAAGGGTGAGGGAGTGGGGAGAGTGAGGGCGCTCCTGTGGGAAGTCCTTTCACCCACCAAAGAAAGCAACTGTGCCCCTGCACTCTTCCCTCAATGGTCTTTTGCACACAAGCTGATTTCCACGGATTGGCGCAGCTTTAAACTGGGAGCCCTCACAAGCTTACGAGCAGCAGCAGCAGCACGAATGTCTGCTATTTGCAGGCTGGCAAATCCACCTCGGTGAGGGTAGCAGCAACTGCCCACCTCCTCTGTGCTGCCAGGAGGCCTCCAGTGAACCAGTGGGTCTAACCAGGGCGATTCTGCCTCCTGGGGGACAGTTCGTAATGTCTGGGGACATTTTTGGTCATCTCACTTTGAGGGGAGAGTATGTATTACCAGCATCTAATGGAGACCAGGGATGCTGTAAAACACTCAACAAATGCACAGGACAGCTCCCCAAACAAAGGATTACCCAGCCCCAAATGTCAATAGTATCAAGCTCAACCTTGCTTTTATCAAAGGCTGAGACAGTTTAGGGTGGTATGGTTGAGAGACTGGGTTTTGGACAGACCTACATTCAAGGCCTAGTTCAGCCAATGGCTAGCTGGGTGACCTTGGACAAATGATTTAACCTCTCTGAACCTTGGTATTGTTCATGTCCTTACCTACTTATTAAAAGTATCAACTTGGGGATTACATAAGATAACTTGTGTTAATTATTATTATCAGCAGCAGCAGTGTTCAGTGACATTACTACCACTTATCTTGAAAAACTGAAATGCAGTATGCCCCGTTTCAGTTAACAGGGCGTATTAACTGAACTCCCCAGCCCCAGGTAACCACCGTTCTACTTTTTGTCATTATGCACTTGACTCCTCTAGGTGTCAACCCGACCGTATGATACAGTGGAATCATACAGGTTCATCCATGTTACAGCGTGTGATGGGACTTCCTTCCCTGTGAAGGCTGAATCACATTCCATGGTATAAACACTTTGTTTATCCACTCATTCGTCAGTGGGCACTTGGAGGCCGGCCTCTGGAGTCAGAACTCTGACCATCCCACAGGCAGCCTTGCAGTGCCAGACTCGTTACTGACCTCTCTGACTTTGATGAGTCTTCTGTAAAATGGTGTAACAAGAGAATCTACCCGAAACTATCCCAATTCCCTCCTCACTTACATCTGCATTTGCTTGCTAGGGTTTCCATAAAGTAGCATAGACTAGGCGACTTAAAAAACAGAAACTATTTCCTCACAGTTCTGGGGGCTGGAAGTTGCAGATCAAGGTGTCAGCAGGGTCTGCGCCTCTGAGGCCGCTCTCCTAGGCTTGAATTGCGATAGACAGCCTGGGTCTTCACATGGTCTTCCCTCTGTACAGGTACTTCTGTGTCCTAACTTCCTCTTCTTATAAGGACACCAGCCATACTGGATTAGGGCTCAAACCAATGACCTTGTTTTAACTTAATTACCTTAAAGGTAAAAGTAATACCTACCTCTAAATACAGCCCCATTCTGAGGGACTAGGGGTTAGAACTCCAACGCAGGGAATTTGAAGAGACATGATCCAACCTACAGCACCATCTTCTACCAGAGGCTGGAAAGCTACAGGGTTTGACTTCTCAGCCTCTCAGGCAGCTTCAAGTGGCCAGTGAGAGCTCTGGACAATGTGGTAAAGCTCAGATATCCCTGAGGAGGGCTTTGCTTCATGAATTAAAAGGCAAAATCCTCACTGGAAGTAAAGCTTTTGCCCTCTGCCCCGCTGGGTTTTGCCTTCTTATTCCTTCCTGGCCTGCAGACATGAGACCCGGAGGAAGAGCGGTCATCTCTCAGCTATGAAGATGAAAGGCAAGGTGCTGAAATGGAAAGACAGAAGAATCGCCTGCCTTGAACTTTGTCACGTGAGAAAAACAAATGCCAAGACGCCAAGACGCCAAGACGTCCTTCAGCCGGTGAATGGATAAATAAACTCAGGCACATCCAAACAATGGACTATCATTCAGAGCTAAAAAGAAATGAGCTATCAAGCCATGAAAAACACAGAGGAAACTTAAATGCATATTATAAAGTACAAGAAGTCCATTTGAAAAGGCAACATATGTATGACCAGCTACATGACATTCTGGAAAAGGCAAAAAACTCTGGAGACAGTGAAAAGATCAGTGGTTGTCAGGGGTTGGGGCGGGGGATGAATGAATTCAGCAGAGCACAGAGGATTTTTAGGGCAGTGAAAATGCACTGTGTGGCAGCCTTTACTATATGAAATGTTAAAGAGATTTATATAAGGTATGGAGAGATATCAACAGGGGAGTGGGGGGGAGGGAGGAGGAAAAAGTACAGTGAATAAGTAGCATAAATGGTAGACACCATTTATGTGTATGACCCATGGACAAAAACTAAAGGGCAGGGAATGGGGGGGATGGGGGCAGAGGGGAATAAAGGGGGGGAAATGGAACAATTATAATAGCATAATCAATAAAATATATTAAAAAAAAAAAGAAAATGCACTGTGTGGCACCGTAATGATGGGTACGTGACAGCACACGCTTGTCCAAACCTACAGAACGTGCAACACCAAGAGTGAACCCTAATGTAAACTATGGACTTTGGACAATGATGTGTCAACTTCGGTTCACTGATTGTAACAAATGTGCCACTCTGGTGCACGACGTTGATGTGTGAGACCGTGCATGCGTGAGGTCAAAGGGCACTCTCTGTACATTCTGCTCAATTTTGCTGTGAACCTAAAACTGCTCTAAAAATGAAATCTATTTAGAAACAAAACCCAAATCTAATGAGTTTAAGGCTCTGTTTCCAGTTATTTGTATTCCTTACAGGAGCAAAACTTTGGAGGGACCCGGGGCCACTGGATGGGCCTCATAAGGGCTGAGGAGGTTTGGGCAGACTGAAGGAACCCACTTGTTAAGGCACGGAAGCCAGCAAAGCTTGGACAAACATTATGAGAGACTGCAGACGCTGTGCAGGCCCTTCTGCGGTGCTGGGGGTGGTCAAAGAGCTAAGCACTGATGGCTCAGAAGAGCCCTTGGGAGAGCTGCAACTCAAACTCAAGGTCAGGAGGCACGATTAAAGATGGGGACCATGCTGCCCACAGGGCCTTCCCCCCAACATCATCCTCTCCCAAGATCCCAACAGGAAGCTCTGCCTCATCTACCCCAGGGGAACAGAAACCCCCACAGGGAAATGGTGCAGCCAGAGAGCCCGGGACCCAGCTTACTCACAGGCTGACTCAGTGACAAGGGAAAGCGGCTTCCTTGGCCCACGATTCCCCCACATTTAGGCAGCTGAACAAATAAATACTTTAGGAGAGGCCCAAGAATTTCACTCCTACCTGCTGTCTTCAAATAGCTCCTCCCTGCAAAAGGGGAGTCAAGCTCAACCCATGGAGGTGGTGGTAAGTAGGGCATTCATTCATTCATTCGCTCGTTCCTCTTTAAGCATGTAGGCATTCAAACTGGTCGCGGGACCTCCAGAGGTGAACAGGGTGGAGCATCACAACCTAAGGGTGTTCTTAGAGAAGCGCAGGAGAGGGGAGTGCGCAGTCTCCCCACTCTGTGAGCCGTGCTTCCCCAGAGTGAAGCTCAAGGGGGGCTGAAGGAGAGGCAGGGGGTCATCTGGGGGTTCTGGAAGGCTGACACAGGGCAAATGAGGCTGTTTATTTAAGCCTCTCATGCCTGGTGGGAAACTAGCAGTCAGGAATTCAGAGTATTCATTATGTACCTTCTGCACACCAAATACCATTTTAGGCATAACCAGGGGTGGGAATGGGAGACATTCAGTACCCAGTCCTAGCCCTCAAGGGCCTCGTGATCTAACAGGGAGGGATCATAAAGCAGTACAGGCACCAGGTAGTGGTGGATTCACTCTGAGTTACAAGCCTGAGAGATACGAGAGTTCAGAGAATGCAGGGCTGGTCAGGGAAGCCTTCTTGGAGGCAGTGGCCACACTACAGCAGAATCTTACATGCCAAGTCAGTGTGGATGGACAGCTGTATCAGGACACCAAGGGGGTATCCAGGAAAAGACGTTTTGACTAGTCATCCCCAGCCCAACTGGATGAAACCCTCAAGAAAAGGAATCACAGGAGATGCTGACAGAGGGAAACTGAGTCCCAGGAGTATCAGAGAACATATTTGCACGCACATCCCAGCCCACCATGCTGGGAAGGTGGGTGCTGTACAGCTGCTTAGCACTTGCGTGTACGTGAATGGGGAAGAAGTCCAGCGCCGAGATTCAGGCAGAAGTGGGCTCCAACTTGGAAAGGAGGCATTGTCTCTTTAAGTGAGCATAGCACTGTATCATCCTTTCTCTTCCTATTTTGGGTTTTATTAGCAAAGCAGTACAATGTTTATACTAGTGGGTATTACATTTGCCAGAACAATTACAGTATGACAAATGGTACATCAATGTAATCCATCAACCTCGCCAAGACAGGAATCCTTTACTCAGGACTGCCATTAATTCTGCTCTCTCGTCTCTGGGGTCCAGGGCCCACGTAGCCATGACAACGCGGACGACGCCTGGTGCGAACACTAGGGCTCCGTGAAGGATGGGCACCTCCTTGGTGTGCTGGAATTTAACCTCTGACACCCACTTATTAGTCTACTTGGAGCAAGAAATTAGATTTTGGGGCTGAAGAAATGCATGGCACTTGGAAAGGGGTGCTTTTTCTCCATCACGCACAGCGCCTCCAAAGCGGGAGGGATGTACACTTATGGGTTGTGTGGCCAGCCTGTCTCGGGTTGCTGGATACCATCTCTAAAGACAGGAGCAAATTAAGGCAGGGATGTGTCAAGTCTCAGCAGCAATGGCAGCTTTTACGGAAAGGGTGTGGGAACCCTGGGCACAGGGTATGAAGACATGGAGCATTGGGAGAGAGGGAAGAGGACAAGTCATTTTTATCTATACAGAAAGCCTCGGAGATGCCAAAAAAGCAAGCACCTTTCTAGGCACACAGAGGAAAGAGGATTTGATGCACAAAGGGCTCAGATCCCTTCCCAATTCCAGCCCCGAAGGATTGGTACATAGTTTCCTAACCCTCCTTCCACGTCCCCCAGCTGCAGCTTCTCAGAGCAGCTAAACCCCCATGCTTAAACATGCCCTCAGACGAGACTGCAGGCATCGGCTGCACATTCACCAGGAGTTTCAGAGTTCCTTCATTCATCCCAACCGGCGAATTGCAAGCCGGGAGCGGCTTTATAAAATATGAAACGACTGCTGTCAGTTTTTCCATCAGTTCTACATATTTTGCTGTTAACAAAAGGAACCGATAACCACTTCTCATAAGGAAAAACAAGAATAAAATCAAAGGCCCCTAATGGAGACAACCTCCAAAGTGCAACAACACAAGCCCATTTCTTTCTTTCTTTTTTTTTCCCCCTTCCCTGACAAATCAATCTGGCCATGGTCCAAGGATATAGGCAGACAGACGGAGCTACCTCACCTGTTTTATTAAGCCATTACCAGAATCATTTTATTCCCATTTATAATGTTCAATACATGGTCTGAAGACTTTTCTAATATAGTAATTAGATGGAACACTAGATAGATGGATTAAATTGGGATGATATTTTAGCCATTGTACATTGCTTTACAATATTCTGCCTGGCTTCTGAGATACCAGAGTGTGAGCGTGTGCATGTATAAATGTACCCTTTTATTCTGGACGGGAAGGCTGTACTTTGCATGTGGCTCATTTCAGCGTGAGCCTTCCCTTTTGGAAATCTGATGGAAATTTATGAATCCACGATAGAACTCGCCAAGAAATGCATCCAACATTCTGTTCCTCTGCCCCCAAGCAAAGGTTTGCCCAAGCATCGCCACTGTTGTCATGGTCACTGTAGCCGGCACTTCCTGGGTGCTTACTAGGTACCAGCATGGAGCTGAGACCTTGACATTCATCAGGAGGTTACATAACTTGGGAGATTCAAGACCACGGGCTTTGAAATTGCCCAGAGATAGGTTTAAGTTCCAGCTCTGCTATTTACTTGCTGTGTGACCTGAGGAAGGTATTTCGTCTCTCTCAGCCTCAGTTTTCCCCACCCGTAAAATGGGGATATTATCTGTATCCATCTTAGATGAACTCTTCTAGAAGAGGAACTCTTCTTAGATGTTTACATACTTAGATGATGCTGAGGATGGGGCTGGATAGAAAGTAAGTGCTCAATAAATGCCAGTCATTTTTATCTCATTTTGTTTAGCCCAAGGCGATGGCACTGTGCCCAGGTTCCAGATGGGGAAACCGATGCTTGGAGAAGGAAAACGCTGTACCCAGATTACTGAACAAGGAAGTGGCAGGCACAGGGATCTGTGTCCAGAGCTTCTCATTTAACAACCACAAAAGATTGTCTCCTTTGAATAAAGAAGACGGAGCACCTCTACCAAGAAGTGTGTGTGTGGTGGGGGGAGGATGTTGAGCTAAGCCCCTGAGCCCCTAATTTGTACCTAAGATACAGATTTAAATTATAATCTTAATTCTAAGGGACTAAGAAATAAAGGCTCAGTGGTCAACAAAGATGTCCCTTCATGCACCATCTCTTCTCATCCCTTGAGATGACACACACACAAAAATGAAACCAGAGAACAGTCCCACGGTTCCCCGCCCCCTTCTCAGGCACTGTCCCTAGGTGGAAAAACAGCCATGGAAAAGTAAGAGCTATGATGCCACTTTACGGAAGCTCAGAGAGGTGGTACAACCTGCCCAAGGTCACAGAGCTTTGGAGGTCACTTTAGGATTTCTGCAGCCCTGGAGTCCCATCCAGGTGTGAAAAGGGCTACAGATCCTCCCAATTCTGATTATGCAGAAAGAACCTAACCCTTGTTCCCCCAACCTCAGACCATCTCAGCCCACCTGTGCTGGGGCTGTATTTAGCTGTGGCGTTTTTTCCCATTTTGTGTATGAATACATGAACTGGATGAAGCCTATTAATATGAAAGAGAAGGGTCCAGCCACGAAGCTGGAAAGCTGACTGCCTTTGAAGACTTGCCTTCACCATGGTCAGGAAAATAAAATTACCCTCTGTACACATTTTTCTATACAGAGAGGGGGTTCTCAATAACTATAACTCATTAAAGAAACCCTCGATGAAACTCCAAAAATCTCTTTGCTGCCAGCTCAATCTATGGTAGTGATGGAAAAGTGAGACGTGCCTCCACGCCAACAGGCTCTGGGAGCTGCGGTTCTCACTCCTCTGCCCAGGAAATCAGGCCACTGTGCAGACTGATGCTTGCAAAGTTGTTAGGCGGGCTTCCAGTTCACCCCGACAATTCTGCCGTCTGTCAAGTACAGTCGACACGGAAGGTCTCGACCCTGGGAACATTCTGAAAGGAGCAAGGCAGGGCGGTGGGCAGCTGAACCCAAACAGAGATGAAAGAGAACAGAGAAGTCACTAGAAATGCCAAATCCTGACATTTACTCTAAGTCAGGCCTCATGACCTCACTGCTTTCCCCAACCACTCCATTCATATCCCCATTTTACAGATAAAAAGTGGAGTCTCAGAGATATTAAATGACTTAGCCACGGTTGCACAGCTAGTTCAGGGTAGAGCTGCAACTTGAACCCAGGTCTGTCTGATGTTAACATCGAGGACCTATGACTAAGAACGTCCTTTCAGTACAGTGAAGGTGGGCTCACACCCGTGATACAACAGGCAGCTTATTGCGGGGTGTGGGGCCGGAAACGCTCTTTTACAGTCGTGTCCTACTGGCAATGACCTTGGGAAGCTCAGCCCTGTGGAAGGCGTGGAAGAGCCTGTGCAATAACCACCCCTTTGTTCATTCCTTTATGTGACAGATTTTCTTATATCAGGTTTTCTTTGCCACAATAGAAAAGCCTTTCAAGGCAGGGGAAGCAATTGGCGGGGTCTGAGACGAGGTGGGGAAATGGGTCAGACAGAGCCAGGAGCTCCCACCGCCCTAGAGCAGCACGCTCTGGGGACCCAGGAGGCTTCACCCCAGGGCAGAGCTACAGTACCAACAGACTCAGCAACCGCGACCTCAACCGCCAGGATTGCTGAACACAAAAGCCCATTTCCTGAAACAACTGTTCAGGGGCTCCTTTCCTGGATCACTGGGTCTCCCGGGAAGGGGAACTTCACGACTGCCCAGAGACCCACTGCACACACTGTTCCTTATGGAGTCTGACTTCAGTGTTTCTTGCTGCTGCCAGGCCTCACTTCCTTAGAGAAATACCTTTGGTGATGACTATACTACTTCATCTGGCCTACACTCTGACTCGCAGTGGCAGGAGGGACTCTTGTGATGTTTTAGATGAGCCACCAAGGACCAGACACGGGGACTGACTTGCCCAGAGTCACACAGCAAGTGAGAGTCACACTCTTCCCCAACACAAGCACTTGCCTCTGCACCTGGAGGGCTCCAAGGGGTGGAAGGAGAATCTAACATCTCAGGAGGGGCTCCACAGCACCCAGGCCCCCAACTCTAGGAGTCGTCCTTGACCACCCCTCTCTTCTCCATATAATCCACCACTGAATCCCCAACATTCTGCTTCCTAGATGTCTCCTGAATCCTGCCCTTTCTCCCCCACTATCCTCACAGCCATGCTCACTGGGCCCTTTGTAATCTCTCACCTGGGTCAGGAGCTCCGACGTCCACGCTAGGCCCCTCTAAACTCTTCTCCATGCAGCGTATCAACAAATGTTAGCTTGTATCATCGTACCATTTGCCCTCAGAAGATGGCATCATGCCCATTTTGCAGACGGGGAAACTGAGGCTCAGAGAAGGAAACACTTTTCCTGAGCTGTCAAACAAGTATGTGGCAGGCACAGGCGTCCGTGCCGGGTCTGCTCTCACTGAAGCCTGTCTCCTGCAAGGAGCCGGAGGAGGGGTGCCTCTACCAGGAAGCTGTCTAACACCTAAATACAGTAGTTCCCCGCATCCACGGCTGCATTTCCAGGATTTCGGTCAGCCGTGGTTTGGAAATGGGAAATTCCAGAAACAAACAACTCGTAAGTTTTAAATTGTAGGCTGTTCTGAGTAGTGTGATAAAATCTCACACCTTCCTGCTTCATCTTACCCAGGATGTGAAGCATCCCTTTGCGCTGCATTTCCACATGTACACGGTATCCGCCCACGGGCACTCAGTAGCCGCCATCGTTATGAGGCCGACTGTCGCGGTATCACAATGCCGGGGCTCAAGTCGCCCTTATTTTACTTCATAATGTCTCATTCACCTCACTTCCTCTCTTCAAAGTAGATGCATTACATCATCTTCCATCAGCACAAGAAGGGCGACTACAGTACAAAATAAGGTATTTTGAGAGGGAGACCACATTCCCATAACTTTTATTATGGTATATTGTTATAATTGTTCTACTTTATTATTATTGTTGTTATCCTCTTGCTATGTCTAATTTATAAGTTAAACTTTATTACAGGTATGTATGCATAGGAATAAACATAATACGAGTATATATAGAGTTCAGTACCATCTGCGGTTTCAGGCATCCACGGGGGTCTCAGGATGTAACCCCCAAGGATAAGAAGGGATGCTGTACCTGTTCAAAACTTAGACTGCAGTACTTCCTGCCCAAACCCGTCCGAGGCACCTCCTGCACCAGATATAAAGTCTGGCCAGTCACCAAGACTCCATGGCCCTGCTCCCTCCTCCTGCCACCGGGCCCCTCCCTGTCCTGGTTCCAGCCCCACGGACCTGCTTTGGGCATCATTCATATGCCACGCTCTGCCAAGCAGTTGCTTTGGCCACAAATGCCATTGGCTATTCCTCACTCCTTGACCCTGCATGTCCACTCTCTGCAGCCTATCCTAGGCTGGGGAGGCAGAAAACGTCCCTAGCACACACCCCGCACCTTTCTGCTCCCCAAACCCTCTCCATTCTCCTCTCACTAAGGGACTCAGACCACTTAGACCAGCAGGATCCTCCTAGGCTCTGAAAAGAGCCTCCAGCTGACAAAGAGGGATGTCACATTCATGATTCCTCCTCGATCCTCCTCATGAACAACCCAAAAGAGTGGGGCCCCTTTCATCTCTGTGACCCTGCTGGGCCCCCATCAAGGGCCCTGACTTAGGGAGGCTGACGACCTGCTGGAAATCACACAGCACAGAAGACGGGACATGAGTCCAAGCTGGGTCCTGGTTTGGGTAGAAAGCTCCACAAGCAGAACCCGAAGGGAGGGGCTTATGGTGCAGGTGAGTCACAGAGAGAAGGCACTTTGGAGGAAGCGGAGTGGGCATGGGCAGCAGGTGTGGGCAGGGGCGGGAGCTGAGCAGTGAGGTGGGCTCAGTAGGAGTCCAGTCTTGGCTGGATCCCAGGGGCAGCTCTGAAGGGGGGTCCTGCCCTGAGGGAAGGGTGCTGGGTTGTTGGCAGGTCAATGGCTGGGGGCCTCCCCCGGAGTGGGCTGGGCTGTGGTGGAATATCTCTGCGCAGGCAGCTCCTGGAGGCTGAGAATCCCCTGGAAAAGGCGGCAGTGAAAAGGGCTCACCGCAGCTGATGGTTTTAGCAGGCAAAGGGACCTGCGGGGCTACCAACGACATCCCTGTAGATCTGTGGCCCTCCCTCTTCCTAGATTTCAGCTAAGAAGGGAGGCAGGTTGGGATTTCTTGCTTGACCAGAAGCCAAATGGTCGCAGCCGTCTCCTGGGAAGGAGACCCTGGGGGCTACTGTGGGAGCTGAGGTTCAGAAAGGTTGAGTCATCTGACTGAGGTCACACAGCGCTTCATCCCACTTACCACTGAGCCACGACCCCCTGTAATACTGAAGGGCTGACAGCCTCTCTGCTGGGCATCCCCTCCACTCCTGCACCCACCCATACCCTCTCCACACCCCCACGTAGCTGCACCTCCCTTTGCGGGCTCTCCAGAGCCCGGGTGCTGGATGGGAACAGTGACACCTTGTCAAATAGGCTTTTGATAAATGCAAATCTCTCTTAATTTGAATTTAATTATCAATGAAGTGAGCGACTCCCAGATCGCTTCTCCCCATCAGAAACTGGCAGATACATCTGTGCGCAGAGCGAGACTGGCATCTGCTGGTTCTCATGCCAAGCCCCTCCCACTGCCTGCCGGCCGACCTGCCTGGCCATGGCTGCTGCTCTGGGGGAAGGGGGGGAAGAGGGAAAGGGGGGTGCGGGAGTCCCGACAGCTGGAGCCCCAACCTCTGCAGATTTCTATAGCCCAGACTACAGCCTTTCGCACAGGTGCCCAGAGAGGTTGAGACACTTGTCCAAAGCCCCATAGCAGGGCAGATGACCTGACATACTCTTGGACAGAGCTTGTTCCACTGGCCAGTGGCCATTGTCAGGAACAGGGGGATGGTGGCCCTACACCTCATTCCAGCCCCGGTCCCACGCTCATCACTAAGCAAATTCTGGAAAGAAGGTGCCAGACAATAATTATAAGGCGCTGCATGCCAGCACTGTACTACGCCTTTATTCACGTTACTTCATTCTATTTGTACAACACAGCCCTGTGGGGTGGGTGCCAGGACGATCTTGACATCCAGACGTGGAAACTGAGGGGCCAGCCAGAGGACAGCCCGGGTCTCCCAGCCCGCAACACAGAGCCTGGGCTCTCGCTATGAAACGCGCACGTACCTGCCATGGGGTCGGCCCGGAGGGCGGGGGGATGGCAGGTCTGAGCAGAGCAGCTCAAATTGTGGGCAAGAGCCGAAAGACAGAATCTACACCTTAAAAATACTAACACAGACAGTGCACCTATGCTGTGGCTGCCCTAACATCAGCCTGTTACCGAGATGAGCTGACTTCTGTTAGAAACCTCATTTGACAGATAAGTCAACGGAGGTGCCCAGAGCTGAGCACCATGAAAGTGCAGTGATTTTCAAAGTCAGGCAGAAACTACACATCTCTGTACACAAACTAGGAAACCCAGTGAGTCAAAAATAATGATCGCTCAAAATCTCACCACCATTGACAAGTGCAACAACCTCTGAGGTTTTCTTTAAAATATTCCTAAAACAAACAAAAAAAAAGGTGGAGGGGGTAAGTTAGAAGTTAGACAAGTGAGACCAGAACAGAGGGATAGTGGCCCGGTTGGTGCTGAGGGGTCAGGACAAGGGGCTCATTGTGTTTTTCTCTGTATTACTGTGGAGGTTTGGAATTTTCCACAATAAAAAGTTTTTAAAAATCTCATCACCCAGGAACAACCTCTAGTGATGTTTTGGTGTCTTCCCTTCCAGACTGTTCTGTCACAGCTAAAGTCTTCACCCAGGCCCCAAGCACACTAGCCTCCTCGCTCTTCCTTCAATTGATAGGTACTCATTGTCCACATAGCATAAAATTTAACATTGCAACCATTTTAAAGTATTTAACTCAGTGTCACTTAGCACATTCATAATGTGGTACAACCACCACCTCTATCTTGTTCCAGATCATTTTCATCATCCCAAACCTCAGTAAGCACTCATTCCCCACCCACTCCCTCTTCAGCCAGCCCCTCGTGGCCCCCAGTCTGTGCTATTTGTCAGTGAAAGAAGCCTCCTCACCCCCGGGAAGACGGGCTTCTCCATCCCCTGAGAGTCATCAACCCTGCACTTAGAGGAAACTGGGCCAGCCTCCCCTGGAGGCAGCTGCCATTTGAGGCAAAGCTGACTCTCCTCAGGACCCACCCCTTCCACCACTCTCTGCTTCTAGACCTGCGCCTAGACTCAAGTCCCAGCAGGCCCATAAGGTGAGGCACCATGTATGGCCCTTGAGGTGTGCGACACTCCAAAAAAACTATTTGAGTTTTCTAATTTATACAGACAGAAAACTCCGGAATATATGTGGGAATGGATATTAAGGATGCGAGATAATGGTAGAAAGAGCATAAAGATAGATCGGGCTGAATGCATGGATACGGGCTCACTAAGCAGAGCATTGGCATTTAAGATGGAAGTTCAGAGAATTAGAAAGGATTCCAACAGGGGCTGGTTGGTTGGTTGGCTGAAACATGGACCAAAAAGTGGCCACCATGAGCGAACTGGAAATGTGGACTTGCTTTAGTTTAACATAGAGGAAGCGATTCAAAGGCTTAGGGAGATGGGAATGTTAGAGTGGATTTAAAAAAAAAAAGATTTTATTCATTTGTTTTTCAGAGAGAGAGGAAGGGAGGGAGAAAGAAAGTGAGAGAAACATCAATGTGGGGTTGCCTCTTGTGCGCCCCCCAATAGGGACCTGGCCCCCAACCCAGGCATGTGCCCTGGCTGGGAATCAAATCGGTGACCCTTTGGTTCGCAGGCTGGTGCTCAATCCACTGAGCCACACCAGCCAGAATTGAGTGGATTTTTCATTTAAGACCTGCACCCCACCTGGGAGGATCCAGAAGACAGACCTTTCACAACCGTGAGAAATAAACTGAGGGGGCCCCTGGAAGTCTTGAAAGAGCTCTGTGATGACGGTTCTCTGTAGGCCAGAATTCACAGTGGGAACTGCATTCACTGAACCGGGAATCCTAAATGCAATGGGAGTAACTGGACCCCAGATACCAAGAGGTGGTGCTCAGCCGCCAAAGGCAAGGTGGGCAAGGTTATCATGACAGACAGCGGGGTCAAAGCAGCAAGCAAAATTGCCTGACTTACCCAGACCTATAGTGCTGGCTAGTTGATCATTCCTCGATGTGAAACAGATGGAGAGCCTACTAAATTCATACTTGCTCTATGTAAGTTGTAAGTTCTGTGCCAAGTGAACAAGTCTAATCTGAACCATAAAAACAGAGCGTCACAGCCCCTCAATCAATTCCCAGAGCTGAGCCAGTTCACAGGCCCAGAACCCCCTGAATGAAGGGGCGGCCAGGTCCCCTGAGGGAGGACTCTGGTGTACTACTGAAAACTTACATTGTGAAATCTTTCTCCAAGCCTCCCAAAGGGACCTACTGCATTTTACAATAATAGGGTTCACGGAGGTCTGGGGACCCATGGAGTTTTTGCTTACATCTGCCTCACAATGAGCCCAGTGGGTCCCAGAACCCGTCTTGGGGTTATTCCTGAATCCCAGAATGCATAATTGGAATAAATGAACTCAGCAGCTGGCAGCATCCCCATGCTGGCGCTCTGACCTGTGCAGGGAGGGCCAATAGGGTAGGAAAGGCCAGTGGAGGCCACTAGACCTGCCTCTGCCTAAGAGACCAGTTAATCAAAAGCAACCCCACTTTCTGAAGGGACAGTAGAGAATGGTACCATCACCAAGGACCTGGAAGACGCAGGAGGGCGATTCCCACCACATTCCCATTCAGTCTGCCTACTTGGCCTGTGCAGGATACAGATGGATCCTGGAGAAAGACAATGGATTATTGTAAGCTTAACCAGGCAGTGACTCCAACCGCTGCTGCTGTACCAGATGTGGCTACACTGCTTGGGCAAATTAACACACACCCTGGTACCTGGCATGCAGCTATCGATCTGGCAAATGCTTCTTTTTCTATACCTAGCAATAAGGTCCAGCAGAAGCAGTTTGCTTTTAGCTGGGAAGACCAACAATATACCTTCACTATCCTACCTTGGGGCAAATCAAGCCTCCAGCCCTATGTCACAATTTAGTTCTCAGGGATCTTGATCTCCTGTCCCTTCCACAAGCTATCACATTTGGTCCGTCACAGGGATGATGTCATGCTGACTGGACCTAGTGAGCAAGGAGTAACAACAATTCTAGACTTACTGGTAAGACCTATGTGACAAAGAGTAGGAAATTAACCTGACAAAAATTTAGGGGTCTTCTACCTCATTAAATTTCAGGGGTCCCGCAGTGCAGGTCACGTGAAGCTATCCCTTGTAAAGTGAGTGATAAGAAGCTTCATTTAGCCCTTCATAAAAAAAAAAAAAAAAAAAAAAAACGTAAAAAACACAATGACCACTGGACCTCTTTAGAATTTAAAGGTGACATATTTCTCATTTAGGCATATTACTCGGCCCATTTAACAAGTGGTGCTGAGAAGCTGCTGGTTTTGAGTATAGCCCAGAATACAAGAAGAATAAACATCATTCAAGGACTGTATTTCCTCTTCTATGGAAGGAGTTAGTATAGTTTTGGTTTGTAGGATGGTTGGATTGCTCGGTGGATTTATGACCTTGTTATTATCTGTATTCAGAGATTAAATACAGTTTAAAGAGAAGCGTATGGGTACCAAGCTGACAAAGGCTGGATTTGTGATGGTTAATATTGGGTGTCAACTTGACTGGGCCACAGGGTGCCCAGGCACTTGGTCAAACATTGTTCTGGGTGTGTCTGTGAGATTAACACCTAAATTGGTGGACTGAATGAAACGGTTTACCCTCTCTAATGTGGGTGGGCCTTGTCGAATCAGTTGAAGGCCAGGACAGAACAAAAGGCTGACCCTCTTGCTACAAGGGGAAACTCCTCCTGCCTGATTGTTGAGCTGGGAGACCACCACCATCATCATCATCATCAGCCTGCCTTTGGATTTAAACTGAAACACTGGGTCTTGAGCCTGCCAACTTTCAGACTGGAACTTAACCACTGGCTCTCCTAG
Organism: Micronycteris hirsuta; assembly: GCA_004026765.1. Lineage (NCBI taxonomy): Eukaryota > Metazoa > Chordata > Mammalia > Chiroptera > Phyllostomidae > Micronycteris > Micronycteris hirsuta. Next base: position 136,105 of record PVJI01000085.1, on the reverse strand, counting down.
TTCTCATGTCTTTGGACTTCGACTAGAATTACACGAATGATTTCCTGGGTCTCCCGCTTCTCTGGAGAATCCTGACTAATACAATTTGTAACCTGATGGCTCATTTGCCCTTCAGATGTTTTGTTTAGTGTCTGCTGTACCTGAGATATCACAGATCTTATACAAATATCCAAAATTTCAGTTTCTTTTTAAAAACAGGGACTATCTGATCACACTGTGCTTGCACTTCTGCCTGGCAGGCATCTAGAGCCATTTGCCTAGGCGTCCTCTTTCCAGTTAGCTGCAGTTTCTACCACTCACTACAGCCTTGCATCTGCTCCACCTCCCGCATTAATCCCACCCACTGGGAACCTGTAGGAATACAATGGAGTATAATTCAGCCATAAAAAGGAATGAAGCACTAGCACACGTTACAACACAGATGAACCTGGAAATCATGACAAATGAAAGAAGCCAGGCACAAAAGGCCACATACATGATTCCATGTATAGGAAAAGTCCAGAATAAGCAAATCCACAGAGACAGAGAGGAGACTGGTGGTTGCCAGGGGCTGGGGGGAGGGGCAATGGCAAGTGAGGTTTCCACTGCTAATGGGTATGGGGTTTCCCTATGGGGTCATAAAAATGTTTTGGAGCCCGGCTGGTGTAGCTCAGTGGATTGAGCATGGGCTGGGAACCAGAGGGTCCCGGTTCGATTCCCAGTTGGGGCACATGCCTGGGTTGCAGGCCAGGTCCCCAGTGAAGGCCATGTGAGAGGCAACCATACATTGTTCTTTCTCCCTCCCTTCTCCCCTCTCTAAAAATAAATAAATAAAATCTTAAAAAAAAAATGTTTTGGAACCAGATAGAGATGGTAGTTGTGCAACACTATGAATGTACTAAATGCCACTAAATTATTTTAAAATTGTTAATTTTATGTTATGTGAATTTCACCTTGATTTTAAAACAATGTCAACTACAGCCAGGTTCAAATTCCAGTTCTGACATTTATAGCTGTGTGAGCTTTACCCCTCTGAACCTCGGTTTCCCTATCTGTACAATGGGACCAAAAATAGCACCACCTTTCATGGATTTTATGAGGATTAAGTGAACTAAAGTATATAAAGCACATGAGATCTGGCATATTCTAAAGTGGTAAACATAGGCCCTGGCCAGGTAGCTCAGTTGGTTAGAGAGTCGTCCCCAACATGCCAAGCTTGTGAGTTCGATCCTCGGTCAGGGCATATACAAAAAGCAACCAATGAATACACAAATAAGTAGAACAAAATCAATGCCCCCCCCCTCAAAAATCAGTAAATAAGAAATAAACAAAGTGGTAAATGTAACCATCTGGGGTTGCTGAGTCTCTTCAGTTCCTTTGGGACTGGTGTCAACCAGAGGCCCAGGAGGCGCCGGGGGGCCTCGCAGGGCTGGCCAGGACTCCCAGACCCCATGGCTACATCTGACATCCAAGGAAGAGATCAAACATTTCCTGCCCATTAAATTAAAGCAATAGCCGTTTATCTAGGGAGAAATAAAAACTGTAAATATCAAAGCCAATGCATAACCTTCCTGGGCTTCTGCTCCTTTCTTTAATAATTATTGTTTAAAGAAGTCTGGGATAGGGGTGGGCTGGGGGGTTGGGGGCAGGTAGATGGATGGGTCTCCCACTCTACTTAAAGTTCACTGCACGCACTGACTTGTGTCCTCCACATCAAATATCTGCAGCCACGAGGAACCAGCCAGTGGCTGTTTGCTCTCCCGACATTATTTATGGCTGGTGTAAACTGGCAGGATCTCCCCCCCCCCCCCCCCGTGCGTAACTTTTTCCTTGACTTGTTTCTTTCCAGAAGATCCCAGACTGGGGCTGGGGGGGCGGACAGCCTCGCAGACGCCAACAGAACAATCTTCTTTCAACAGCATTAATTATCTGTATGGCTTTCCATAACAACAAAAGAAGAAGTCTTGACCCCACTGCCTGCCAATATTTAAGGCACTCAGAGAGGGAAATCCTTTTATCTTTGCATCTCCCAGAGCAGTTCAGTTTGATGAAACATCCTTCCCATACCCCCCTCCCTTTTTATATTCCGAACTTTCTGGCCTGATTAATTCTTCCCAACTCCGTAAAGGGCTGTGTATACTCTTGAGTGTTGACTTGATTTTCTTCTATAAAAACATCCTCGCAAGAAATTAAAACAGCTTAGTCCATACTTGCTACAGAAGCTCCTTGTAAAGAATCTTATTCCTCAATAATGGCAGGGGGTGGGGGGAATTAAAAGATTTGTAGGGGCAGACAAGGGTGGGGGGAGAGAATGTGGAAAATAGAATATGAGTTGAGAAGATTTCTTTACTTTAAATTAAAGTTAAGGATTAAAGGCATCAGGCTTTCAAGAGTTATCCTGAAAGGCTTTTTAGCAGTCCCAAGTGGACAGGCAGTAATCTTCTTTCAAATGGCTATATTTAGACCACAGAGCACTCAGGCAGCCGAACCAGAAACTTCCAGCAGGGGACTGCATGCAGCCTGGAGGATGGCATTTCGATATTAGCTGCAGAAATGGGATTTAACCACCTAAGAGCGATTTGTTTTTGAGGTACATGTAGCACCTGGAAATAGCACACATTTTAAATATCAGGGGAAGAGGTTCAGAGCCAGAGTTGTGCCCAGAGTAAACCTAAGAATTTGGGAAAGCGAGACCTCACTCCGAAAGTCCCTCCATTCAAGGGGTGCCAGAGTCGCACCTATGATGACACCTCTGATGGAAGCATCTATGGGTTAGAACGTCTGCAGATGTTTTCCAACTGGAAAACCTATCTCTCTTAACTGATCAATTAGTAGATAAAGTAAAGCAGGAAGGAATTATTTATAGGATATGTTTATTTCACTCTCTGCCTCCTAGTTTAAGCTCCATGATGATGTTTACTGAATCGGAATTTGACTATGTTTACCGCTACCCTAGATGAGGACTCTGGGTGATTTATAAAGAAGGTTAGTTGAGTGCGGGCTACACGTTAAATCAATATGGTAAAGAACAATTCACCCCAAAATATAAGATATCAGGTTAGGTTTTTAAAACAACTTAAGATTCTTTTTAATGTCTGAAATAAGACATCAGTGTTGATGCAGCCCAAGAGCAAAACCCCTAGGAGTCTGAGGGGTGACAGGCAGGGATGCAGACCTAGGAGTCGGAGAGAACAAGAATACTCTGGGTATACAGATGACAAGACCTCCTGGGCCGGCTTCCGTGTGTCTGGGTTTTTGTTCATTACTGGAAGCACAAGCAAGTGCTCTAAAATCAAAAGTGACAAAGACCCACCTTGCAAAGCAACATAATCCTCTCCCAGGAAGCAAAAACACGTTTCCCACATTTATCTCAAATTGCAAATCAAAGAAGACCCTGGCATATTTTCTCTAAGCTAATCAGCAGCAGCCTGGCAACTTTAAAGGGGTTTAAATTAAACCAGATTTTGTGTGTGTGTGTGTGTGTGTGTGGTCACCATGTTTCCTTACCAGGACACTGAAGAGAAGGTATCAAGGATTTCAGGACAGGGGGTGTCCGTATAACCCTGGAAAGTGCTGGGAAGGGTGAGAGCAAGATCTTCCTTCACCTGCAAGATTCTACCAGGATTCCCCAAATGACTGACTTTTCAACAGCCTAGCTCCTAGAAGTGAGGCCTGGGAACCAAGTGGAATAAGAATGTCTCCAGGGACTTTGATGTCCCCTGCAGATGCCAAGTCATGTTTATTTGTGGTTTTAAGTGCAAGGAGTCACAATTTAACCCACAGTATTTCCAAGTCTATGCAATCATAGCTAGTGTCCCTCCCAGCAGAAGTCATAAAGCCCATCTAAATGCATGAGCTTTCTTTTATTCTTTCATTCGTCCAACACATGATTACTGAGCACCAGCTACGTGCCTGACCCTGCTCACAGTACCAGGGAATACAGGATAGTGGAGAGGGTCCCAGTCCCTATGGAACTGAGAGAAGTACAACCAAGCAAGCAACTTCAATACAGTGTTGGAGCTGGGCAGTGGGTACGTAGAGATTTTTCCCACTATTCTCTCCTTTTGTAGGCATGTGAAATTCTCCATAGTACAGTTTAAAAAAAAAGTAACGCTATTTATTGCATCAATTTGTCCATCTAACAAATATTTGTTAAAGAAGGCGCAAGAGTCAGGCACTAAGCCAGGGGCTTCTCTGCTTTCAAAGAAGTCAGGCTAGCAATGGTAGATGTTCGCCTATCAGATGAGTGAGAACAGTTAAAACTGTTTAAAGAATTTGGCGGTGCCAGAGGGACACTCAAGAGACCAGCATAACCTGTCAGCTCAGCAGGAACAGTTGAGGTGACTGGGTGTGTAGATTTGAAGAACAATCTCTGGATAGCTATGACCACCAGTTAAAGGAACACAATAGACTGTGCTTGGCAAACTATGGCCCATGGGCCAAATCCAGCTCACCTAATTTTATAAATAAAGTTTTATTGGAACACAGGCATGCTCATCCTTTAATGTCTTGTCTATAGTTTTCATCTTGCTCCAGCACAGTTGAATACCGGGGGCAGAGACTTTATGGCGTACAAAATAAGAAATATTTACTATCTGGTCCTCTAAAGAAAAAGTTCATCATTCCCTGCCCTATAGTGTTCTTATATTATTGGGAAAAGTGAAAAGTTTTCTGTGAATTAAGTCACCAATCCACAATCTACCTTCTTTGGTGGTCTGGTTTTAACACACTGAGTTTGCTTAGAGCTGTATCTCTCTACTTTGGCTATAGTTGGAGAGCTTTTAAAAACCCTCAATGCCCAGGCCACACACCAGACCAATTAAATCAGACCCTCTGGTGATGGGTCCTTTAAAAAAATCTGTATTTTAAAAGCTCTCTCAAGTGATTCCAATGGGCAACGAAGGTTGTGAACCACTGGTTCAAAGGGAGGAACAAAGGGAGCCAGTCTGGTGTTAAGTTTTGAAGGATGAATGTGGATAGTTAGTCCAATGCAGCAGCCTGGTGAGAGCTGGCCCACCTCTAGGACCAGCAGGGTCCATTGAGAGGCCCAGTTTGTAATGGATGGACACTGATGGTGTTGCCCAATGGAGAAAGCAGGTGGAGGGCAAGCAATGATGTGTTGGTAAATATTTAAGAACTGACTCTCCAGGGAAAAAAGTCCTGATTGGTAGTGCTTGCCAATTTCTGTGGTGTAAATACTTCTACCACAGCCAACTTCAATCTACCAACTGGACATCACTGAGCTCAGAGCCAGAAAGAGATGTACAGTAGCACATGATCACAAAGTATTTCCATCATATTGCTATGGTAGATGCAAATAACCTCAAGAGCATATAACAGTACAATACAGTAAAACAATTAGAAAGTAATGAGTTTTGAGTATTTATTACCTTGGTTTGAAATAAATATAATTTATTGAACTGTAGCAAGTTTATATCATTTAATTTGTAATTTCTTATAAAAGTCCTGGAAATTTGACAGTGGGTGCACACGAACTGGTATAAGTTGGTCCTAGCACAGTTGTCACTTTGGGGCTCAGAAGGCCAAGAGTTTGCAGTTGTCGCAGGTAAGCAGGAACGGGGGAGGGGGGGTGGAGGCAGGGGGAGGGAGGAACAGCTGTTACTAAGATTACTGTTACTTAGCTACTAAGAGAATTTACATGGACAATGTAATAAGGTTTGGGCACTGAGGTTTGCTACTTCCTGGCAGGATGAACGTGGGCATCGCGGTTCACTCCCTGAGCCCTTAGATTTCTCATCTATTAAATGGGGTTACTGTACTATGGGCTCTGTGGTCAAGTTGGCCATGATTCAGATACTGGCTCTTCAACTTCCGACCTGTGTGACCTTGAGCAAGTAACTTGACCTCTCTAAACTTCAACGTCCTCATCTGTAAATTGGAGATAATTATACTAACTACCTCATACACCAGGTACTTAAATGTGCTCTTCCAGGTAAGTGGTAGATGGCACATAGTAAACAATCAATAAACATTAGCTTTCATGATTATTTTACAGGCCTGTTGTAGAATCCCATGAACTACTTGTTGTTTATCAGGTGCCAATAGCAATCATAAATTCCATTTGCCATATATTTCTGACTCTCTCTCTACCATGCACAAGGTAGGACTGCACTTCTGGCTATTTGTGGTCAAGTGAGGGCATATAACTACATTTGGTCAATGAGCTGAAAGCAGAAGTGATGTGTCACTTCCAGGATAGAACATTTTATTGGTGCCACAACACCCTTTGTAGCTCCTCCATTAGCCTGGGTTCCTGAGTAACTTTCAGGAGCAATGAGCAGAGCCGCGATGGACATATTGCCAATGGACATGTCAGGGGAGCAAGAAAGATGCCTTTCTTGGGTTAAGCCACTGAAACTGGGGATCTTTTGTCACTGCAGTATAATATAGTCTATATTGATTGACACGTTGTTAATTAAATAGCATTTATTACTACTATTAAGAATAGTCTTTAGCCCTGGCTGGTATGGCTCAGTGGATTGAGTGCCAACATATGAACCAAAGGGCCACCAGTTCGATTCCCCGTGTAGGGCACATGCCTGGGTTGTGGGCCAGGACCCTGGTAGGAGGTGTGTGAGAGGCAACCACACACTGATGTTTCTCCCCCTCTTTCTCCCTCCCTTCCCCTCTCTAAAAATAAATAAATAAAATATTAAAAAAAGAATAGTCTTTAGAACCACAAATGTCATACTTCCACTCTATCCTCAACTGACTAGTATTAACTCATTGACAAGGTGTAGGAAACAAAGCATGGTATTAACTGTCCAAAGACCTGTATTTCAATCCTCCACTTGCTAACTCTGCAATCTCAGGCCAATCGCCTCAGTTCTGAGCCTGTTTGCTGATCTGTGATATGGGAACAATAATGATTATCATATTTTTCTTGCTTTACCAGGCTATTGTACAACTATAATGACAGTGCATTATATAAAACATAGCTACTATCATTGGAGGAAATTACAATCTCTTATTGTGATAAAGTTAGATTATTTCCATTGATCTTCATCAAACTCCCAAGAAATTCTTGACAACTTTTCGCTTTGTTTGGTATTAACCACTGTGAGATTTAATTCAGAGGAAACAATACCTCTGGTCTCCCCCTTCAGGGCTCCCGCACCGGAATCTACATTCTTAAGCGCCTTCTCTCTCTCTTTCTCCGTCCCTCCTTCCCTTGCTCTCATCTTACTCTGAATCACTAACATTCTATCATATCCCTTGGCAACTAGTCCCAACAATCTCACTCTTCTCGAAAAGTTCTTTCTAAAATCTTACTTAGAAATGTTTACCCTCAGATTTAATTAACGCTGGGACCTATATATCGACTTACAATCAAAATACAGAATGAAATCTATATATCCAAGTAACATCCACAAACCAATTAGTTAACAACACAATGCCTCTTAACAATCAACTTCTTAAACCTTAAAAAAAAAAAAAGAAAGAGGCTCCTAATTTCATCACTTCGTCCACACCACTTCTCAATGTTTTGCAGGGCTTAGCATTTTCTAATTATGAGCACAGTCTAATTCAATCAAGATTTCGGCACTGGTTTTCAAGTGCTCCAAGTGATGCCATGAAAGCAACACATTATCCCCCCATATAAATCAAAAGTCTGTATTATAATCATTACCTTAAAATACTCTGTAGATGTATTTCATTTTAAAAAGTCATAATTATACACATCTACTTGTCAAGTGAACAGGAGTTCTCAACATATACTGCATGTCAGCAGGAACTAAATGTTAGGCAGAAAGTCAAGAAAGGCGAGGGAGGATTAGGCCCTGGTTTCTCCCTTAGCAAGCAAAGACCTAGGTGTGCATCAAATTATAAATTGCAGTAGCCAGTAACCTGCAGATCTATGCCAAAATAAGAGGGTGTTCATTCATTCATTCATTCATACATCTTTCTGTGTGCCAGACCTGCTCTCTGCCCTTATGAAACTGATGGTCTCTGGGGGTGAAGATACAATATAGATAATCACACAAATGATTGTCACCATTGTGATAAGTGCCAAGAAGGGAGAGAAGGGGCACCAGAGGATATAATAGAGCTACACCATCTAGTCAGGAGGCAACAAAGACCCTCCTGAGCAGATGGCACTTAAGCTGATACCTGAAAGAGGAATAAGAGTAAGCCAGGGGAAGAAAATGAAAAAAAGATATACCATGTTCATGGATTGGAAGGCTCAGAAGTGTTAAGAAATTTTATTCTCCCCAAATTGACCTACAGATTCAATGTTGTTCCAATAAAAATGCCAAGAGATTATTGTTTCTGTTTTTATAGAAGTTGACAAGCCAGTTTTAAAAAATATTTTTTAAAATTTATTTTAATTTATTTTTAGAGAGAGGGGAAGGGAGGGAGAAAGAGAGGGGGTGAAACATCAGTGTGAGAAAGAAACATCAATCAGCTGCCTCTCGTACATGCCCGGACCAGGGACAGAACCTACATCCCAAGCATGTACCCTGACTGGGGATTGAACCAGTGACCTTTTGCTTTGTGGAATGATGTTCAAGCAACTGAGCCATACTGGTCAGGGCTAATTTTAAAATTCATATGGAACTTCAAAGGATATATCCAAAAAGTCTTAAAACAGAAAAACAAGATTGAAGGACAATCTTTTTAATTTCAAAACTTACTGTGAAGATACAGTAATCAATAAAATGTGGTATTGCTGTAAGCACAGACATATTGATCAATGAAATAGAATAAAGAGCCTAGAAATAGACCCACATATAGACGCTCATTTGACTTCTGTAAAAAGGCACCAAAGCAATAAAGACAGAAACGGAAAATCTCTTTAACAAATGGCACTGCAACAACCAGTCATCCATGTCGGGGGAAATGACCCTCAAATCTCTGCCTTGCACCATGTAAAAAATTAATTTGATATGAATCAGAGACCTAAACATAAATGCTAAAATAACGCATCTAAGAGAATAGATTCATGATTTGGGGCAAAGATTTCTTAGACAGGGCATAGAAGAAGAGTACTCCAGAGAGAGGAAACAGCATGGGCAAAGACCCTGGAGAAGGAAAGAGTTTGATTTTTTTTTTTTTTTTTGGAACTCCAACATGGCTGGAGTGAGGAAGGCAGAGTCAGAAATGCTAACTGCTGCAGTGATCTTTATTTAAAAACCTGCATTTTAAGAGATAAAAGGACAAGCCACAGACTGGGAGAAAATATTGCAAATTACAAATCTGACAAATGACTTATCTCCAGAAAATACAAAGAATTCTCAAAACTCAACAATAAGAAAACAAACAACTCAATTTTAAAAATGGGCAGAATATTTGAACATATACATGACCGAAACACAGACAGTTAGCAATTAAGCATATGAGAAAATGCTCAACAACACATGATCAGTCTTTAGGGAAATGTGAATTAAAGCCACAATGAGATACCACTATATACACTTATTAGAATGGTGTGTGGGGTTTAAAATTAAAAGAGAAAAAAATTGATAATACAAAGTGTTGGCTAACATGTGGAACAGCTGGAATGCTTACATTTTCCTGTTAGAAATGTAAAATGATACAGCCACTTTAGAAAAGCAAACTGTGATATAACCATACAGTGGAATACTACTCGGCAATGAAAAAGAACAAAGTACCGATGCATACAACACCACGGGGGAAATCTTAAATGCACTGTGCTAAATGAAAGAAGTGAGGTTTTAAAAACTAAACACACACACATATACTGCACTACTTTGATATAACACTCTGAAAAAGGCAAAGCTATAGGGACAGAGAGCAGAGCAGTGGCTACCAGGCATAGCGGGGGAGGGAAGTGTTTGAATGTAAGGGAGCAGCACAAGGAAATTTGAGGGGGTGATGGAACTGTTCCATACTCTTTGACTGTGGTCAAAGCCCACAGAACTGTACACTAAACTGAAAAACAAATTACTGCATGTTAATTAAAAATAAATTTCACCAGGCATCTCACCTTCTGCTTAAGCATCATGCCAGGCTCCCCACCACCTACTGGAGAGAATTGACAGTTCCCAGCCAGATGTTCAGGGGCTCAGAACACCTTCCGAGGCTCCTCTCCAGCCAGCACTCTCTACCCACCCTTACTCCCTGACTCCCGACGCCACTCCAGCTAGCAGAAACTTCAGGGCTTCAGGCCAGAACCTCTCTGCCTCGGAGCCTTTGTTAATGCTCTTCCCTCTGCCTCGACTGTTTTTACTTCTCTCCCTCCCTGGCAAGCTCCTATTCGTTCCTCCAAACATGGCTCAAGTGTCACCTCATTGGTAGTCTGTTCACAGTACCTGGCATTGAGGCATGGTCTGCAGAAATGCTACGGCCAGCCAGGGCAGGCAGAGTGATGCTGTCCAGTGCCCCAGTACTTAAGGAGATGGTGGCCAAGCTACATCGTGGGTTAAGGTGTCTACATTCCAAAAGGGTTATGGTGTGGGGAAAGCAAGAGAGGCGAAGGACGTGTGTCCAGCTGAACAACACAGACTTTCTTCATAAGATTTATTTTAACTCAAAGAAACACCATGAGCTGGAAACTATCAGGAGATGGAAATGCAGACTGTGTCCAGCTACTCAAGAGAGAATGGATCCTTGAGTTCCGCTACAGGCTTTGCCAGACCTGCCCCTTCGGGGCCTCCAAAGTACACAGCTTGTCCTAAGTTTCCCCCATGTCCCCATGTCCCATGTCCCAAGTTCATGGTGAAGAAACAGCTCCTTTCCCACAACCAAACGGATGAAGACAAGAGTAAAGCCCCACAATGCCTCTTAAGAGAAATTTCTTAGGCCATGGCTCTGAGAGTCAGAAATAAAAAGCAAGGTTTCAGCATCATGCAATTAATGCAGCAAACATTGATTTCTGCACTGTAAGAAGCTGGTTCATTAATTCCAGATGCTCCCACCAGTCAAACCAGGCTCAGCTTCTTTGCAAGATGAGGCAAATGAGAATACTGAATATTAAAATTCCTTTCTGTGGCAACCTTTATTAACAAACAGAGCATAGAACCCACCCACCCAGACTGCTTAATTCTTCCTAAATAATTAACAGCACCTGCTCACCTCCCCATTTATATGGGTAAAACTCACACACCTTTTGAAGCCCGAGTGGACTCTCCTTATGAGAGATCAACTGGCCACTGACCTTGGCCACCCTGATCCATTCCAGCCCTGAATAACCAGTATTTGCTAAGCGGAATATTCCTCCATGCCTCCCAGCATTGGAACCTCTTTGCTGGATTAGATTTTTCTCCAAATCACCTTTTGGAGGAAAAGACCCAACAGGGACTTCCTGAGAAAGATGTCTGGGTTCTACGAGGTGAAACAGAGAAAAGGGGGCCCCTTGGGAGACTGTTTTCCTTTGTGGGAGGCTTGTGCAAGTTGAAACCTTTCTTTTTTCTTCTTTTTTAAAGGTAAATTTCCCGTTAGGGGAGTTGTTGGATTTAGCAAGGTTCAAACTCTGTAATTCAAGTCCAGGAAGATGCAAGAACTGGCTAAGCATACTGTTGGGCTTTCTTGTAATTTGACAGAACGCTGCTACCCAAAGCGTGGTCTGCTGAGGTAGCTGGGCATCACCTGGAGTCAGAAATGTGGAACCTTGGCCCACACCCAAGTGCTAATAAATCAGAACCTATTTAAACATGATCTCGAGGTGTTAAAGTTTGCAAAGAACTGGCTCAGGTGGTCTGTTTTAGGGAAGTGACAATGAGAAGGGACTGTGGACACATCTGTTAGGAGAATAGCAATGCCTTCTGCTTGCCTGGCCCAAGCTGAGGTGCCCAGCCTTGCTATCCCAAGGTCCACTAGCTCTAAGACCAAACCTTCCAACAAGGCTGCCAGCCATGGTCATCAGGCTACTGACCCAGTGGTGATGTCCTGGCATGATTCAGAAAACCCCAAACCACGGAGTCCTTCGTATGACTCCCTGGAGGAGGTGGTCCCCAGATCAAGAGCACCAACGTCATCTGGGAACTGGTTAGAGATGCAGCCCTGCGGGACACCCCAGGCGTACTGAGTCCCCAAGAATCCCCAGGAATCAGGGAAGCTCTAGGAGAGTCTCGTGCACACTCGAGTCTGAAGACTACAGAGTTCGACCTCCTTCCGAAAGGACTTCAGTGAAGTGGAAATCTGAAACTCAAGCCGGTGTCTGACGGCTGTCAGGCTGTTTCGATGGGGGAGACCAACCCTTGTTCTCTAAATGAGGAACTTGGGGGAAAGCAGTAAAAGTGAAGAAAGTGATGAGGTATCTGGGACCCAGGTTCAAATCCACTGCCTTGTATGGTGCATTTCTTTGGCTACAGACCTCAACAAATCCAGCCCTTCCCCTCACCTGTGCTGCTCCCTCTGGTCCACCCGCCCAATTCACATGAACAGTTTCTTTATCCAGGAGGAACTCAGGGATGAAACACTTGGTGTTTTGAACGTGTGGGTTCCCCCTTCATGCCCCACCCCTGCCTTCTCAGCCATCCGGTGAACACACAAAGATTTCATGCACCAAATACCACCCGGCTGCGATTGTCATTTCAGGATCCGCACCGTTTTAATGAATGCCAAAACTGTTTTTTTACTTGATAGAGCCTGACAAGACCAACAATCACAGATTAGAGAGAAACTTCTTGCTTTTCAACAAAGGTTAATAAATAGTGACAGCATTAAGTCTATTCTGATTAACTATGCTGAAAGATATTATTGCTGTTTGTAACATGAAATCATTATTGGATTAAGCACAGCATATAAAAATGAAATGTGAGTTTTAATCTCAAACACAGACATGCAGGCTGCTCAAATAAAGGCGGGGTAACACTCCAAGGCGCCTATTAATTCTTAAGTTGCTCTGGTGAGGGGATATTATCTGTTGTTGGTCTGGTCTAGATTTGATGGGTCCTCAGTGACCTTTCCTATTGCCCCCTGCCCCAAGCCCAGAGATACTAAAAGGCAAACAGTGGGGACAGCCCCCTTCGCACATCGAGTAGCTAAACAAAGCATGGCAGGACCCAAATGGGGATCAATGGACCACAAGTGGCCTCATTTTTCCAGGGGTTCTTGGACCTCAAAGACCTCCCCCCAAAAGTGCTAAACCAGAATAAGGAGATGGGGCAATTCCACCCTTGTTTTCTAAATGAAGAAGCTCTTGGGGGGCGGGGAATAAAAGTGAATAAACGGTTCCTAGAAGATCATTAACCTGGAACAGGGGTGGGAAAGAGATGAGCTCCAAGTTCAAAGCCACTACCTTGCCCCCTCCCTTGCCATCCCTCCACTGTGGACACTGAAAATATCTCCAGCAGCACTGTTCAAGATGTTTTTGTACATACATTTGTCCAGCACCCAGACTGCGGTCTCTAAATGCCATTTCCCAGTAAGAGGGGCCAGGGCTCCAAAGGTGGGTAGCCAACGTCCACAGTGAGTTTTCCTGGGAAGCAAGGAGGGCGTCCAAGGCCACTGGAGGAGTCCAAAGGGTTCAGAAGTCAGCTTGCAGACCCTGCCTCCTGCAACGCGCCCCCCCGGCCCCCGCTCACACACACCAGAGACGGCAGAGATGGGACGACCTGAGCAGGAATAATAAGCACAACAACTGAATGGATGAAGACACTTCAATTAAGCTTGCATCCATGGATTTATAACAATATTTCAAAAACTCTCATTGGCCACTTTTGGAGGATGCCAGGGAACCAACTCTTTATTTTGAAAACCGGCAGATACAGGGAAAGAATTACACATTATCCTCCCTTTCCTGGATACAGGGTAAGCAAATAATTGATGAGGAGTGGTTTCTCTGAAGAGAAATAGTCCCGCTAAGAAAGAGAGAAGGAGGGACAAAATCAACATATAAGCACTGTGCAACCCCTAGCGAATCAATGGACCCAGGCAATGATTATTAGTGGGCACCAAACCCAGCAGATGAAGAGCTGATGGGGAATTCGACAATAGATGAATTAGGCTGGTAGCTCCTGAGCCCACGGGTCAATCACGATGTCACGGAAAGGGAGACAGCCAGACCTCGTGTACCTCTGAACAGAAGGGCACACCACCACCTATGATATGGTCTTGCCAAAAATATCAAACCAGCATCCAATCAAGCCTCTGGGGCTACCACCGGTTCACAGTGAACCCAGGGGACAGAGGAGAGTGTTAACTGATACCTCGGGGACATGCTCAGCCAGGGCCAATGGAGGGAAACTCCATGAGACAAATAGCCTGGCTTCTTCAGCAAGAGAAATGATTATAAGAAAAATAAAAGGGGACGAGAAGGAGAGAAACAGGATGGGGCCGAAAGACAGGGTGAACAAAGAGAGAGAGGAGACGGGGGAAAAGAGAGAGAGGAGACAATAAAATATGACCCATGAGTCCATAGTGACATAAATAATTGAATAGGTAAGTAAATGGGGAGAAGCAAAAGCTCTTCAGCTAATAAATATAGAAATAAGACAGAAAGAGAAAATCACCCTTTGGCAAACACCGTAGCAGTAATTGTTTCAGGCAAGAAGCGTCAATATAGATGCTAAAATTAGTGGGCAAAAGAATGAGAACTACCGTAGTATTTACATTTGTCTGAAAGTGTTTCCCCCACAAGATACTTACTAATTACAAAGGGAAAAATAATAACTGCACAACGCAGAATAGCAACAGACATTCTCTTAAGTAGGTGACTAAGTTAACCTCACCAATAATGGGACAGATGGACATGATGTGCCTCCTGACATGACGCACTAAGGACACAACACCACTCCAGTAGCACTTCTGCCAAAAATGCATAACCAGCAGCTAATCATGAGTAAACACCCTGCATTCCCAACTCAAGGGGCAGTCTACAAAATAAATGGTGAGTTCTCATCAAAAGTGAGTTCTCATTCCCTTATAGTAGTGAGTGGCTCCTAATTCTCCCTTACGGTGACCAGTCCCTGAAAAGTGTATTTGAGATTCATTCGTATATCAGACAATTCTCTTTCTTCAGTTGGTTCCATAGGGCATCTTCCTGCATTCTGGCACTGAGTGCAGGAAGAAAAAAAAAAGGTTAAAAATATATTAAAGGATTTTTATTGTTTCACAGGACCTGGAAGTTCCAGGTTACTGGCTTCAGACAGGGCTGCATCCAGCCACTCAAATGACGTCACCTCATCCTGCTCGTCTCCTGGCTCAGCTTTCCTCCATGTAGGCAGCTCTGCTCTCCCCTGACCGCTCTCGTTCACCAGCTTGGCAGCTCCCAGGAAAAGAAAGCACCTCTTTCCCAACAGCTCTAGCAGGAGCCCCAGGATTCACTCTGCTCAGACTAACTTGGGTCCGTACACCTTCATCTGTTCCAGATTAAAGGAGACTAAAGAGACACACCAACCATAGCCATGCATGACCCAGGACTGGACCCTGGACCAGAAAAGGACAACAGCGGGCAATTGGCAGAACTTGACCAGGAGCAGCACACTAGGTTACAGCATCATAGCAATGTTAGTTTCTTGATTTCATAACTGTTCTGTGGTCACGCTGAATGTTAACATTTAGGGAATGTGGGTGAAGGGAATATGAGGAATTCTTTATACTATTTTTGCAAGTTTTTGTAAATCTTTTTGTAACTAGTACAAAATAAAAAGTTCAAAAATAAAAATTTTAAATAAATTAAATGTGAAGCCTTCCCTAACTGCCCTACCTGAAAAGGTTCCCCTAGACAACATTTTACAACAGTTCTCAATTCACAGCACTCAAATGATAAATTCACTTGCGGTGTCTTTGCCTTACGCCTATAGGCCCTCTGAGCACAGGGCACCTTCCTATCAGAGAGAATTGCTGTTCTCTCTTACTATCGCCTTCCCTTCCTGCACACTTTTTATCATTCTTTGTAATCACATATCCATTTCCACTTGGCTCATTCATTCATCTTTTCGGTCAATAAATATCTGAGAGCACAGGTATGCCACACAAACACTAGACGTTGAGAACCCAGCACTGATCCAAAGACACAGAACGTCTACCCTCACACAGCTTTACTCTCTCTCTATCATCAGACCAAAACCCCGGGGGTCAGAGTGCACGCCTGCTGTTCCCTACTCAGTCTGCAGTGCCTGTCACAAAGTTGGCCTTCAAAAAGTGCTCACTGGATGAATAAAGGGGTGAATGGCATACACAACACCACTACCTTCTCCATCACCTACGGCAGACACTGCTAATGGATCCCAGAACTCTTTCCCGTCGAGTCTGGCCAAACAGGTATGCAATGCCTTTTTGCCTAAATGCATGAAAAAAGCCTTCATTAGCTTTTGGTTTAGAAATGAAGAAATAAAGGGCCTTAGAGCACAGACAGAGCACTTAGTAGAGCCCAGTCCCCTGACATCCAGCCCTGTGCAGGCCCTACTGTCTCACAGGGGAGGAGTTATTTCTACTACAGCTGCCCAGATTCAGACAACCGCCAGGCCTCCTTAGACCTCACTTGCACCTGGACCCTCCCGAACATTTCCTTACCTGGTTCACTCCAACCCACAGGGGCAGGCATAGAGACATTCCCCCAGAATTGAGCGACTGTGCCCAGGTGTTGAAGAAAAGACAAACTTACACAAAAGTGGCCTCATACACTGAGGAATCCTGCACAGTGCGTAAGTCTGCTTCTGACACCCAGGCAGTTCCTGAAATAGGGACCAAGGAGAGTGTGCCCGTCGGCTATGCTGTGGCATTTGGCACTTAATTATACTTTATCTTCCATTTTCCTCTACTTGTTTCATGGGTTTGAAGTCAACTTAATCCTCTTCCCCACCAAGCATGGCGGAATTCTGCCTGTACAAGATGAGCAAGTCCGACCCTTCCCTGGGCCCAAGTTTCCCCACTTGTAAAGGAAGGTGGGTGGTGTGACAGCAGAGAGCCCTGGGTTCAGATCCCAGCTTGGCCACTTCCTTAGGGACCGTGGGCAAGTATCAAACTGCTCCCTGCCCCAGTTTTCCACATGGGAGATGCCATGCTGTGAATATACTGGGGATGTGGCTGGAAAGCGCCCAGGTCAGAGAGCAAGTGTCTGATAGACAGATGATACTCCCATCTAAATTTCCCATTTCTCACCTTCTAGGACCTTCTCAAACTGCGTGTACCTGTGGGGATGTGGCGGGGGGCACTTGACAAAGATTCTGGAATTGAACTTAGCCTTGAAGCAGGTGGACTCTGGACAGGGTGTCTGCCCAGGGGATCTCCCCAAGGGCAGGGACCTGGCTGCCCTGGATGTCCCCATACTGTCACTACCTTGGGCAGTACCTGGCCCAAAGGGACTGTGTGTATGATATAATTTATTTGCTTCTCCTCCTTATGCATTTTTAATTTCAGGTGCGCACTTTCTTGCTGTGGCTTACGGGCCCCATCCCAGAGCTGACCCTGCACCCTCGGGCCCCCACCTAAAGAAGGAGCATTCCATCCTCCCCACCTGCCAGAGCAGGCGCCCTGATCCTCCGAATTCCCTGGAGCCAGGGAGGACATCGGGCCCTGCCCAGGTGAAGCTGTCACCTCCCAGGAACTCCCTGAGGCACCACGAAAGCCAGCGTACACCATGGAGAAAAGAATTGTGACGTCTACATGACACCTGTACCTGACTGAGAACTAGGCAGGGAATCTTGAGGAAACACATATGTGCCCCAGGCAAGTGTCAAAATCGTTCCCATAAAGGAGAAACTTACGTGGCCCAGGGACTTGTACAAAGCACTTCAGGTGGGTGGACTACGGGAGGGATCTGTGGGCTTGGCCATGGAGCAGAAAGAGCCTGGTCTTGCCAGGCCTTGATTCAGAGAATGGGGGACTGTCACAGAAAACCATGCATTTGGGTGCAGCTGCGTATGTTACAAAGAGCCTTAGTTTCCTCGACTATAAAATGGGGATGAGATGCAGATTCAATGAGATGGTGTCGGTATACCCTGAGCACAACGGCTGGCACGTAACTCACACTCAACCAAGGGACGTGGTGCTACGTATTGTGTCGCTGCTTCCGAATTTCAGAAGGAGCACACGGCCCTGCGGCACAGAGCTCTTCCATCACCACTGCACCCGAGCTGCCAGAACAACGCCGCTTCCATCGCATCGCCGTCCCTCCCCAGCACACAGGACCGCAGCTGCTCCCACATCTCGCCAGAAGCTTCCACGCCTCCCTGCCTTTGAGCCTATGAATCCCTGAAACAGAAAAGCATTTCCCACCCCTTCCCCTTTCTGTCACATGTCGTAAATGTTGTCACTCAAGGCCCTTCTCTTGGAAGGTTTCCGGGATGCCTCTGTCCAAATCCGTCGCCCCCGCCCTGGCACTCCCACAGCACTGTGCTCCTCATCTATCGGCAAGTAATACGAATTATTAGTTATTGACATCATCACTGCAACCAGCGCTGCCACTGATTACCATCAAGGGGAATTCTCAGTTGAGCCTCTGCACCACCCCATGCAGCAGGTGTTACTGTTTTCCCCACTTTGCAGACAAGGAAACTGAGTCACGGAGGGGTGAAGGCATTTGTGTGAGGCCACCTAGCCAGGATGTGACAGAGGAAGGCTTCATGCTCAGGTCTGTGTGGGTCCCAAGTCCTTGCTGTTCTAATGAGTGCTGGAAAGGCCGCTGAAGAGGTGGGACCCACATCCCCATCCCCAGGGGTTAGGAGTTATGGCCAGAGGGAGCAGCAGAGGCAGAGCAGCGTGTGGGCATGCACATACACACAGATGCACACGCATAGAGCTTTCTGGCTTCCCACAGTAGCCCTCTCCTGAATTTCCAAACATCTCCCCTCTGCTGAGTCATCTTCCTGGGAGGAGGGGGAGAGAAATCAATACCCATTGCCTATCAACCCGATTATCAAGTCAACTGGCATCGGCCCACAAGGCCACTCCTGATCATCCCGAAACCCCAAACCCCATTTCACTACCGTTAAAAGAACATTTCCTTTTAATCATCCCCAAATATTTCTGAGGAGGCGGAAAGAAAGAAGAGAGCCCAGGGAGAAGTCCAGACGATGCATCTTAACACGGCAGGGGCACAGCTCAGCGTGCGGGGACAGCAGGTCCTTCCCACAGAGGGCCCCAGGCCCCGCAGGAACCACAGCGCGGCTCCCAGGTCTATTTGGGGAGCAGTAATGAATCTCACTCACCGGGTGGACTGGACAATACCAGCTACTTACAGGAGAATAGATCTCAAGACACAGCAGCAAAAATCTGGCTGGAGAAAAATGGCATTTTGGGCAAAGCCCAAAGCTGAGGTCCCGTTTATCCTCTACGTGAGCCACATGGCACCATCCCCTCCCACTCCTTCCTTCTACAGGACTGTCAACAGCCCTGGCCAGGTGACACAGTTGGGTGGAGCATCGTCGCCCTGCACCAGAGGGTTGCAGGTTCGATCTCCGGTCAGGGCACATACTTGGGTTGCAGGTTCAAGCACGTACAGGGGGTGACTTCTCTATCACACTGACGCTTCTCTCTCTCTCTCTCAAGTCAATAAACATATCCCTCAGTGAGGATTTAAAAAAACTTTTTTAAATAAATAAAGGAATGTAAACATTCTCTGAGGGCCACAGTGGGCTGCAAGCCCTCCACGTGGCCCCAAAAAGGACAGCCAAGGTGAAGAGCAAGGGCTGAAGTAGGAGTCCAGGTGAATGGGGTGGGGCCCCTCTGACAGTGATCTTGGGATCTTGGGAGTGTCTCTGAGGTTCCCTGGACTGGTCTTTCCTCCTCTGTCCAGTAAGAATGGAGCCAATAACCCCTCTCTCCCCAGGACTGTGGGAACAATGGCGGCAGCGAGCCGTCAATGAGCACTTACTATGCGCCAAGCCCTTTCCTTAAATGCATTATGTGAATTATCTCATTTTAGAGATGAGAAACCCATGACACAGAGAGATGAAGCCACTCACCCCACACCCCTAATCCTGGCACTGAGCACAGAAATATTCATGGAAGAAAGGGAGGGAGGGAGGGAGGGAGAAAGAAGGAAGGAAGTTCCCTTCACAGTTAGTACACACCGAGGTCACATTCACTGCCTCAGACCCATTCTGTGGTCTTCGAGGTGTGTGACTGTCATAGTTTTCTGCCAGCTGCCCTACCTCTGGCCACCACAATCATAGTTAAGCGATTCACCTCAGGAGACGTTCCAGGCACCCACGGCTCTGCGAAGCGTGCAGTGCTGGAGCCGGGGTGCCCAGAGCGGGCCCCCTCTTCCGTGGGCGGCTTCCAGGTTGTGCCTGAATCCAATCAGGTGCCCTAACCCTAACCCATCACTCATCCATGAAGCATTTTTGGGGCACCTACTACACACCAAACCTTTTGCTCCAAGTGTCCAAATGAGTCTGGTCACAGGACTGGGCACAGGGGTGAAAACCCAGAGGAGCTTCTTTTACGTGAATAGAAGAGACTCTGCCTGCACAAATTGGTAAGACCCTCAAAATAAGTGTAGTGCCCCTGCTGGGCGGGGAGCTTGCAAACTTACCTGTTGCCAATATGAATGTTTTTCTCCTTGTAAAACGAGCCTCTCCCTGTAGACATCAAGGCACCAGATTTGAATCTTGTCAATATCTGTTAAACTGGCAAGGGATGTTCCCTTGCAAAAAGATAAAATAACAGTAACGACAACAATGTCTTAAAAAATCATTTACTGTGCCAAATGCCAAGGCATTAAATGTTTTAGCTACACTGTTCCATTGAATCTATGGGAACAGACTCTGGGAAGACTCTGGGAAGTCTGGGAATACAACTCTGGGAAGTGGGGAATTGGAGGCCCAGAGAAGTTAAGTAACTGGCCCAAAGTCACCCAGCAACTGGAGGAATCAGGACTTCTACCCTGGAAGAGTTCGAAACTTCTTCAAGCTCCAGCTTTCTCCTTTGTAAAATAAAAATAAGTGGGATCTACTTCCAGGTGTTTCTACAAAGACAAAATGAGATAATACGCATACAAAGTATTTTTACATGCAGCCTCGTCCACAGGGAGGGCTTCACTCAGCTAGACTGCGCATTTCATCATCAAAGTGGCCCTGACAAGGCTGAAGGAGGGTGGGCTCAGTGCACCACATGTGCCAGGCTCAGGGGAACGACCCCTCTGTGCACGTGGCTCTCCCCTCTGCCAGTGCTTGGATGTCAGTCACTTATTGACAAGTGCACAAAACAGTTTTGGGTGCCCACAGCCACCACAACCCAAGCTCCCTGGGTCTCCCAGTGGGGAGGACTGCCAGGTGGCTGTCTTGCCGGCTGGCTCCTGCCCCTGGCTGATGCCCAGAGTGACTTAGCCCGAGTTGTAGCTGCCTTGACAAATTGTTGGAGGAGAGACAAGCACAGCATTTGGCCCAGCCCACCCAAGCAGAATTGCCACCCCGCAGCCCGTGCCACGACGCCTGGGCACTCCCAGGCGGGTGCCTGGCACAGAGCAGCTGCCTGACAGCACAGAGTAGGCAAGGCTGCAGGAAGAATGGATTATAAGTTGTGTTTTTTCAAAAAACGATATTGTGTGCTGATACGATGTTTTAATCTGGGTTCAGGCATTCCAGAAATAACAATAATAGCTCACTTAGTCTATCTAACCTTTTATGTAAAGTATGGAATTTAACCCTCACAACATCCGCTGCAGTAGGTACTATTATTAGCCCAATTTTACAGATAAAAATAAAATGAAACAGACAAAATGATTTGCTTGAGATCACACAAAGGTAGGCCACACTGAGCCAGGCTGTCCGTGTAAATCTGCTGTGCTCAAGAAAGGCCCCAAGGTGACAAGTGAGAGACAGCTTTGAGGCTGGCACCATCACACTCCCATTTTACAGATGAGAAGACTGAGGCTTAGAGAGGCGGAGACCTGCATTCAGCACTGGTTCCTGACCATACTGAATCTTGCACAGCACCTGGTTTCTGCTCTGTAAACTCTGACTCCCCCACCCCAGCCATCCCATCCTGCAGAAGGTGATTTAAAAACAAAGAAAATAAAAGCATCCCAATGACAGGGAGGTGAGCTGGACAGGGACGAGAATTTAAAAGAGGCCTCTGGCCCATAGAGAGGCCCCGCAGCCAGCAGGTTCCCTGTAGGGCATGGGTTTCCTGCCCAAGCGAAGCAATTGTGGCAGGTTGCGCTCCGTGGGTGGTGGGGTTCAGGGCTACTGTGGTGTGGCTATCTGGGGTAGCCTGACTATTACCGGTGCTACGGCCAAAGTCACCCCCCAACACTCAGCTGCGGGAACCTCGCCCAGGGTGCTGGTCTCCCCTGGGCCAGATCAGCTACCATCAACCAGGGGCTCCCATCACCAGGGGCAGGCAGGCCTTGGAAAAGCACATCTGTATAAAATAGTTTTATATTTGGAAAGCAGCACCTCTCCAGGAACAAGACACCCGTTACTTACAGGGCTCAAGCTCCAGAGAAACATGGAGCTCAACAGAACCTTCTCAGCAGGAGCAGGGCGGTTAACAGTGCCACCCTCAGTAGAATGAAGGTTCCAGAATCTCTGGCTGGAGCTGGGGCTGGCAAGAGCCTGGAGACCTTTCGACAGTGCTGGCCACACTGTATTCTCAAGCCCAGAGTCAACCGAGATGACTGTGCTAGGGTTCCAAATGCAAGGGGACGAGAGAGCGCTGCACACATTCTCACATGCAACATGCTCATTCTCTCACAGATGCACTCACACACAGTGTGGCTTACACTCTCACATGCAATGTATGCTCACGTGTTCTCACACGTGGCACACATGACACATGTGCTCACATGTTCCGATGTACATGGCTCACACTCACAGGTATACACACTCTTACATGCACACACACGTAGGTATACAGACCCACAGTCAGACACCCATGTGCCTCCCCAAGAGGCTTACATACATCCATGCAGATAGAAGAAAGCCCCAGAAAAACACACCAGATCTACACAGCTGGCCACACCTATGACCACCTCCCAGAGACCCATGCGGACAGACTTAGAAAACACACACATCACTCAAGAACACACACACACAAAGGTCCATGCCCAGTCTTGAGCGTGGACAGCTACCAAAGCCACAATGCACACCGAGACACATAGGGAGCCACACAGACTCAGGGACACACAAACTCAAAGTCACAGCCTCCTGCTTCCACACCCCCAAGTCCTCCAATGGACAGCAGGTCCTGGCACTCACCCCAGGCAGGACTGTCCAGACACAGGCAACACCGTCCTTCCAGCCCTGGCCCAGCAGCCTGAGCCCACTCTGAGGGCCTGTCAGCAGCACCACCGGCAAGTAAAAAGCAAATGTGCAAAAATAAAACCGAAAGGCTGCGATAAAGCAGTCCCCTTCCCACAGGACTCTGCGCTGACGCAGGTTCCGCTCTCTGCAATAAACATTTCATTCTAATTTTAAAAGACATTAGCATTACCTCTTTGGCTCTCAATCCAGCCAGACGGTACCCGCCTGCTAGGCTGCCCACCGGCCACACTGGGCAGCAAGGGGATACAGGGTCCCAGGCCTCCACCTCAAGCCTGTAGGTCACCCAACATGATGTATACTGACCTAGGGACCTGTTGGCCACCTGAGTATATTTTACATCATCCTTGCAGGCCCCCATAAAGCAAAAAGATACCCCCAAACTCGTCCCAGAGAATTCTGTCTCACCCCAGCCAGGATCCCTGCAGACCCAATTCTATCCTCCAATATCAGCACCACACACAGGAAAGGCAGCTTTCAAATAGTGGGTCTGCCCCGGACAAATGGGGGCTCCATGTGAACTGGGGCACCATTCCCTACCCCCGCCCCACAAATTGCCCTACCTACAAACTTGAGTCTCCCCTCACACCTCCCAGCAGTGACCCTATCCGGATTTCCGGGCAAGGACTGAAGGGGAAAGGGAAACCACACACTGCTCTGGGAAAGCAGAGTGAGCTATTTTATGAGCTCAGAAGCCTAGACCCCAAAATGAAAGCCCTCTAGCCTCAGCTCTTGCTGCACCCTGCTCGCCCTGGAGGTGGTTTCTGCAAAGCCCACCTCCAAGCCTTCGCCCAAGTTCTTCCCTCCTCCTAGGATACACTTCCCTGTCTCTTTGCCAGAGCTGTGCCTGGTCATCCTTCAGGTGTCAGCTTCCAAGTCACTTCACCCTATAATGTTGGGGGTCTGGGATCCCGCCTTGAGTGGGGAAGCCCCATTTGAGCCATAATGTAGGTGAGCTCCATCTAGAAGCTTCCTCTGCCTCCCAGACTGTGGAGTGCCTCTCCTTAGCTCTCATAGCCTCCTAGGCTCCCTTCTTAGGGAACAGCTCTTCCCAGGCTCGTTCCACCTGCCTGGTCTGTCTGTTTCCAGTAGTTGTGAGGAAGAGTCCCCCCAGGACAGGGAGCGGTCTGCCATGCTCCCCCAGTTCTAAGCCAATAGATGGCTGCTGAGTAAATAAATGAACAGACAGCTCACACAGGATGAAGCTCAGCTCAGTCTCCCTCCTCTGGATTTTCAGAGAAACCAGGAAAGGGAGACTCAGATAAGTCCTTGCTAGAGAGAGAACAGGACACGAAGTCCTGGCTCCTGTCTGCTCAGCCCAGGAGCTGAGGCTGCAGCCGCCTCTGGCCATTCCCGATTGTTTACGCATCGCTATAACCAACTGAAGCTCCTCAGGCCCCAAGCATAAAAATGCTGGATGAAAAATAAACGTCAGCTGATGGTTCACAGCACCCTCAGCAGCCTCCCTCTGGGGCCTCTTGAATCTCCCTTTGCAGGAACCCTCCATCAGTCCTGCAGCCCAAGTGCCACCGCAGGGCCTGGGAGGCCAGGCCAGGCCAGGCTGCTGGGTAGAGTACCTGAATATCTGAGACCCTCAGGCTCAGCCCAGAAGAACATGGGTCTCAGGGGGTGCACACATATCCGAGGCCCCCACATCACTTTCCTGGGGCTCCTGCCAGCAGTCAGGACAGGGTTGGCACGAGGCAGGCTGTGTGCTCTTAAGGACAGGTGGGAACCTGAGAAAGGGATGGCAAAGGCCCCCGGGCAGGGCCCCCAGGGTTTCTGGACTCGGCCCGACGGGCTGGCAAGGCGGCCCCACTGTTAGGATGTAACCCTTTATCTTGAGGAAAGACTCACCCTCCTCTGAGGCCAAGGTCTTTGCTGCCCAGCCTTCTCTGGCTGGGTCTCCTGGACAACTCTAGCTTGACTCGCAAACCCAACCAGCGGCTGTGCTGGCCCTGCTTTCCGGAGGGCAAGAGGAGGCTGGAGGAGGGGACTTAAAGCATCAGAGAGGACGGACAGGCAAAACAAATGCCATGTGATCTCAGGCAAGTGACTTCACCTCTCTGAGCCTCAGTTTCCTCACCTGGAAATGGATGTTTAGTAATAAAAGCTCCTGAGATCCCACACAGTAGAGTGCCCAGCCTGCTCCACACATGGGGGACATCACGATGATTATTTGGGCAAACCCAACTGGCTTCTGGAGAGCAGGAAGAAAAGACAGAGCGGAAGAGAGTGGCCCAGGGCGGACACAGAGCCTTGGCTTGGGTAGTTAGGAGACTTGAGACCATGGTTCCACTCCCCAACAGCCACCCAGAAAGACCCCATTTTGGACCCTCTGGGCAATGTGAAAATGTGAACCAGGCTCTGGTAATGGAAATACTCTGCGTGCTAGGCAGCTCTTGGTTCTCCACACCGACGGGAGCCTCAGCAGCACAGATAACACAGGGGCCGTCACTCATCCATGAGCCACTCTCACCAGGCGTGGCCGAGCCTCTTGTATTGGCTCCTGTCCCTGCATTCACTGCCAGCTCTACTTGGTCCTGGGGGACGTGACACCCCCTGGTCCCTGAGCCTATGATGGAGGAAAGGGTGGGAGCAGGGCTCAGGACCTGAGCGCTGGGGGCAGCTCACAGCTCCAGCAACGAGCAGGCCACAGAGCTGCCACAGTGTGTGGGAGGCTCGCTCTGGGCCAGTTCCTGTGCCATGTGTCTCCCCCTTCATGGCTCTGAGACCTTGAAAGGAGGCATGAGTGTCCAAAGCAGACAAAATGCACAGGGGCTGTGAGTTCTCATGGGTCATGAAGAGCAAAAGTAGTGATATCTCAGTAATATCGATAAAACATTAATAATAATAACAGCTGTAACTTACTGAGCACCAGCTTTATGCCAGACGACATGTGGGGTCCTCCAACAGCATCCTCTCATTTACCCCTCAGCACAGCCTTTCAGGAAGGCAGGTAGCACTGTCACATCCCGATATTCCCATTTTATAGATCAGGAAACAAAAGCCAAGAGAGGGGCCCGGCTGGTGTAGCTCAGTGGATTGAGCGCGGGCTGGGAACCAGAGGGTCCCGGTTCGATTCCCAGTCGGGGCACATGCCTGGGTTGCGGGCCAGGTCCCCAGTGAGGGCCATGTGAGAGGCAATCATACATTGCTCTTTCTCCCTCCCTTCTCCTCTCTCTGAAAATAAATAAATAAAATCTTAAAAAAAAAAAAAAAAAAAAAAAAAGAGAGGGCAAGCCACCTGCCTGAGGACCACAAGCCCATAACAGATTTGGCCAGCTAATGGGGGAAAGACAAATATGGAAGGCCCCATCCTCTCAAGGGTGAGGAGGGCCGGGTAAGAGACTAGGAAAGGACTTCATAACAAAGAAACTAACCTTCTCCCAGGGATGAAGACAGCCCTCCAGCTGAATGAGGTATTTCCCAAGCCGCACAAAAATTCTGGTCCAAAGGGGCAAGAGAGGCATCTGTGGAACGACTGCACAAAGCCTTTGTATTGCTTGGAGCAGCGGGTGCCACCCCAGGGCCAGGCACTGTTGTAGCCAAGACCTGGCAGGACGACACTCCTCCCTGTTACCTGTCCCCAGAGACTCTCCAAGCTGGGGGCAACAGCAGCACTTTCATACCTGCCATGGCAAACAGGCTCCTGGTATGACCCTCGCCTCCCTCTGCCAGCTCCAGGTCTCTGTAAAATGTCTCTTGACCTTCCGGACACAAGGAGGTGGCTGGGGCTGCTCACAGGGGGGCCCAGCTGCTGCCCCTGCCTCCCCGCCTTCATGCGGCTCTCAGAATTATCGATTCTGCCACTGGAACGGCCAAGATAATTTTGCTTAGCTTCAAATACCTGGCTCTCGTGAATTCTTCGGCCAGAAGGTTATAAAGCTTCTTCTAAAACATGGGGGAAAGATTAAGCCTGCTTATGGTTCATAATACACTGTACCCTGTCCATCAGGCTGGCTGTCTGCTATTGAAAGTTCACTATTAGACACTTATTTAAACAGCCTCGCAAGGCTTCTGAGGAAAGTGCAGTTATGCATTTTTCCCCTCCTTGCTGGCGCAAACGACTATAGATAAACATCAATTCGCTCCTGCGGATCACAGTCACAGTAAATAAATTTTTCAGGAAGCTCGGGATCCGCACAAAGGCTCCGCCAAGCTCCCATTTCACACAACATCAATGTTTGGCCTCCAAGAAATAAAAGCTCTAAGGTGCCCGTCGCTAGGGCAAAATTATCAATTGTCAAATCACTTTTAAAAGAGAGAGGACACAGCATTTCTGGAAGACATTTCCTCCTGCCATATAAATAAATAAATAAATAGTGGTTGGACTGTCATTTCACCAGCGAACTCATCACTGGGACTTCCCCCCTAAAAGCCCAGGTGTCCATGCCCCCAAATTCTGGCCCTGACCACAGTCCCTGAGCAAGGCGAGGCAACCACAGCTCAGAAAAGCTGGTTCCAGCTGAGTTCAGTGACTTAGTGACTCAGGCTTTGGATTATTTTTACTTTCTCAAAGTGGGTTTTTTCCCCACTACTTTTAGAAGTGGCAGACGAGGTTTGTCTGTTATAAAATATTTGCTGCAAACACACACGCACATCCACTCCCTCTCTCAGCACCCCACACACCGTTCCCATCTCTGTAAAAATCTCAGGTCGCCGTGGTGTGAGGGGCAGGAGATGAGGAAGCCGAGACCCGCTCCTGGGCAAACCGGGGTTTATGTAACGCTCGGGTCTCATACTCGGCACAGTTCCACGGAGCTGCAAATGTGGAGTAGACACTGCTTTGCAGACAGAGAAACTGAGGCATGGAGGAGCCTAAGGAAGGGCGAAGGAACGGGAGACGTGAACTTGGATGTACCTGCATTCAGATCTCAGCTCCACCACCTTTGAGCTGCGAGGCCTTGGGCAGGCAGCTTAAACCTGCTGGAGCCTCAGGTTCCTGATGTACAGACGGGGACTGCAGCCATCTCTGCCTCACTGGGTCCCTGCAAAGGTCAGCTTCTAAATTCATACTCATTAGTTTTGCTGTTACAGGGCTTAGACCCTTCTAGCCGATTGCAGGCAGGAACAGGCCTGGATGTGAGAGGAGGGAGCACAGTTTTTGGAACAGCACGTCCTGTCCTGAGTCTAGACCTGGTACTTCGAGTCAAGGCCATCCCCATCCCAGTTTCCTCAGACTCATCAGTCTCCAGCATGAAAACCCACATGTGATGTCTTCACAACAGCCTCATAGAGAAGGGACTGTTATTATCCCCAACTTACAGAGAGGGAAACTGAGGCTCAGGGAAAAGCAAGTTGTCAAACACTAAGGAAACACAAACGGCCCCAGCCCCTGACCTCAGCTCTGCTGCTCAAAGCCTCTGCTGCTCCTCCCTACGACAGCCAAGATCCCAAGTCCCCGTTTTTCCAGCACATCAGGGCTAACACCTGGAGCCCTCTTCCTCCTCTGGTTGGGGAGTCGCCCCTCTCCCCGTTCCCCACAGAGCTCCAAACAAACTCAAACTGAAAAGAACACTCTTGCTCTCAACATTTTCTAAAGAAACAACCTCTCTGAGGTTATTTCCTTCCAGAAAACGGTGACATCACATCCATCTACTTCACACAGCTGCTATAAAGACTTGAATTAATATATCACAAAGTAGGAACCCAGTCCACAGTGTTTCTAATAGTTACTGAAGTGCTTCAGTCCTTCACTTTTTTAGAATCAAACTTTTTATTGTGGGTAGTTGTAGATTCCTGTGCAGTCATAACAAAGAATACAGAGAGATCTCTGGGACCTTCATCCACTTTCTCCCAATAATAATAACTTACAAACCCTGATGTGAAATCACCACCAGGAGGTTGACACTGATACAACCAAGACGCAGAACATCTCCATCACCACATGGACTCCTTGCGTTGCCATTTCATAACCACACCTACATCCCTCCCTTCCCTGGCCCCGTGCCTGATCTGCTCTCCATTTCTCTGACAATGAATGTCTTCCCCATTTCTCTCTACTTGTTCAAGAATGCTATGTAAGCCCTGGCCAGGCAGCACAGTTGGTTAGCGTGTCATTCTGATACATCAAGGTTGCAGGCTTGACCCCTGGTCAGGGCACATACAATAATCAACTAATGAAGGCATAAATAAGAGAAACAACAAATCGATGTTTCTCTTTCTCTCCATCTCTCTCTTTTCCCTTACCTCTTTCTAAGAATCAATAAAAATAAAAATACAGAATGCTATATAGATGGAATTATATAGTATGTCATTCTTTTGGGGATTGACTTTTTACTTAGTATAATTCTTTCAAAATTTATCCAAGTTGTTAATGTATCAACAGTTCATTCCTTTTCATTGCTGAGTAATGTTCCATGGATGCACCACAGTTTAACTACAGACCTGCTGAAAAAACACCTGGGTTGTTTCCACTTTTCGCCTATTACAAATAATGCTGCTGTGAACATTCTACGTGGACTTAAATTTCCATTTCTCTAGGTCACAGTCTTTCATTTTTAAACTCCTATAGGCACATAATTTCATTCATTCCACAAATATTGATTGAGCACCTACTATGTGCAGGTGCTGTTCTATAACCAAGGACAAAGCAGCAGATGAAGCAAACAAAGACCCCTGTCCTATTGGGTAATACAAAACTGACTTATTGGGCAGGCGATGATAATGAAGTCTACTCTACAGCAATACACACAGACATGGATAGAGTTCCCTGAGTAATGATAAAATTAGTAGCTGCTCCCACGAGCTAGGTCAAGTGCTGAGCACTTGAGTGCATTTTCTCAAGGAAAAAGCACTACCTCTGCTTAAACCTGCATCACTTCAAGATAACGCAACAGCTCCAAGGGCCAGAACACGTTGTGGCCACTTTTCATTCAGGGTGTTTTCTTCAGGAAGCACCTTGGTACACTGAAATGAGTCTACAGTGTTCCCATTTCATTAGCTTTAGAAAGCACCAACATCATCGCTTGACGGCTCGGATGAACATTTTCCCAACGTTTACCATCTTTGACATTGCATCATCACTTTTAATCCTCATAAACCATAAACCACTCCTCGAGGAGCCCATTTCACAGAAGAGGAAACTGAGGTTACAAGAGGCTAAAAAGCAACCTGCCAAAGGATATATGTTTGGAAAGGGCAGAGCCAGGATCTGAACTCTCAATCACAGAGGCAGATAACCTGATGGCTCAAAAAAGGCACCCCCTTTGAGGCTGTCTTCCTTTCCTGCACCGCACACCTCATTAGAGGCCCCAGGCAGTGACCATTTCCAATATAAATTGCATAGCTCCTCATTAACTTTGAGAAATATAAATGCTGATCACCTCAATCAATGTGTTCTAAGCGTTCATCATTATAAAAAAAATAATCAGGTCAGCCGAACCTGTTCCCTGTGACCAAAATGTTTCCTTCCTCAACGCACCTTTGTCCCCACGATCCCAGATGCCAGTGGGTTAAGCACTTTCTCCACCATAAAATAGACTTGGTCTTAAGTCCTAAACTCCTGACCTCCATTGCTCTTGTGACAATAAAAATGCCAGGAATGACATAATAGGAATATCTAACCTCTGACGCCACTGACGTCGCTCAGCAGGAACAGAGAGCTTGCGCTTTCTCACTGATACAGGCTGGCAGCTGAGGGACAATGGCCGCGCTGTTATGGAAGGGGCCCCAACCCGCTGCCATGTCACATCCAGATTAAGGAGAAGGGGACCAGGAATTATGCTGCTGAAATCAGGCTGGCACAAGTAGGAACCTCTGGACTCTCTGTTGGCTGCTTCTCTTCCTGATTTCTGATCTCATGCCATTAAGACAACTCCCAAACCAGTGCCGGGGCACAGAGAAGGCTTTCCATTAACATTAACTCGTGGGACAATAATGCCCGGAGCTTCTGTCCTGTGCAGGCCCTTGTGAGAAGGTGGAGAGACGGCAGGGAGTAGGAAGACTTCTCAGGGCTTACATTCAATGGCGAAGACAGATCCGATGCACTAAACAACTCAATGCCCAATTACAAACGGAGGGAAATGCTGGAAAGAGAATCAAGGGGTGCATCACGTGAGAATAAAGGGAAAATAGGTTTTAGTAAAAATGGTCAGAGAAGGCCTCTCTGTGGGGAGACTGGAATTCCATTCACACTGTCTTCCACAATGTTCCTCAAACCTTCCAAACACGTTCCCTCCTCGGGGAATGCCTAGAAAGCTCTCCCACGGCTTTCTGCATGACCTGCTCCAGATGTGCGCTGGTACATGCTTAACAACCAGCTCTCCGGGAAGGAAAACCCTAATTTGTGGCATTTACCAATTTCCACGGTGAAAATCCTCCCACCATGGTTGATTTCAAGCTACCAACCAGACATCACTGGACAAGGAGCTAGGAAGAGATAGGCTCAATTGGCTCTCGTGAGCGTCTTGTACAAACCAATCCCAGCACACCACTGGCTTGCTCCCCTTTTCATGCAAGCCTTTAAATGTCACCTCATTGGAGAAACCTGTTCTAAGCCCCCCTCCCCCATTTTACTTTTCTACACTTGGAACTCACTTGTTCCTTCACCGCCGGTCTCCCTTGACTAGGAGGGCAGCTTCACGAAGGCGGGAAACTTTGCCGGCCCATTCACTGCTAAATCACCAGTGTCCAGAACAATGCTTAGCACACAGCAGATGTGCAAACATTCAGAGCATAAAAGGATGAGGAGGAGGCCCACGTGGCTGGGCTGCAGCGACATGAGGGAGAGCAGCAGAAGATGGGGCAAGGTCGGCAGGCTGATCACCCAGGGCCTGGTAGACCCTGATGGGGGCTTTGACTTTCTCCTGGAAAGCTTCTGAGCAAAAAAACTGATGTGTTTTCAGAAGTCCCCTCTGGGTGCTGGGTGGGAAAGATGCCTGGAGGAAAGAGAAGCTGAAGCCAGGAGAGCCCCCTGAAAACACTTCTATGGCAGCTCCAAGTAGCAAAGGGAGGAAGAGACCAAGAGACACCCTGAAACAAATTCTAGGGGCAGACTCCTCAGTCCTTGGGGGTGGGTAAGGTGTGGGGACCCCAGCTGGATCCCAAAGCCTCCCCACATCCCCTGCACTCAGCAGGAGCCTCTCCACAAGGGGGTCCGCCAGGGAGCCTGAGTGACGTTGGGCCTTGTGGGCCGTCTGCCAACCCACCCACCATGCGGCTCCTCATTATACAGTGTAGTCGCTGCTGCCAAGCCTGCACAGCCACTTTCATACCGTTTTGCTTTTAAAATAGAAGTTCCCTGTGAAATTGCAAATAATTCATTGCCGAGAGTCCTTAAAATGTTCACAGGTATTTAAAATGCTATATAATCAAGTTCGCAAAAATATAAAGTGTAAGCGTTAAAATACTTTAATGTTCTAATTAAAACCGACCACTTATGCCCTGGCACTGACTCCTGTTTACTATTTCCGTAATAGCTGGTGGCCTGCTCTGTGGGGGGAAAATTTTTTTTTTAATTGGCCTTAAGACAAAAAAGGAAAAAAGTTAAGTTTGCTTTCTCTGGCGGTGCGCTGAAGGAACTAAAAATCACACTCTCAAAATATCCACAGGTTGCCAGCCACTAAGACTGGGGGAGCAGGGCATCTGTGGTCCCTGCATTTGCTCCCCTGGAAACACAGGTGGACAGGAATGGGAGGAAAAGGGAGCAGAAAACCTTAACACCTGAAGGTTCTGAGAATACCCACCACCCCAGTTAGGTCCTCACTGGTGGAGGCCAGGAAGGAAATCAAATTTATTGGCAAGAAGGTAAGTCAAGGCTCTATCTGCCCCACACACCCTGGTCTCTGTCAAACGGCCATGATGCCTTTGTATCTGCTCTTCCCTCTCACTATTCCCTGCAAACTTCGACTCACCCTTCAATTCTCAGCTCAAACGTCACCTCCTCAAAGAAGCTTTCCCTGACTACCCCTCATCCCAGTACTCAAGGTGATTGCCCTATTGTCTGGTCCGTTCTCACTGCTGTGCTGTGCCAAGGGGTGGCCTGTCATCCTGCCCCCAACAAAGTGACCTTGAATGAGTAGGTTCTCTGGGCCAAACACGGGCTGCATTACGGAGGGCGGCCCCCAACTTGTGGCTAGGCCTTCCCTCCCCGCTTCGGCTCCCAACACACAAACTCCTTTGTGCTTCCCTTCCCAAAATGTTAGTGAGCGTGGAGGCTGAGAGACCCTGTGGTAAAAGAAGTTTCAAAGCGTAGCTCCGAACATCTCACTCTCCTGTTCTGGTGCCTTCTGAGGCTCCCTATGGCCCACCAAGCCGCGTGGCCATGCTCTTCATGACATTCAGACCCCATATTTTCCCTGCCTACCTCCCACATCTCCGTTCCACAGGTAAGCCAAGCTGCCAGCTCAGGGCTTCCCAGGCGTGGCCCTTGCCCAGGCTGAATTCATGGCCTGTCAAGTCTTCCAGCTTTCAAGGCTTGTTGCAAATGCCCCAGCCTCTCTCCCAGACTCCCCAGCTGATCTAACAGCTGTCTCTCTTCTGCTCCCATGTCCTGGGCTTCACCCTCCCTCCCCAAAGGCCACCTGCCACCCCATCCACTCCAGTCACTGCTGCTTGTGGGTTTTTTCAAGACTGTTTAGGAAACTTGATATCACTCATCTCTCCCCCAAAAAGGGCCTACTTGGTATACAGTAGGTGTTCAACAGTTGCTGAACCAATTCAAACACCTCCTCCCATTGAAGTTTCAAGTCCAGAAAACTCCCCAAATGCACGCCGGTTCAGGCCATCAGCATTTTATTTGGACTGACTCCAATCCCTTTAGTTTCGCCTTACGGGTCGCTGTGATGTCCACGTTTCCCCTTCTCCTTCCCCTTCATCTCAGCTCGATACAAAAGCTGGAACTGCTTTATCCACAATGTGAGCAGAAACACAGATGCTACCAAGTCACCTGCTGTCCCCACACAGACACCCCCAACCTTCCTGGCGATATTCCTGCTTTTTTCCCAGCAGGCTGATTTCAAACGACAAAATAACACATTCTGAATTCTAAAGACCTAAAATTTCCCTAAGAAAGCCTAACACAAAAATTGCCTATAATCTCTACCACCCAAGAAAATGCAAGAGGGTTCCCGGAATCATCCCACTCATGGGTGGGGAGCTGGGGTATTCACGCACCAACTCCTGGGACTGGGGACTGGCCCCAAGGGTTATGTTCCACCACTTCGGCCCTGCCCCAGCCTCAGGGAAAGTGGCCTTGTGGTTTTGGACAAAAGCCCCCAGGACACAGAGAGACCTACCTCTTCAGCCAGTGGAAGCCTGACTAAGATCACCGAAGAGTCCCAAAAGAACAGTGACAACGGTGACAGCACCTGCTAACCTGGTTGTACTTCTGTCTCGAGCTGCAGAGTGCATGACCACTGCCCCAGTACCAACCCCCGCTGCACCTTACTGTGATTTGGGGATCCCCATCCTGTCCCATTCCACTCCCTCCCAATGGTCAGAGACACCTGCCGTGCCTTTTTGGCTGGCCAGCATCAGAATCTCCTTGTGGTTGGGGAAGCCCCTGCTCACAGGAGTCTGGGTGGGAAGCTGAGTTGGTTTCTGTTGCCTGCAGTGATGAGTCTTGGGTGGGGTTCCTCTCTCACCCGAGGGAGAAGCTCAGGACTTGGGCCTAGGCCAATGAACAAATCTCATTGGCTGAGAGAAGCTCTGCTCTTTCGAGTTACAAAAATTACACACTATGTGCTGCTCAGCTCTGGCTTTTATCCACATAGCAAAACATGGAGAACGTTTCCCTGAGACAATAAATGCCAATTGACCCTTCCCTTCTAAAAGTAAATTAAAATTTCCCATACTTAAAAAAACGAAAGCAAAATCAAATTAACTATTTGGAAGAATGAGAGACCCGGCCCTGAGAAAGCTGGTTTGTCAGAGGGTGTTTGCTGACCTTGGCTGGACACTCTGGGTGGATGGCGGCCGAAGGCAAACCAGAGCACCGTGCGCCCACCACTGCCCCGGCTCATCAGGGCCCGTGTGGGGTGGTGAGGGCTGCTCCCTGCACCCCAGACACTAACTCCACTTCCCAGAAATACTCCCATAACCTGGGGGAGGGGGGCTTTATCATTCATTTTGCACTTATAACTATCGTAGCTATTTATTAAGAAGTCTGTGTCAGAAGCTGTATCAAGAACTCAACATCTCATCATTGCATCTTCACAGCTCTACGACGGTTATTACCAACAGCACCTCAATTTACAGGTGAACAAACTGAGGCTCAGAAAAGCCTGATGGCAGTGATATTAGTAGTAATAATAATTCATGTTTGTTGAGAGCGTATTAGGTACCAGGGACTATCCTAAGTGACTTACATTGATTTACAGTATTTCATTCATTTCTCCAACAGATATTTGCTGAGCACCTTCTATGTGCCAAGTCCCATTTTCAGTGCTAGGAAGACAGCAGTAAGTAAAACAGACAAAAATCCGTGCCCTGCTGGAGCTGACATTTTAATGGAAGAAATCAGTAAACAAGATCAATAGTTAAAAGATATAATATGATCAATCATGTTCAGTACTAAAGATGAAAAATATACAGCAGGGAAGGAAAGAATGGTACGCATGCCCACGTGCTGCCGTGCGGTGAAATTTTAGTTCGGGTGGCCGGAGGAGGCTCCCCTGAGGAGGTCGCTTTTAAGCAACAGCCAGACAAAGCGAAGGAGCCAGCTAGGCCAACATGTGAGAAGAGGGGGAACCACGAGTGCCGAGGCCCTGATGTGGGAGTGTGCCCCACCCATTCAGAGCAACAAGGAGAAGGCCGGACACTGTCATTCCCATTTTACAGGTGAGGAACTAAGGACCAGAGCACAGAAGTGACTCGCTCAAGGTCACCCAGCAAGAAAGAAAATGTCACAAACTAGAACCCGGGACTTCTGACACTAGACCAGATGGTTCCACTGAGACCTCAGTGCGCAATTACTGGGCGGCACACTGTGAGAGCCAGCCTGCCACCACGAGCTGGGAAGTGAGGTGTCCACCCACACAGTCCCAAAGCCACAGGGACACTCCCAGGCCTATAGACACAACAGGTGAGTATGCCGGCCCTTCTGCTCCCTGACAAAGCAGGTACAAGAACAGCATCGCTGAGGGATGTGCAAAGATTAAGCTAATAAATAAAGCTGCCCAATCAATGGTTCTTGGAACTCTGGGGAACGAGAAATCGCTCCTCATGCCAGCTCCTCCAAGTCCCACAAAATCCACGACTTCAGCCAACAGCAGCAAGGAAAACAAGCTGAGCCACGGAGAGAGGGGTCTGGGCCGAAGAAGGGGCTGCAGCCCACGAGGTAAGGCAACCACGCCTCTCTGAGCCTCACCTGTAAACAGGGGTGGTAACCAGTCCGTGCTCCAAACACCACCAAAGGTGCACCCTGGCGAATGCCATAGAAAGTCACAAACAGTATGGCCAAGTTTGACTAAATTAATACATGCCTGTGGCATAAATTAAGAGGTTATAAGAAAGCCAATCTCCCACCCACCCCATGTCCCCCTCACCGGGGGCATCCACTGATAGTAGTTTCTTATGAGTCCTTCTGGAAAGTTCTATATCAAAAATCATTCTTGCTTGTTTGTCCATGCAGAGAGGAATTTGTCTGAGGTCACCAGCTTATAAAAGGCAATGCTGAGAAGCCCCCACATCCCTGATTTCACAGCCCATGTTCCCAACCTCTGTGCCACGGTGTCCCCAGCCCTCAGGCAAATGTTCTGCCACAAAGAATCTCTCCCCTCCCCTCGGACCCGCTACCGCATGCTTGGGGCTACAGGCCTCATCAGGCCAGGCCAGAGCCCCAGCTGGCCCAAGCACCTGGCCAGCGACCAGGACTGCTGCATCCATCCCCTTCTCCCCACTCCATGCTGTGTCTGTGGTCCATGCCCCGCTCACTACCTATAGTTACAGGAGACCCCTCAGAAGTCTCCCAGCCCCACATCCCACTCTCCTCGGAGTGACCTTTTCTAATGTAAAATTTGAAAAAGCCACACCCTTGCTCAAAACCTTTCCAGGGCTTCCTGCAGCACTGCAGAAAAAAAACAAAGTCCTTCCTCCACCTTAACCTGGCCCCTGTTTACCTTCCGGCCTCCCCTTCCGTCTCCCCCTGGTTACCCACTCCCCTGGCACCTGACCTTACCTGGCTCCTCCAGCACGTGGGCCTCCAGGCCGTGACCTTCGCTGTCCCTCCTGCCCAACGCTCTCTTTCCATTCCTCTTCGCTCACAGAACTTCCTTGGCCACAGTTGAAACCAGATGTGCTCGTTACTTTCTCTCAGAGCTTCCTCAACAAAACCTCACGTGTCTGGCATTCAGGCACCTCGTTTTTTCTCTACTGCCTGCCCTCCCTCCCCCACACCAGAAGGGACGCTCTATGAGGGCAGGAACCTTGTCTCAATAACGGCTTCATTTGCGATGCCCAGCACAGTGCCTGGCACATGGTGCGGGCTCAGCTGCTGTTTGAATGAATAAATAATATGACCAGAAGCAACACCCCTCCACAATGAACCTCCTATGCACTCTATTTGCTCATTGGCCCACTTCCACACCATTGTTTTGAAAATCTCAGAGGACGGTGCTGGAAACCTCAGCTCCCCTCCAGTGCTAAAATGCCTCTGCCACCCCCCTCCCCACCCCACTACCGCCAGGACTTCCTTTGTCTCTTCCCCTCTTCCTTGCTGTTACATTAAGCAAAATTTCTCCATTGGCAAATAAATGCTTTTTCCATCAATAACCACAGATGACTAAATCAAACCTTGAGCTGCTGTTCTTATCTCTTAAACAGACCCATGGATTTCCCAACTAATCAGAAGGTGAATCAAACGCTGCCATTTGAGGTGGGAGATAATCCGGTCAATTCCTTCCAGGCGGAGGGATCTGGGTGGGAATTTGCGTATGGCCCCCAAAAAACAAACACTCTTGTAAATAAAGCCGGCCTCCATCCTTTCTCCACAATGCAACTCTTATTGAGTGAGTCAGGTGTTTGGCTGATTAAAAATTGATCCATTTCAAAATCTAATCAACAGAATAGGATTCTTTCATACGTTATCAAGAGAGCTGCTGACATCGAAAACCAAACCTGTTATTAACCCATGAACTCCGGTGACCCGGTGTTCGCTGCTCCGCCGGACTGTAAATTATTCAGTGGTCCAAGACCAGGGCTACGGGGCCTGATGGATTTAGAAGGGGGCGCAGTCCAGGGGGTTCAGGTCGATGGCATGGCCCTGCTGGTCCCCAGAGGCTGGGGTTCCAGACACTCAGGTCGTCGTATCATGACTGCAAATACATTAGCTGCATCCGCCTGGGCCTTGCCACGGCTGTGCCTTTGACAGAAAGCCTCTCTCCACTCCCAGGGCAGGGCGGGCAGGCCGGCCAGGGCCTCAGAGGGAGGGTGGGGAGTTCGGGGGGAGCTGAGGGCTGGGGAACCATATTATCCCTAATTCCCAAGTTAATAGATTATTTTCCTTGAACTACAGAAAAGGAAAAAAATAAGCAAAGATGAGAGGGGGCCTGGCTGCATTTTGCAAACAATTAGGTAGGGACAGGCAATACAGTCAGCTCAAACATTTTACCTCCTCCTGCAAGGAAGCGCTCTGTTGCAATGGAACTGTTTAAAAGAGGAGATGAAAAAAGCCAGCCATTGGCTATTAATGTGTCTGGCGGGGCCCAGAGGGACGATGGGCTTTCTCGCCAACTTCTAGGCTCTTTGACCTTGAATTAAAGCCTCGTTAAGGGTCATATCTTATAAAAACAAGAGCAGAGTAAATAAAGGTTTCCATGCTGCTAAGCAAGCAGGAAATCGAGCAGCAGCAAAGGCTGCACTTCGCATTATTTTGGAGTCGGTATTCCACAGCTGACCTGATTAGAAAGAATTTAGGAGGGAAAAATGTAAGTGTTTCAGGCAGAGTTGAAAGGGGATGGGAAACTGGGAGGAGGAAGCTGGACTGTCAGCTGAGTAACAAAGGGGACTAAGGA
This sequence comes from Micronycteris hirsuta, assembly GCA_004026765.1. NCBI lineage: Eukaryota > Metazoa > Chordata > Mammalia > Chiroptera > Phyllostomidae > Micronycteris > Micronycteris hirsuta. Next base: position 97,035 of record PVJI01000085.1, on the reverse strand, counting down.
GAGCCACTTCCTTGCTCTGAGCTTCTGGGAGATCCCAGAGGAGTGCAGATGCTCCTATGGGCTCCTTGGAACAGCAGCTGGGGAAAGGCTCTGTGTACTGGGCAAGCCGAGTCCCAAATCCCAATTCCGCCACTTCCGGGCTGTGTGAGCTTGGGCAAGTGACTCAACCTCTCTCAGCCTTGGTTTTCTCGTCTAGCAAATGGGAATAAAAAGTTGCATGTATTTCAGGCTCTGCTATGTATTTTAAAGTAATCCCTATATGGGAATTACTCAAATGCTGAAAAATGGCATCTGCTGTTATTGTTAAAATTACTGCTATTGTTACACCAGGTGTTTTGCACTCCTTAGAGGAGTGTTTGATACGGTTGGTAGTGAATTAGTATCCTCCTCAAGTGCACATTCCCAACCCAAATGCTTGACCTTTATAAAAATGATGATTCCAACCTTCCTCTCTAGTGTATAAGGCTTTAGTGGGAACCTCAGAAAGCACCTACGCGATGTGTATTTGAGCTTCAAAGCCAAGTCCCGAGTTCAAATCCCAGCTTGGCCACTGGCTAGCTGTGTGTCTTGGGGAAAATGAATTTACTTCTCTGAGCCTCAGCTTTCACAAGTTTAAAAAAATGGGATGATAATATAGACCCCATAAAACTCACTTAGCACAATGCCTGGCACATAGTAATCCCTGAATTAATGATAGCAATTATCATCATCATAATTATTCAGACTAAGTTTCTCACTTGATCAAATGGAGATTATTTTGTTCATTTACTGGTGAGAGTTGAACCTGGCAGGAGCCTCTTGCTGACTGACTCTGGGCAAGTCGCTCCTCCTCTCTGAGCCCTGGGTTCCTCTCCAAAAAGGGTAGATAATAAGAAGTATAAACCTTGAAGGGTGAGGCGCCCCCCTGGCTTAGTCACGACACTATTCTCTCCGTCTAGAACAATGCCCAGCCTTCAATAAGCAGTTTAATAAACAAAGAAAGCTCTAAAATTAAACATATTTGACAAGTTCTTCCCCAGAAAATGCCTGTGCCCAGCACAAGCTATCAGCAGCAAGGTGGACAAGGAAAAAAGGTGAACATCTCCCTCCCCAGCCCCAAACCCCGAGGAACCCCTTGCAGCTGAGGGAAGCACCCTGCCCACCCCAGCTTAAACCACCTGGACACTCTGGCTCCACCCCAGAGAGCACACAGGAGGCCAGAGAGAAGCTGACAACAAACTCCTATAGACCACTAGTAATCCTCTATTAAATAATAATTTATGTATAAGTCTGAGGCCCCTGTGACCTCTCCTCAAAGGAGCAGCATCCTCTGAAGGGCCCTGGACCTGATCGTATTGATCCCGTCTAAGCTGTAAGTTTGTGGCTTTGAGTTAAAAAGCTGGGGTTGGCCTGTCCAGTGGGCTGCGGCCTGGCAGTTCCAGCAGTACCTGTCAGCAGCTGGAACAAGAAAGAAATCGGATCTGTCCTCCAAAGTTGGGGAGAGTGGCTGCTTCTGTGGGCAGGGCTCAGGGCAGGGACTGCAGCTGGCAGTGGACATCTCGTGGACCAGAGAAGTACGGTGGGGAACGCATGGCCAAGCAGGGATGGAGGGAGGGCAGTAGCTCCCGGAGACCAGGCCCTACACCTTGGCCAAGTCTGACCTTACCTGGCCAGAGGGTGGAGTCTCAGGAGGCCTCAGGCCAGGGCCCAAGGAACACCACAAACCCCACAGTGATGGCCAGAACCTGGAGTGAGCCTTGAGCTGAGACAGGCTCTCAGGCCAGCCAGGCCCTCCCTGCCATGGGGGCCACTTTACCCACTGCCTATTTTCCTCATGACAGGCCTTCCAAGAACTGCAGACTGAAATCAATGTGCTGGTCCTGATGCCCACACCCACCACCTCTCCCTCCCACCACCAAAGTTCAGCACTGCTTCCTGTAAAGCTGAGGCAGGCTCTGAGCTGAGCTGAGGGGCAGCCCGAGGCGGGGACACCACTTTAGCCCCCTGTCCAGGCAGGTCCAGGGAAAAGCCAGGCCAGGCCAGGCCCTTTATCTTCACACACTGGGGAGAGAGCTGACCAGGTGGAGAACAGCAAAGGGAGAGTCTTCCCAGCCCTCCTTTTTACTTAGCACAGGACAAACACGGGCCAGTAGGATACCCTAAAGTCTTGGTTGGCTGAGTCACCTGAGACCTTAGTTGAAAAATCAGGTTCTCAACCCAGCTTTGGAGATTCTTCAGTTTCAAGAGATCTGGGGTGGGGGCCAGGATTCTGCACTTTAACAAGCCCCCTAAGTGATTCAAGTAAGAAGCCAAGTTTGGGGAACACAGTATGTGTGCAAAGATGCAGAATGTCTCCCAGATGCTAATCACTGTGATGCTCTGAAGAGAAAAGAACTGGAATTAAGAGGATAGCCAGGTAAAATCAGGACACCTCGATATTCAGATAAACAATGTATTTTTTTAGTATGAGTATGTCCCAAACATTGCATGGGGCATACTGATATTAAAAATTACCTGTTGTTTATCTGAAAATAAAATTTAAATAGGCATCCCATATTATTTTTAGTTTTTCATAACATCTGGCAACCCAAACTGAAACCATTTACCAGCCCACACCAAAGGACTACTGACATAGCTTAGCCATGAAAATGGACAGCGACAGTCAACATAGCACTAGGCACCTGCCAGACCCTGTTCTACATGCCTCACACATGTCAATGAACTCACGTAATCCTCCAAGTAGCAGAGGCAGGCATTACTGTCCCTGTTTGACAAAAGAAAAAACTGAGGCCCAGAGGGTGAAGTCAGTTGGCTAAAGCCACGCAGCTAGAAAGTGGCAGAGCCAGGTACTAAACTAAAAGACATCAGATTCCAGAGTTAAGTACAGACTTAATCACTTTACTGCTCTCTAATGGAAGAATAAATAATAAAAGACATGAAGGACTAGACCAGGTAATCTAGCACAAATAGAATAATACAGCATGACTTCATTTCATAAAATGTATGTATAAATTATACATGAAGGCATGAGAAACGTTAGAAGGTCACACACAACTGGCAAAAGTGTAAACTGGTACAACCACTTTGGAAACCACTAAACTAAAGCTATGCATATGCTTCCCTATAACCCAGCGATCCCACACCCTAATATACACCCGTGGGTTTCAACCAGACGCAATTGTGTCCATCCCCTAGGGAACACTGCGCAATCCCTGGAAACGCTTTTCATTAGCACAACTTGGGAGGATGCCACTGGTATCCATCTATTGGACAGGCCAGGGATGTTGCTAAACATCCTACAACGCAGAGGACAACCCCCACCACAGAGAATCATCCAGCCCCAAATGTCAGCAGTGCCAAGATCAAGAAACCCTGATTTATACCCAAGGAAAAGGTGTGTACCATTTACCAAGAGACGCTCAGGCACCAAGCATTCCTAACAACACTGCTCGTAGAAGCTGATGCCCAAACGCCCATAACAGAGGAATGGGTGAAGAGACTGATCCACTCGCACAGTAGAATGCGAGACGGCAGTGCGAACGAATGCACTGCAGCGTCGCTGTGCACAACAGCACGGATGAATCCCAAGAACAAAATGCTGGCAAAAGGAGCCAGACACACAAGAGCACATGCTGGGGAGATTCCCTTTACATCAAGTTCACGAACAGGCGAATATAATGAATGCTGTTAGCAGTCAGGATGCATCACACTTGTGGGGCAGGCTGGCAGTGACTGGAAGGGGCATGATGGTGCTCGGGTGGGGGGGCAGGGATGTTCTATTTCTTCACCTAATGGTGGTTCTGTGGGCATGTTCAGTTTGTGACAATTCATCAAGCTGAGCCGTTTGATCTGTGTTCTTTTCTGCACATTTCTTACACTTTGACAAAAAGTCTAAAGACATCATGATAAAGATTTATCTCAAAAGCAGGTGGTTTTTATTTTCTCAGTTGTTTTTTCTACAACTGCAACGCTGAACATGTCTTACTTTTTTAATGAATGAACAGGCCATCAGCAAATGCATTTATATTTATTCATCAAAAATCTGCTGCCCCCTGTGATGTATTGTGTTCAGCATGAGACACTGGGGCGGGGTGGGGGGGGCGCAGGGAATGAATGCTCCTGCCCTAAAGGAGCTTGCGGTCTTGGTGGCGGCGTGGGGTGGAGGGCATGTAACAACCTGGGGCTGGGCCATGGCCATGGGCATTCAGGTAGTTTATTTGCCCGGCCCAGTGCATTAACCAATTTGTTTTCCCTGGGGCAGGGCCAGGTCTCCCCTGCCGTCCTGCACCCTTGCTGCTCCACCAAACGTCCTATTCCTGATGCAGGGCTGAATCTAGCACTAACGTTCACTGTCCACCCCTGTGCCCATGGGAGTTTGCCATTCCCTGAAGTAGAGACTGCAATCAGCACTGTCCTCTGAGAGATGGACAGAAGATTATAGAAACAGAGGAAGCAAAACTGTGTAGGGGAGAGGAGACCCAGAGGCTGAGAGATTTGTTCCTCAGAGGAGCACAAACACATACAGACAAAATACCATCATATAACTAAAGCACGGTTTTATTTGAGGTCAGCCTTAGGGTTTAGGGATTGCCAACCACAAATACTCAAGCCAGTGTGAGAGATGGACAGGAATCCACTGGATAGACCAGGTATGGAAACCTTCTGTGGCCAGGGGAATAGCACAAAGTGGGAAACAAGGCTGCTGTCTGGAAGTTGCACGAACCTCAACATGGCTGGTGCATAGGTGGGGAGTGGGAGGAGTGGGTGGCAAGGTTAGCCAGGGTGCGTCCAAAGAGGTGAGCAGCCGCTAAAGTTCACTGAGCACTTACTATGTGCCAGGTACCTTGCTAAGGAAGTGCTTTACCTATTGTTTTTACTGAAACCAATGACCCCATTTCTTAGATGGGAAAACTGAGGCTCAGAGAAGTGACAAGATTTGCTCAGTTGAACAGTGGAGCTGGGATTTGAACCCTGACCGCATCTGACTCCAGAGCCACATTTTTAACCATGCGATTTCTCCCTTCCCTCCCACAGGAAAGCCATGGCAGCACTTCCAGCTCCCTTTCTCCTCTCCTCCCCTCTCCTCCCAGGAGCCTTCTTGGAGCTACCAGACCCCTCAGGAGGCACGCAAGTCAGCCCAGGCAACAGAATCAGGAAAGGCAGGGCAGGTGAGCTACAAAGTGCTGCTGCCTGGCCTGTGGGAGTGCGGCAGGAAATACCAGCTGCTCCAACCAGCGTTGCCTTTAATCTCTTCAGAAAATGGATGCTGCTCCTGGGTCCCCGGAGAGCCCCAAGTTTGGGCTGAAGGCTTTCTGGGAAAAAAAGCTCACTGTTGCCTGCGTCTCAACAGTCACCCTGGGTGACGTCTGACACTCCACCACAGCACTGGCTGACAAGTGTCTTCAAAGGACAGAAATCGGCAGCTTTGCTGTCTTTTCATACAGACGTCACTCACCCACAGGAAACGCTTTCCCCGTGCATTGTGAGAGTTATTTTGGTTCGAGGAAGCCAACCCCAGAATGAATCCAAGAAAGAAATAAAAGGAAGGGGGAGAAAAGAGCAACTCTGGCAAAATGAGAAAAAGTGGCGTTTGGATAAACTGCACACCCAACAATCTTTCAAGATGGTCTTTTTTAAGATCAAGGATGAGGGGGAAGGATTGTGCTGAATGTCAGCAGGTGCGGCAGGCGCAGGGAGACGTGTGGGATTTTGCAGGTATCTGTGGGCCATGTTTAAAAAGTGGGCAAAATCCACTCCCAAGGAGCCAGCCCTGCTGTGCTTGGCTGCAACTTAGGAGGAGGGTAGGTGACGATCCCTGTTAAGGGGTCCCCACGGGCTTCTCTGAAGAGAATCCGAGACCCACGGTACAAGAACATCCCACACCTACTTATGTTCCACGTGGGTGGTCTCTCTGGGTGGGTTACTGATATGACTATGGCTGAGTCACTGTCCAGCCCCTCACCAGACTTCCCTTCTTCCTAGCATCACAGCCACACTCCTCTCTCTGCTCCAACTGAAAGATCCCAGGGAAGTCCTCTGATTGGCCCAGCTCAAGACAGACTCGCAACTTCCTCTTGGACCAATCACTGTAGTAGCCAGGGGGATGGAGTACTATGATTGGCAGCTCCCCCTCCTCCCTTGGCTGAGTCACAAGATTCTGGGGAGGAGGTATGAAGGAAGAAGGCCACTACAAGAAAGGTAAGGAGCAGGGCAGATACCTCCAGGTGTATCTGCAACACGCTGTGGGCAGTGGTTTCTGCCCTGCTACCTCATTTTCCCATTCTATATGCACCCGAAGGCCCTGCCACCTCCCCATTCTGACTTCTCCAAGTTGATTATCATGGGAGACAGACTCAGTGGTCATTTGTGTCACAAACAGGAACATCCACTGAGTACTCACTGGGTACCAGGCGCTGTGCCAAGAGCCTTCCATTCATAGTCTCATTGGGTCCTTAGAGCAACTCTCTGTCATCCCACCTCAGAGTAGAGAAGCTAATGCTCAGAGAGGTGCAGGGGCTCACCCAAGATCACACTGCTTGTAAGAGGCAGAGCTGGAGCTGAACCTGATTCTAGTGGACTTCAGAGCCAGCGCTGTTAGTCCTGACCCCATTCTGACCCTTAGAGAAAGACATTTAAAGGAATCAAGTTCTCCTCGAGAAGCATAAGGGGATTTACACACTGGGATAGAGGAAGGTCCGCAGATACAGTGACCAGGGGGCACTATCCTCTAGCACAGCCTCTTGTCACTTGTACCAAGCTGAACCCCTTCATCCTTCACCCAGGGCCTGGCACCAGTGGGTGCTCCACAGATACAAACTGGATTCAAGCCCTGGGCAAATGTAAGGTGGAGAACCGCCCCCCCTCAAGAAGATATGTGGCCTCTGGTCCCTGCAAGTGACAATGTGGGCCTGGGCCCCAGGGCAAGTGACAAGTACAAGGTCACCTGAGAAGCAGTGGGCTACTGGACATTCTAAAGAAGAATTCTAGAGGAGAAACAACCTTTCATTGCATTGAAAGGTCTTCCATGTCTAGTGACATGGGAGAAAGATAACCTAAAAACGCTCCCACTACAAAACACCCAGAGAGACTGGGCAAAATATACCAACATCCCTTTAAATATATGGGTCAGTTCAGTAAGAAATTAAGAGAAATTCCCAGGGGCCAAAACTGAAGAGGAAACTCAAAATCAGACTGTTTAATATGTGAACTGATACTTGGCAAGGAAGAGGTGAGGCAGGTGCCCATCTTGGTAGTCAGAGCCTTCCCCCTCAGTGAGAGTGTGGGTCAGAACACACCTATCCACTAACGCAGGAAGAACAGGAGGCATTGGTCTGTCTCAGCCCTGCCTCTAGGCTAGAAAATGAAAAAGTAGTCTCCCCCCGAGAATCTGCAAGCAAGGGCCTGCACGCACACAGACCTGGAGTTCGATTTTATCCTACCCTTGGTGTTCTCAGACTTGCATACCTCAGATCACCTGTTAAAACACAGACTGCCGGGCCCCACCCCCAGAGCTCCTGATTCGAAAGATCTGGAACAGGGTCCAAGAATCTGCCTGTCTAGTGAGTTCCCAGATGCTGCTGGTCGAGCAACCACACTCTGAGAAATACTGTTCTAGCCAAGAAATGAACACAGAAATATCCTTCTCCTCTGGCAATACCCCTGGACATTAAGCAAACACAAACTCAAAGTCTCTCCAGAGCAGGGGTGAGCGAGCTATGACCACCGGGTCAAATCCTGCCACATTCGTTATAACGTTCAGGTGTCACGGCTGCTTTTGTTGCATGGCAGTGCAGTAGCTGCACAGCCAAGAATGTTTATTACCTGGCCTTTCACAGAAGAAGTTTGCCAACTTCTACCCTAGGAGTAACCAACCGCTCAAAATTCCAAGAGATACCATCCTACTGAAGACGAGCTCTCAACCCAAAATTACAAAATGCAGAGAATCAGTCTGCTACGTGCAAGAATCAAGAGACTCAACAACAGGCCCAGGAACTTCAGATAGGGGAATCATTATGTATATTCTCTAAACATAACAGAGGGGCAGACTCTACACTTAGCAACTCTTAGGTCTTCAATCAAGGGGAATGATGATGATGATGAAGATGATATGTACTGAGAGCCTACTGTGCACAAGGTATTGGGAATGCTTTACATGGTCCAGATCCTTTTTGTGCGAAGAACTCCACCTCAGGTATGAAACTGGGGTTCCTATGTGTCTCTTCGCTAGCCAAACTTTACACAGAAAATATGAAGCAGAGCCAGGGGGAAATCCAGGCCTTGGCTGAAACCCAGTTGTAGAGGGTTCCAGAGCCTATGACTCACTTCTACTCCACAACAAGGCGATCCACAATAGAGATCAGGAGCTCTTAAGAGTTCATGGCTAGATTTGGAGGATCCAAGAACCCCTGAGACTATATGCAAAAATGTTATGAGTCTCTAACATGTTTCTGAAGAGACGGTCCACAGCTGTTACAAGATTCTCAAAGTCACAGAATCCCAGACACAGATCCAAATGCAAACCTTTTTGCATGCCATTTCTTATGCACAATGCCAGGCAGCCTTGAACTTTGTAAGTCTCTGCTTGTTTACATCGTCCGACACCCCTCTACGACAGTATTTTTACCACCTCTATTTTACAGATGAGAAAACTGAGAATGCAAAGGGGTCAAGTAACTTTCCTGGGATCCCACAATTATCAAGTGGCAGAACAGGGACCCCAGAGTGGAACCCACTCACCTGTACTCTTAACTCCTGCCACACTACCTCTGCAGCCTTCAGTAACCAGCACGCCACTTCTTAATCCAATCACCTGTCTACACAAGCTTAGCAGCTGGCATCTTTCCTGTCCACCTCAAAGCCATTGCCACATGCACAGAAACCATGAGGGTCCTTCTGCTCTCCTTTCAGGGCAAAGTCCCTTTCCTAATCCCAATCTCCACGTCCAGAAGAGTATTTCCAAGGTCTGCCAGGCATGAATCGGACATTTCTCAGGGTGTGAGCATCCTCCAACCCCCACCACTTCGCCTAGTGCCAGCCCAGACCCCAACTACCTACTTGGCTCGTGCCTTGCCCATTGCCAGCATAAACACACATTTACCCAATTTTTCAGAATGAGCAATATTTACTCAACAGCCCAGAATGGCTCATATGGAACTATTAAACCCCATTGCCTCAGCCTGTAGCTCAGAGTACAATAATGAATCAGTACTTTGGAGTGATTACGATGCTAATAAGAATGTGTGAGGCACAGAATATCACTATGCCGGGCAGCCGCCAAATTCCCTGGACTCCCTGCATCTCCCAATCTCTCATTTGGGAATTCCACTATTCCCGAAACCAGCCTGCCTGGGAACCGCTGGCTCCCAAGGCGAGACACAGATGAGAAACAGAAGCCCACCATTCTGCAGACCGCTGGCCCCACAACGCCAGCCCTCATCGGGATGTGGAGGGCAATGGTGCCCCCCTCCTGGCAGCGCCGAGGGCCCCAGAGCTGGCAGGGCCTCGAGTGTTTGCATGCATTTCGCACGCTGTAACACACACAAATATTGAGGAAAAAAAGCTTATTCTCTCAGGCTGCATGCCTGGAGCAATGTTAGATTTGGTGGTGGGGGGGGTTCTCCCCTTTTTTATCTTTCTCTTTTCACAAGCCCCTTGGTAAATAATAAATGGCAGAAAAGAAGCCTATATTTGAACATGATCAGGTTCTCCCTCGTCCCCCTCCCCTTCTGTCCAGGGAAATTGCTTTATTCCTGTCCCTACCTTGGCTTTATCCACCCTGTAGACTGGTGAATTTTCTGGATGAGGCTGGGCATGAAGTCTTAGGCCAGTGGACAGTGGTGGGAGCAGTTGAGCCTGCTTGTGAGCCTCTTCTCCACCTCAGGCTCTTGACCTTCAAATCCCTCTAATTGTCCTCCTCTTTCATCCATTCAACCCCCACTGCCCCCCACGAACATGGTTGCCCCGTGTTCAGGATAAAGATCTCTGCAGGGCCTAGGAAACCCTTTTGAGCAGTCCTGCCTACCCTCCATAGCCATACCCACCTCTAGGCCCCTCGCCCTGTGCTCCAGCAACACTGGCTGTTTTTCACTTCCTCACACCCCAGGACATTTGCATGCGCTGCTCCCTTCCTCACTCTGGACTACTACAGCCCCTCTTCATTTCACTAACTCAGGAGTCCTTCCCTGACTTCTAGTTTAAATCTATTACACAATCTCATCATTCCTGGCTCATTTCCTCCGCAGCCCTTAGCAGAGTTTGCAATTTCAAATATATGTGATTATTTGATTAATGTTGGTCTCTTAAGGGATTTTACTTCTAAATATCATGGAGACCAGCAGGGCCATGAGGGCAGAGAGCATGTCCCTGCTGATCACCGGGGCATCCCAAGCATGTGGTCTAGGCCCTGGCACATAGTAGATGCTGGATAAATACTCCTTGAACAGATGACTGATTGACTGACTGAATGAATGTACCCCATCGCCCCAGCTGCACTCTACTTTGTCTACCAGCTGCCTCTTAGCTGAGCTGGGCTCCGTAGCTTTTCAGGCCTTTGCCACATGGTCCTGTTTTGTCTACTATAAAGTGCTATGTTCCCATTACAAGGGCCAGATACATATTTAAACACAATAAAGCGCTCAAGGACCCTCAACCAGAATGGACATGTGCCCTCTCTTGGTTTAGTGTAGTGTGTGTATGTGTGTGTACGTATGTATGTGCACACATCTGTATTTCCACACGAGAGCCCCGAACAGAAACATACATACCAGCACCGGCAGGAAGGCACCCACGTGTGAACGCGTCCACCACATTCACAAAAGGGTTAAGTGAGAACAACTACAGGCATAATTTTTAAATCCCTGCTTTTTCTTTCAGTTATGGGATTCTCTAATAATCCTCTGTGGCCTGTTGCCTCCCTCCCCACCCGCAACCCGAAAACCCTTCCTTGACCACTCTTGGTCCCCTAACAACTCAAACAGAAATGAAAACAGGAAGAAGGCAGAGCAAAGGAAGCTGTGGTGCCACCGCGTGCTGGGACGCAGGAATGGAAAGATGCGCTTCTCCTTCTTCCACACATATGTGAGTTATAGCTGAGGAGGCCGTGGGCCTGCCGCTCACCAAATAGAGCCTGGACTCCACATGGTCCCAGTGGCTCCAGAAAGTTCAGGAGACCCCTGCTCCCACACTTCCTCCTCAGAGCAGCAGGACTGTGGTGCCATCAGCAGATACTGACCGAGCATCTAATGTGTGCCAAGCTCTGCACTCAAGACAGGAGTCAACAAGACAGCTCTGCACAAGAGACTATTCAAACCTGCCCCGTAGGTCTTAGGGACAAAGCGAGAAATCCCAATGAGCTGTGACGTAATTGTGGTGGGAGCCTTCCTAATCCAGCAAAGAGGTTCAGGGAAGGCTCCTAGGTTAGAAATGTGAGGGACGAGAGAAGTCTATCAGGGAGAGCGATGGAAAGAGAGTTCCGCGCAGGGAGAGCAGCACATGCAAAGGTCTGGACCACATAACAGTTTAACCTGTGGACCAGATGATAGTTTAAGTCTGGCTGGAGGAGTCAGGGACAAAGGAGTCTAGTAAGAGATGAGATGGTACAGGTGGATAAGGGTGGGAGGAGGTGATCACCACAGGCCTTGTAAAGCCAAGGGAAGCACTTGGACTTCATCCCATAAGCCATAAGGAGCTCCTGATAGTTTCTAAGTGGAGGAGAAGGTGTGATGACCTGATTTCACTTTTTCAGTAAAGATCACTCAAGGCAGAGTTCACGGTCCTCAACTCTGGGTTTTCACCTCAAAATCAAGCAAGGGCATGACCATGTGACCTAAGTCACTGCCACCTCCCTACCATGATTCCCAGGACTGTCTTCTATAATACACGGAGTCCTATGACCAGCCAAAAGACCATGTGAGTTGGGATCAAGGTCCAGGGTCCACATCCCAGGAGTCACCTCTCCCACCCTCAGTCTTGCCATCTGAGAAATGGGCATAAAACTCCACCTGCCTCCTCAACTTGTGAGGATTAAACAAGTTCACACCCATCAGGGGCTCAGCACAGTGCCTGGCGCTGGGAAAGCACTTGATAAATAATCACGATTGACATGATTCTTTTTTTTTTTTTAAGATTTTATTTATTTATTTTAGAGAGAGGGGAAGGGAGGGAGACAGAGAGGGAGAGAAACAGCAATGTATGGTTGCCTCTCACATGGCCCTCACTGGGGACCCGGCCCGCAACCCAGGCATGTGCCCTGACTGGGAATCGAACCAGGACCCTCTGGTTCCCAGCCCGCACTCAATCCACTGAGCTACACCAGCCAGGGCTGACATGATTCTTTTTACCAGTTGAGAGATCCCTTAAGCACTGGGATAGACAAAGGGATGCAGGGGCCACAGGTCCAATCTTGCACTTACTGTGTGCCCAGAACTTAATTCTTTCCTATTTCTTCCCTACATGTTCATCTTGAATGTTCATAAAACCCCAATTTCTGGCTTCTCCTGAAAACCTGAACCACCTGTTGAAACCCACTGCTGCGCTGCCCCTTGGGCGCCCCTGCAGGCGTGAGCCAGTTCTCCTACCCCACAGCCTCCAGCTGTCAGACCAGCGGAGGGTGACCACAAGGTGGGGAGCTTTCTAGAGCGCAGAGCTGAAGATGCTAAATATGGGTAAGAGGTAAGTGGGGGAGAGAAGGGCTGCGTGGCAAAGCCCACACTCCAACACAAAGGCCCCCTCTCCTCACCCCCCCACCAGGCCTGAGCCCCCCACTCCCCACTACCTTCTCTTTGATAACATCCCTTCCAAGTCATCCTTTCCTTCCTCCAACAGCTAAAGGGTATTGGCATAAAAAAAAAGTCCTGGCTCCATGGAGTGGCCCTCAAGAGCCTGCATGGTCTGACCCTGCCATCGCTCCTAACTCCCAGCCCCCTGTATCTAGGATACAGAAAGATAAGGCTGGGGGATCTAGGCAAATTAGAAGAGGTTGGCAGTATTGTGCCCCATTTTGCAGATGGGGAAAACTGAGGCATAAATGTGGCTCTCATGGAAACAGAAAGGTCCAGGAATTAGCCAGTGATCCTACTCCCCTCTCTAAGAGACCCTGGCTATCTCTGCCACCTCCCTTGACAGGGGGCCCTGGTCTTACCGGGACATTGGGAAACATGGTCCTCTCCACCCATCACCTACCATGCTCAGTGAGGGTCTGCACAGTTTTTCAGAGAGCAGGCCCAATTCTCGAAATGAAAAAGTAACCCTCCTGCCCCAGACGCCATGTGAAGAGGAGCCTCCTCAGCTTGTGAGCTGCCTCTCTGCAGCTCGCTGGCTCCGCTGGTGCCATTACCTGCAAGGATGCAGTAAAGCATTCCCTCGGGCCCCTTCCTCTCGGTGGCTGCCCACCTTCTCTGGCACCTGAGATTTGAGAGATGCTTTGCCTCTGTCTTTCTCTCTGCTTCTCACCTGTGTCTCCACAGCCAGGGACACCGGGAGGGGGAAATCTCCCAAGATCCCCAATTTAAAATAAAGTCAGATCTTTTTCTCTCCCCTTCCTCACTACCTAGTAACTACACTTGTGTGAAGTTGATGCTCTACACAACGAAAAGAGAGGCCTCCTTAGAGAGGGTACAATCAGACAATTTTTAAGATCATGGAGCATTAGACCGTTCCCAACTGGGTTTACTAATCAAACAGCCAAATCCTTCATAACCAGCCAATCCCTACAGGGCAATTAAATCCTTCCCCTTTAAAACACTTGCCACACTGTCTGGGGACAGAAAGAAAAATTTGCAAAATTCATTTGATAAATTAGCCAGGGAAAAGAAAGGAGTGAATCAAGCTTTGTTCTTTTCATTTTTTTTAATTATGGAATTCACAATGCCTGAATAATGTTTAATAAGAACTATGAAAATTCCTAACAGTATTACAACACAACACAAAAGAATTAACCTGGTTACCGTGAAAAATTGCATATTTAATTAAGAACAGAGAGTTCAAAACTATCCAGAGATTTCAAGAGTGCTGTTGCCTGAGGGGCCAAATTACATGCTTCCAGGGCTGCTAACGGAGTTAGCGTGTTCAGTCATTACCCAGGCGTTCCCATTAAGTGACTCTGGGCAGATGACATCAAATTCATTTCAAAAGCACCAGGAACTGAAGCATTCACTTGGGTAGTTGAAGGGAAAGCAACTATCCTGCTGGTACAAATCAGACCCCTTGTTGATAAAGGCAATAATTAAAAAATAATGTTAATTAGCTGCTTTTATTCGAAGAAAAGTACGGTAGTTGGAGCACTTCCAGCTTGCAGTGGTGGGAGTCACTCTTTCTGGAAGAAGAGGAAGCTGCTGGTGGGAGTGGGGCGCCTGGGGGCCCCCAGGAAGAGAGGAGGATGGTGGAGCTTGGCACGGGGGAGGGGGGGCAAGACGGGGCTGGCTCGGGAGGGAGTTGGCCAGGCCTGGGTCCCCAGGTCGGAATCGGCCCGGTCACCCTGAGGACTTCAAGGGGGCAGCTTGTAAAGTGAGGGAAGATGGTGCCGCCGGCATCCTGGGCACTGTCACTGCGTAGCCCACTCTCATCACCGCGGACTCAGGCGAACCCAGATATCCCTGTTTGGGGACCTCCTGCCACATGCACTCCCCTGACACAGCCATTTCTGTCACACCTATTCTCCTCACACAATCTCCTGTCACACCTATTCCTCTCCTCAGCTACTTCCTGTCACACTCACTCCCTTCACGGCCTGTCACACTCGGCACTGAATCACCACCACCACCCTCACTGCAGATTTTTCCCCCAAAGGTGACCACCACAATCTTTCTAATCACACAGGCTCTCCTGGCGACACGACCTTGACATTCCTCCCAAGGAGTGGTCCCTCCTGTGGGCCCCTCCCTTTGACCCTGGGCAGGCCTTGACCAGCACAGTAGAAGGAAGTGACTCTTCTTGACTCCCAAGGCTAGATCACGAAAACACATTCCTCTCCACTTTGCTCTCTTGGGACACTCACCCCTGGCACCCAGCCACCATACTGTGAGGAAGCACAAAATAGCCCACACAGCCAGACCACGTGGTGTTCTGGCGGGCAGCCAAGGTCCCGGGCAACAGCCAGCAACAACCTCTAGATGTGTGAGTCCTTGAGTTACCCCCAAACATTGAACCTTCCAGCTAGCTGAAGCCCCAGATATCACAAAATGAAGGTCAGCTTATTCAGCTGGGCTCTGTCTTATTTCCTGCCTTATAGATTCTGTAAGTATAAACAGTTGTTTTGCCCCACTAAGTTTGGGGGTGGGTTATTACACAGAAAGAATGACTGCTATACTGACAGACACACGGTCACACACTTTAAGAAACGTCCTACCACAAACACCCTCCATTCCTCACAGACCCATCAAAGAGGCCCAGCATGCGACACGGGTCAATGGACCTGACCACCAGTGGCAAGAACTTCTCCCAAGGAAAGCCACCACAGCTTCTTTACTCCGCTCTCCACAGCGTTAAGTTCTCCAAGCGCCCGCTGTGTGCAGCAGCAGGAAGGGCACAGCGAGCCACCACCCTGGGGCCCGGCGTGGAGGGGAGAGAGCACAGGAAAGCCCATGGATGGCTGAGACCCCCATGCAGCTCAGCGGTCTGCCCAGGACCCGTGGCTGGTTCATGGCCGAGCGAGGCTCAGGCTCGCCTGACTGCTGGTGACGTGGTTTGATTCTTATTAGCAAGGTGCTTAATTAGGGCAGCTCATCGATAAAACCCAGAGAAACACATTATGCTCAGACCCGTGCCCACTCACCTGCTGGGGGCCAGGCCAGCCCTGACCCACTAAAGGGGCATCCCGGGCAGGGTGCAAGGGAGCAGGCACTGATGGGGACACGGGCGCAGAGCGGGGAAGCCGCTTCCCTGTACTGCCCAGCCTGGGCAGCCAGTGGCACAGGAGTTGGGCCTCAGTTTCTCTCCTCCTACCTCCCGGGAGGCAGAAGGCCTCAGCAGGCCTCACCTACCATGAAATGCCAAGATGTTCTGCTCTGCTTGGAGAATCATTTTTTTTTTTTCCAGAGATGAATTTCACAAAGTAGGCCATGGGCCAGGGGACCAACCCTCCTGCTCGCAGAGGCTGAGGTGGAGGCTCTCCAAGGGATGATGCCGGCTCAGAGAGGCTTTGAGGCCGCTGGCCCACTGAGGGTCCGGCCATGCCAGCGAGTGAAGGGCAGGAAATAGGCCTTGCTCCTCCCAGAGTCTCTGACCGGTCACCAGCTCCAGCCCTGGCCCCAGGGATCCTGACATCCCAGCTGCTTGTCAGTACCCGCTCTGGGAATGCTGGCCCAGGCTCCCACTCTGGCCAGCCACACCGACCACTGCGAGCAAAACTCCATTACATAAGACCTTTACAAGGTAAACCTGCACAGCTGCCCCTTCCCAACTATACATAGTCTGTGCTTTGCGTATTCACAGAAATAACAAGAAGCAAGAGAGCCTACCACACAGACCCTGACGTCAGACTGCCTGGCTCTGCTGTGTGACCTTGGGCAGGTCACTGACCTCTCTGTGCTGCAGCTTTCTCCTCCACAAAGTAAGGATAGTAACAGTGTCAGCATCATAGAGTTGTTATGGTAATTAAATCATTTAAATGATGGTATTTAGGAAGCACTTAGAGTTATACCTGGCCCACAGCCACCCTTGATAAGTGTTATTAAATGAAAAATAAATAAAACAAAAATTAAAAACAAAAACTTCAGAGCCCCTCTCATTCCTCAATGATCACGTCAATTCTGCCCATTTTATGGAATGGCTACACTGAGGCCAAAGAAGACACTCGTCTTCACACTTTGAAGCTGGTGGAGCCAGTCTCTGCACCAGCTAACACAGGCCTACGGGGGCCACACAGCGAGCATCAGTGGAACAACTCAGCTCAGTGTAGGTTGTACAAAATGGGAAGCCCCACCCTCCACTCCTACCTCCATCACTCGGCTCAACGACTGCTGTCCCACGGGAAATGCAGGCCCAGAAGCCAGGAATCCGAGTTTTTAAAATGTGACCTCTGATCGGAGCACCCAGCCTTCAGCACTCACCGAGTGCCACATCAGCTACTGTGGCCATGGAGAACAGCGGTGGGCTCACCACTTCGGGGAGATCAACAAAGAACCAAGGGCTCACCTGGTGGCCTGCAAAGCAATCCAGGCCAGGGATGTACAAGTAGGAGAGACAGGATGGTGCCCAACGCAGCACAGAGTAAGAGAAGGAGGGCTGGGGACAGGAAAGGACAAGGGGAACAGTGTTCCAGATAGAGGGAATGGCAAAAGCAAGGGCTGGAAAGTATGAGGAGTACGGCAGTTAGGGGTTAAGTGAGGCCACGGGGCTTTGAGGAGTAAGGCACAGAGCTGGGGCCAGAGACTATAAAAGCCCCTGGTAGGTTTCTACATGCCAGAAACTGCCGGGGCAAAATCCCAACTCTACTGGGAAAAAGCTGTGTGTCTGTGGGCAGATCCTAAACTTCCCTGGGTACCTGTGGGTTAACTGCTCTCAATGGAGCAGGTGCAAATCCCTTGGACGACCCCAGAGAAGCCACTTGGAGAGGGCCCCCTTGAGAGAAGAAAGTTCCCTAGCCATTTGCCTCCATTCCATTGTCTGAAATCATCTCTCCCACTGCCAAGGTAGAGGTAACAGGGAGAAGACATGAGGGCAGGTGGCGGGGTAATATTTATGGAGTGCCTGGATGCCAGGCTCCATGCTGGGCCCTCCATGTGAATTACCTCATTTCCTCCACACTATGACCGTACTATGAGCTGACTATAATTGGTACCCCCATTTCACAGATAAGGAAACTGAGGCACCCAAAGGAGCAGTCCCCTGGCTACATCACACAGAGATGAGAGGAGGGAAAGGAGCCCCATACTCCCCCTGCACCAAGCTACCAGCCTGGGTTTTCCCTCTAAGGGATCAAGTCAGAGCTGGGAGAGACAGGCAGGTGCAGTGGCCAATTCTGAGGTGGCAGCATCCGCCAGCTGGCCCTGCATTACCCCATGTCACCTCCACCACAGTGAGATCAATACCTGGGGGGTCGTGTTTAGCTTTGGGGAAATCATTAAGTGCTACACCAAACTAATCAAAAAATAATTGCATTGCAAGGAGAAGTCAGAAGGAGCTGCCAAGGTGCACGCACAAAGACACACACAGATGCGAGCATGACATGCTCATGGACACCCACATGAGAATGCAGACACACAGGCACACATTCAGAGACACTCAGAAGAACATGCAGATACACAAACATGCAGAAACACTGAGCTACAAACACAAGGACTCACACACACAAATGGGCAAAGACCCACAAACATACTCAAAGATACGCACAGAGATGCAGCTAACGTAAATACATAAATAGAGCCGTGTGACATTCACATCCATCCCTGTTTGTTCAATTGACTGAGACTTTTTGTGGGCCCACTATGTGCTCAGCCCTCTGCTGCTAGGTTCCGGGTACAAGTTGCTGTGTGCCCTCACTGAGCTCCGAGTTCACAGAAGGAGGCTGGCATTAAACAATAATCCACAGAACTACATCTGATCCTCACTGTGGTGAGGCAGTGGAGATGCGGCCTACCGTCTCAGAAGGAAGCAGGAAAGCTGTCCCAAGGCAATGACACTGAGCAGACTCCCAGGGTCTAGGAGGAGTTGACAGGGGAACATGTGGGAAGAGTGTCCCAAGCAGGAGGGCATAAGTCATGCACAGAGGAGTGTGATGCAGCGGAAAATGAAGGAAACTACGTGTATGAAACATGAAGGGCACAGGGAACATGGCTCAAGATCAAGGCCAAAGTTAAGAAGTAAGCTAAAACAAATCTGAAGCCGATTCTACTAAGTTAAGACGTATATGGTAAACCCTAGAGCAACTACTAAAAAAAAACAAACAAACCTCAAAAATATAGTTAAAAGTCATTAATAAAATTAAAGGGTTACATTAGAAAATAATCACTCAATGCAAGAGAAAGCATTGAAGGTGGAACTGAGGAACAAAAAAGATGTGAGATATACAGAAAGCAAAATGGCAAATGTACATCCAACTAATATCAATGATATTAAACGTGAATGGGCTAAACAATCCAATAGAAAGGCAGAGATTTCCAGAGTGGATTAAAAAAATAAAACCAAGATCCAATTATACACTGTCTATAGGAGACATACTTTAAATTGAAAACAAAAGGATGGAAAAGACATATCATGCAAACAACAACCATAAGAAAGTGGGAGTGGCTGTATAGATATCAGACAAAACTGACTTTACAACAAAAAAAAAACCAGTTACTAAAAAGAAAGAGGAACACTTTATAATGATGAAAGGGTCAATCCATTAGGAAAATATAAGAATTAAAACCATAATGCACCTAGGGGGGAGGGGAGGGGAGAGGATGCAAATAACTATAATTGAACAACAATAAAGTAATTTAAAAAATAAATAAAAGGAAATTATAAATTTAAAAAAAAAACCATAATGCACCTAATAACAGCACCAAAATACAAGAATCAAAACTGACAGAAATTAGGGGAGAAATAGTTAACTCAATAGTAACAGAGGCATCAGTATCTTCCTTTCAAGAGTGGAGAGAACAACTAGACAGCAACTCGACAAGAAAACAGGAGACCGGCAACACTGCAGACCAGGAACAGAGGCCCAGCCATGGCCCCGCAGCCCCTGGAAGCTCACATGGGGCCTTTGCCCAGAGGCAATGGAGAGCCACTGGAAATGGCTCCTAACGGGTTTTAAATGATCTCACCAGCTGCCACGTGTCAGGAAGAGTGAGGGAGGCCAGAGGCCAGAGTCCAGGAGAGAACTGACACAGGTGTGGGCCGGAGAGCCAGTGGTGGAGATGGAGGTGCGGAAGGGGATGTGTGAGGCATCTAGGAGGTCAAAACCCCACTGGCACGGGGAGAGGGGGATAGTCAGAGCAGCTCCCAGGTTTCTGTCCTGCAGACCTGGCTCAAGACCTGGTATGAGGAGAGTTAGGTTTTGAACATCATGAGTAGGACACACCTTTGAGACGAGCATTCAGGAAGTGTCGAGAAGGCTGCTGAGTCGATAGGACTGGAGCCCTGAGGTAGAGAGTGCAGAGGTGGGGGGTAGTGGGGCTGAGAAGACAGATGAGGCCACACAGTGTGAGGGGGAGAGAGCAGACATGAGTTTTAGAGGGACTGACATGTTCGGAGGCCAGCAGAGGAGCATGGCCATGGAAGAGGAGAAATGGTGGCCATAGGTAGGAGGAAAATAAAGAGAGTGTAGCACGGGGGGCCAGGGAAAGTGTAGCACCGGGGGCCAACTGCGGAAGCTCCTTGGGAGTCGGGGAGAGGTTGGCTAGAGTACAGGCAGGAGACAGAGAAATGCAGATAGAGTGTGAGCCGCACAGGTCTAGAAATGTGGCTGTGCAGGGGAGGAGAATATGGGGTGAAGGGCTCCTCTGCGCAGCCTTCTTAAGAAAGGGAACCCATGTCTCACCTACTTCACCCACCCTATGCCTCAGCTTCCTCTATACCCAGCACCCGGCACTGTGCTGGGCCCATAGCACGTGCTCAGTCAATATCTGTGATTTGCTGAATACCTGTCAGGTTCAGAGCAAAGACTCTGGCCAGACTGGGTTGGCCATGCCAGGGAGTGAGGACAAAGGAGTGAGGGGACATCTGAGTCGCAGGAGCCATTCCAGACCCAGCCTTAGCTCCGAGTCTTTGCTTCCAGAAACCAGAGCAATAAGGGAAAGCTCTTCCATGAAAGGAAAGAGCTTATGCAGCCAAATATGAAATGGAGCGGGGCTGACAAAGACAGGGAAAGGGGGGCTGGACTCGGCTGCTTAAAAAAAATCTAAAAAACTTTTTTAATAAACTCTACAAGTCTATCCCCTTCCTTCTTTATCAACGACACGATTTATTGACCGAAGAGGCCATATTGACTAAATAAATCTTGATAATGACCAAGGCTGCAATCAATACCTGCTTATTATCAGCCCGGGCTGAGAATTCCATCTTGCGGAACGAAGGCCCGACGACAGGGCACACCACGTGGCTCCGGACTCGGGCGGGTGGGCTGGGCTGGATGGATGGTTGGATGGCACGGATTTTCCAGACTAGGAGACGGGAATCCTTCTTGTGTTATTCATTAACCACCCCACCCCAGGCCTCTCAGGCTTGTGGGTCTGGATTCATTCCCATGAGTTGACAATGGCAAAGTGTTTTAAGAGATGTTTTTAACATTTTAAAGAGTAAAATACAAGCTTAGTGACTACCTATGGGGAAGCCCCTGGGTAGAGGCAGGGACATGGGTAGCCAACAGACTGGTCCTAGGTTTGAGTCCAAGCTCTGCAGCTTGCTGACAATGTGGCCTTGGCCTTGATCTTCTGTGCCTCGGTCTGCTCAGCAGTAAAATGGGAAGGCAGTGGTTCCCGTGCCTAGGGCTGTTGTGAAAATTAAACGCAATGTGTCATGAGGGCTCTGAACACTGTCTGGCGTGCATTAAAGGTTCCATAGCTATTTGTTGAAGGACTGCCAGGCCTCTCTGTGCAGAGAGCTCCCTTCTCACCTTCCAAAGCCTGCGAAACCCGGGCCTGGCCTTGCTGAGGCCAGCCAAATGGTGTCGGGGGAGACCTGACCCCTGCTCAATGCTTCTCTGGGAGGAGCCAGTCTACCTGGCTGCTTCTCTGGGTGCGCTGGACTGGGGGACCCTGGCACTTGCTGAGGAAGGCTGGTGTTTAGACTCCTGTGCTTGTGGGGTGCAGTGGAGGCCCCTGCGCCTGGAGGGAGTTCACACCAGCTTCTCTCACCGATATTTAAGTATCCAGTACTGCAGACAAATCAAACCTCCAGGGTCCACTCAGCTTTGGGCACCTCTGAGATGACAGGTGAGGCCCAGGAGGTGACTGACAAACAACAATGTTGAGGATGGCAATAATAATAAAAGTAATAATGGCCCTCTTGTTTCCTCGGAATGGCCATGTTCCAGGTGCTGTGCCAAGGGCTTCCCCTCATCAAACCCTTGCCATCTCCCTATGAGGTAGAGGATGCATATATTTAATTCCCATTTTACAGGTGAGAAAACTGAGGCTTAGAAAAGTCTAGTGAGTTGACCAAGGCCTCCCTGTGAGGAAGCAGCAACACCGGGGTCCAAAGTAAGGTCTGACTGCTGCAACTCCACCCTCCAAACCAGTTCAGGTGCTGCTCTCAGAGCAGCGGGAGCACAACAGGAGACAGCCCCACGCTCCAGTGATGATTCTTATTAAGATACAAAGATATATTATTGTTGCCGATCATACCAGTCACCATTTAGGGAAGGCTTACAGCATGCCCAGCCCTGGGCTAAGCGTATACATTGGGTTGTCACTCTTTACTTCTCACATACTTAAGGAAAAGTCTTTCTCTCTCAAAGTGATTACAAAGTAGCTTTCCAAGGGCAGGAACTCGGTCTGTTTTGTTCACTGCTGCACCCCCACCACCTCACACAATGCCTGACGCACAGCAGGTGCTAAATAATGTTCATTAAATAAACAAATGAATGACCGGTCTCAACAACCCAGGGAAACCCCATTTGGGACAGAAACACAGACACCTAGAAAGGATGTCTCAGCCACTGAGGAAAGGGGAGACTTCATCCTGCTGTCCTGCCCTGCTAGGTTCTAGGGTTCCCAGGATATGCTGAGGAGGACAACCCCTCAACTCTGGGGTTGCCGTCCAGAGACCTTCTGTGGGGCTGATCAAGTGGACCGGTGAACCCAGCATCAGAAGAATGTCATCTGGGTTCAGAAACCTTAACTGGCTGTCTGAGTCCCCCACATCAGCTGACCCACAGGCTGCAGGGACCTGCTTTGAGCTGTAACTGAGGCCACCATTGCTAATGGCCCACAGCCTGCCGGCAATTAATTAATAGATTTATTAATTAGGAGGGGAGCCACCTCCCAGGCTGGAATTGGGGTCACCAGTTTCTAAAGAGAGACTAGCAGAGCTAAAGATAAACCCTCATCCGCCACGAGCTTGAGGCTGGGACCCAATTCCCAGGTGTGGAGTGAGCGAATTTCAAGAGCCAGTGAGGAGTGAAGCGGCTGGGGGTCTGGGAGGAGCTGGGTCCCCCAGGGCCACCCCCTCAAGATGAAGTAAAGGCAGCTGCCCCACTTCCCCTTCCTGTGGAACTCATCAATTCCATCACACAAATGTTTATTGGAAACTTATTATGTCCTTGCCCTCCCTAGGGAGGGAGGGAGGAGGAGAGTAAACAAATGAACAAATAAATATGCATTATCGCATCAGGTGAAGCAGGTGAGGAGCTGGGACAGGCTATGCTAAAAGGAGATTAGGGAGGGCCTCTCTGAAGAGGTGACATTTAAACAGAGCACTGATGAGAGAGAGAAAACTACAGAACGTCTGGGAAAGAGTTTCCCAGGTAGAGGGAACAGCGATTACAAAGGCCTGAATATTTGAAGGTGCTAGTGTATTCAAGGAACAGTGAGGAGGACAGGGTGGCTTGAATAAAGAGGAGGAGAGTGGCAGGAGATGAGAGCAAGGGATAATGGGGGGCTGATAAAGAGAGGAGGGACCTCATCATGCTGAGCCTGTGGGCCAAGTAAGAACAGGCAGCCAGGAAGAGGCAGTGCTGAGAGTGACAGCTCCCCAGGCTCCCGGTAACACAGCAGGTACCTAAACGGAGCGCTTCCTATGCACTGGGTGCCTTAGATAGGTGTCTGAGACACGATTCATCTTTCCTGTACTCTGAGAAGCAGACACAAAACCAGGATTAAAAAGCACGGAGACAGAGCACATCAATGCCTATGCCCACAGAAGAGAGCCGGAGTGAAGGAGAGAAGGAGGGTGGGAGAGAGGGAAGGAAAGAAGGAAGGGAGAGAGGAAGGTTGGTTGGTAGAAGCATCCTACATTGCTGAGGAGTCCTGTGTGTCCCAGGAATAGGTTCTCTTTAGACCTACACTCAATCCTTTGCCAGGACTGGATCTCTGAGAGCAGACTCCGGGGCCACTGACCAATCACACTCCCTGTAGTCAGAGATCTGCAAAGCATATTCTTATGGCCACTGTTCTAATGGCACCACCAATGGGAGGTGCCATTACTATACCCACCTTACAGACAAGAAAACCAAGTCTCAGAAAGGAGAAATAACTTGCTCAAGGACATATGCAGTCAGGAGCAGGAGAACTTGGATTTGAACCTTGGCTGCCCTGTGCGTGATTATGAGACAGAAAGAGGAAATAAGCAAAAGGCACTTTGCAACAGGTCAAGAATTGGGCTCAGTATCTTGTTAAAAAGTAAAATTGATACCTAAGGCTTTTATGGTGTTTGACAGTTTACAAAGTGCCCACCGAGCCCTGGCTGATGTGGCTCAGTGGACTGAGTGCCGGCCTACGAACCAAAGGGTCACTGGTTCGATTCCCAGTCAGGGGACGTGCCTGGATTGCAGGCCAGGCCCCCAGTAGGGGGCATGTGAGAGGCAACCACACACTGATGTTTCTCTCTATTTTTCCCTTTCCCTCTCTCAAAAAATAAATAAATAAAATCTTTTTTTAAAAAAAGTGCCCCCTAAGAAAGCGTTCACTCCAAGCTATGTATATGCCAGCTAAATAACATTATTTTATGCTCCATCCTTACTCCAAATTGACAGATGGCAAGAGTGAAGATGGAAGTGGGGTGGGTCCAACAGCCCACTCAGAATCTGCCTTCCCTCAACTCCTTGTATGCAGTATTCTTCCACCCACCCCAGGGCCTTATCACATGCTATTCCCTTTGCTGGGATGCTTTTCCCTGACCTTTGAGATGTTGAGATGTTGGCTGAAGGGTCACTTTTTCCAGGAAGTATCTCAGAATCTAATCCCAACATGTGACTATACAGCTGTCTGTCCTGTGCATCCACTTCCCCATTGTCTGTGGGCTCAGTGAGAAGTACACTTTGCCTTCTTCATTCACCATATCTCCAGTATATGACTATTAACCTGTAATGTTTATGCTATTTATTATTAATATCACTATTATTTATATAACCATTAGTTATAAATATTATTTTTAAAACAATATAAAAATAACTAGTTGTAAATATTAATTATACTGTGAGTGGGAATATACATTTCTAGAATGAAGGACACTACCAATTATTAATATTAATATTATATAGCATTTCTACATGCTGGGCACAGACCTCAGTATTTCACATGCATTAACTCATTTAATTTTCACAACGAACCTTAAGGAGGTGATTGTACTATTATCTCCTTATACATATAAGAAAACTGGGGCTCAGAAAGGTTCAGTGACTTACCCAAAGTCACACAGCTGTTAAGTGACAGAGCTGGGACTTGAACCCAGACCACACTAAATGTCTTTGGGAGTGGGAGAGTGCAGGGCTTGATTCTGCAGTCCCCACAGGCCCGCCCCCCCGAATACATGGATTCACCAACATGCATAAAAGATGAGAGGCACCCCAAACAGGTGCTCCCAGCAGAGTGGCCTCTGAGTGACTGCCCCGCTCAGGAGAAGCTGCCCTCAAATGGCCACCCTGCTGACCCCTGTGGTCTCCCCATCTGCAGCACCCACGCTCCAAACAGCTGGCTGGACAAGTCAATTGACCGTAATGGTTCCCGGGGAGCCATTTACCCTGTCCACTTGGAGCAACAGCGGCTCAGAGAGTCTTAAGCACTGCTCGGCTCCCAGCATCGCGGGCAGACGACCAGCTCAAGCCAAAGAGGCTGAAGGATTGATTTTTCTTTCTGTTTAATGACAAATGCGTATCCTGAAATTGCTGTTTCATTTGGCTGAACTAAAGGATGGCGGAGGCCGGAGGTGGAGGGCGTAGTGAAGAGACCGGGAAGGAAGAGGGGCGCACCCACGAGCCCACTTCGGGAGTGACTCAGCCACTGCAGAGGCAACAGGCTCTGTGCTCACTAACCATGAGTCTTCACGGGGTTGGCCAAAGACCTTTCTTTTTTCTGAAAATCCAGCCTCTTCTGACACCAGGCACTTGGGGAAAGGCAGCCAGTGGCCTCGACAGCTACCTTCCCCATGACCTGCCTCATGACCCCCTACAGCTGGCCTGACCCACTGCGGACCTTCAACACAGGGCCTTTGCACTGACTGTTCCTCTGCCTGGCACGTCCTTCCCAGGTCTCTACTCCCCACCTAGTGTGGTCAGAGCTCTTGATTTGTTCAGGACACTGGCCATGGGGATGTCATAGGTAATATTCCTTGTGTTTTAAATGCTGACAACTTATATATAGCATTTTAAAATGTTTCACTAACCTAGACAGACTCATCCACAGGCCAGACATAGCTCCCAGCCTGCAACCTCTGGAGTCAAAGCTCCCAAAATATAAGACATCACATACAATATTAGTAATATACTAATATAGAAAGCCCCAATGGAGTAAAAGAGAAAACTCGCCCAGAAAGCTCTGAAACAGACTGGAAGGCCAACAAGCTCCAGGAGCTGCTGTTCATTTGGTTCTCTCACCCCTCTCTCCTCTCCAAAAATACCAACTACAGTAATAAGAAGAAAAGAACTTACAGAACAGCAATTGTGTGCCTGGCACTGTGCTAAGCACATTTATTAGGTTCCAGGTGCTTTAATCTTCAAGAATAACATAACAGATGAAGACTACTATTAGTTCCATTTAGAAACCAGGAAAGCAAGGCTCAGAGAGGTTAAGTGACCTATCCAAAGTCACACAGCTAATAGGACTGGAAGTCAGGAAGGGGCCCCTTACTATCCTGGCTCCTGATATATCCTTCTTGAGAGAAAGAGTAAAAAACAAGTTTCTGGAACTAAGTTTGATTCACCTTCATATTCTTAACTGAAAAGTGAAAAACTTCAGCCATGCTCCAGCCTATATGACAGCTATCACAGAGACCAAAAGGTCAGGGTCAGCAAAAGATGGCCCTCAAGTCAAATCTGGCCCTCTGTTTGTTTTTTAAATAAAGTTTTATTGTAATACAATAACATCCATTCATTCTTATTGTCTATGGCTATTTTCATGCTACAGTGGTAAAATGTAGTACTAGCAAAAGAGACCATATAGCCTACAAAGCCTGAAGTATATTATTATGACTCTTTACAGAAAAAGTTTGCCACCCCTGATGGTAGGCCTAATGGTTTCCTAGAACGGTGCCCCCAGAGAAGGCTATGAGGTCAAAGCCCTCGGGTGAAACACTGGCCTTAGTGATGCTGAGTGGTCTCGGTATTTGGGCTGAAACTGAATGAAATGAAGGAGTCAGCACAGGAAGATCTGGAGGACAAGACTCCCGGGGAGAGAGTCAAAGAACTGCGAGTGCAAAGGTCCTAAGGTAGAAATGTGCTTGATATGTCTGCAGGACAAAAAGAGGGCCATTGAGACTGGAGCAGAGTGGCTCAGGGGAGAGAGGCTGGAGATGAAGCCAGAGAGGTACCCGGGGACAGATCATGTAGAGCCTTGAAATCCGGGGACAGGACTTTGGATTTTAATCTAAGTATAATAGGAATATATTGTCCATATCCTATAAAACATGACAAACCATTTTTGTAAAAGGCTCATCAAGGCTCAGAAACCATCTGCTCAAAAGGTCAGTAGCAGCCCACCACCACCACCACAGGGTCCAAGGTCATTAGAAGACACTGGCACACAAAGTATGTCACCCTCTTCACAACAACCCAATCTGGCAGGCCACGTGGGCACAGCCAGCCTGGGTGGTAGACTCGGAAACGGAGACTTGGGACATGCAGTGAGTCACTTGGGAACACTAGAGGGACACAGACCAGAGGTCATGGGGCCCTTGCCCTCTGCCCATTAACACCACCTTCCCTGACACCTGTCATAAGTGAAGAGCACCCCCTGGAGAGAAAAATCAAACAGAAGATAGGACCCTGAGTTCCAAAGCCAGGGACAAAGGCAGGTCACCACTTCAGCCCCCTTCCCATGTTCCACCTTGGCCAGGCTCGGCCTCTGAATTAGATAACCGAAAAGCTGCCAGAAACTCCACACTTTCAGAAAGCAGCAGAGAAAACCAGATTTTCTAGACGGCCATGACTATCCAGGACCAAATTTAGCACCAGCCAAGATGTTCATGTTTGCAATCCCATGTGCTGGAAGCAAGGTTACCACAACAGAATGTCAAATTCGAAGACAAAATCCTCTTTAGACAGGAGAGAAGGAGGAGGAGGAGGAGGAGGAAGAAAAGGAAGAAGAGGAAGGAAGATGAGGTGGAGGAGAAAGGAAGGGACGAAAAAAATCACCACCACCATCAGAAAAGCTGTCCCCTCTAGTCAAAAAAGCACAGTGCTCATCTGAAATAACCCACTGAGACGCTACCTGTGGTTTCTTAATTTTCTACAGTGAATTCAGGTATTAATAAAAGAAACTTCGAGGCCTCAAATAGCAAAGGCGATCAGGATGAGATGTTGCTCGTTTTTCATCCAGCACTCAAAGACAAGGCCCACCTTTGGGAAGCAACTTCTGCTGAGTTGAGCAACCAGAATTTTGGGCCGCCCAGAAAAGACTGAGGGGTTCTTTAAATAAATTCTCAACACCTGTTTCTAGCTCCTTCTACAGAAAAGGACCCCAGAAGTGGGTTCTGATGAACTAGAGAAACAGATGAAATGGGGTCACCCACTGATTAGACTTGTAAGCGTCCAGGAGTCTGGCCGATTCTTGGGTGTTTTATCCGCAGAGCTGCTGCGAGAAATTTCCCCTCACCCCACATCCCCCACCTCTCCTTGTCCTCCCCCTCCCACAGCCCCCACCTAACGCCAGCCAGTCTCGTGGGCCTGGACCAGGCCAAGCCCAAGCCCAGGCCACTCATGCTCCCTGCCCTGGCAGTGATTCTCTTACAGCGAAGTTTCCAAAGTTAGGATTCCGCCAACAGGGCTGATGGCTTATTTACTGCTGTCATCTACAGAAAGAGGAATTTTGACACATTGTTAAATGATAGCACATTTAGATAAGTCAAGCTGTCAGAGGCTCTAATGGATGTCTAAACTCTCTGTGGCTGATATGTAAAATTTATGCACTTCAGAATATCATAAGGTTATAATATTTTAATCACATCCACGCTCTTTTCTAAACTTTGAGCAGGGAAAAAACATTCCATCAAGCCCCATCTCCTGTGCGCCAAGAAATTGAGCCTGCCCAGAAATTTCTCCAAACTCCTCACAGAAGTGGAGCCCGTCTCACCAGCCCTGCCAGTCTCTCTCAAGGCTCACACCTCAAGTTCGATTTGCCTCTTCCTCCAAAACTCACAGTGTGGTCCCTCCAGCCAACCCCCTTCCTCCCAAGGAACAGACATGCATTGGGACTGGGCGCCCTCATTTCGACTGGCCATCCACAACTCTGGTTAGCTTGACTAACCCTCTCAAGGGGAAAAAAGAGACTGGACCCAGAGCATCATAAAAAGAAAGTGGCAAAGTAAAGCAGAAAAAGAAAGTCATAAAGGTATGAATCCAGTTACGACGATTATGCACGGAAAAGTCATAAAAAATACTGCGTTAGTAATGTTCACCATAAAGCAATCTTATAACCAAATGAAATATGTCCAGCATTATCTTTGGGATGGAATTTTATTTCTTCTCATTTCCTGGACTGTTAGCAGCAGAGCAAAGGGAAGAAAAGGAAGAGGGGAAGCAGTTGCAGGGGTCCTGGAACAGGGTGCCATGTGTCAGGGGGTCTTTACCATCAGCCCACAAGTCATTAAGTCTGTTGACTCACTTCCATCCTAGGAAAATAGCCCTATTGTGTTCGGAGATCACACTAGAAGGAATAATAACTGGACTGCTTCCATATTTGAAAAATATATACTTCCAGAGGACTGTACGCTGGGCTAGCACAAGGTCACCTTTCTTGCCAAGATTGGGATGGCGTCAGCAGCATGGTCTGGCCTGGGGACACTGGCTGCCTTGGCTGCCTCCGCTGCCTCTGCCACTTTAACACTCAGCAACCAGGCTGCGTGAAGCCGCTCAACCTGAACAACCAAGAATTGAAGCCGAGCACCTCCCCACACTCACAGGCAGCTGGGCCATGTGATGAGCGGGCCCAAAGCTTTCGGCCCGTGCAGGACCTGGGGTGGGGGCCCGTCTCTCCTACCTGGATCTCAGAATGAGCCAGTAGAAGCATTCTTTTCTGGTTATCTCCCCTACAAGAGGAAAATGGGAAGAGGAAAAAAAATGAAAAGAAAAGTGTGGCGTAGGAGTCATTAGCGTTATGCACAAGAGATGATCCCGGGAGAAAGTGCTTAGGCTCATAATCCGTTTCCAACAAAAATGCCATCAGTGAGAACATGGGGGAAGGTGCAGGTCCATTGGGCGGGGGAACAACTGAACATTTCAGGATGAGGGTGGGGAGCATGGCAGATGTGAAGGCCTAAATGTTTGCACACAGCCACGGCTGCCACAATTGTTTCTCTGCTCTCTAGAAGTGTACAGCCATTCAAACTCCCATAGGAGCCCCCTCCCCACTTAATATCCATGTAAATGAGCTTACCCCCTTTCCCTAGAGCCTTCTCCTTTTGTGCTAGACACACCAGCCATTGTCTTAATGAACGTCCCCCCCTTGTATACACCCTGGGAGGAGGCAGGTCTTAGCCCCAGCTCCCCATCACCTGAACAAGATCCTGCCACCTTCATCCTTTCCAGTTCACATCTGCTCCTCCACCGCAGCATCTTCTAAAACCCCAACAAAGGGTCCCAAATCAATGGCAGTCCAACTAGAATCAAGATTTGGGTGACCTCAACAGCCCCACAAAAGACCCCTAAACCAGAGAAGGAAGAGAGTAAGGTTTAAACCCTCCCCCCACCGCAGCTCAGAAATCAGCCCCTGGGCGCTGCTTCCACCCCTTAGCACCCAGCCCTAGCCCACCCAGCCCACCCTGCCCTCCCCGTTGCAGGCTGAGCTCCCCAGATTGAAAACAAGTTATCTAATGAAAATTGTGTTAACTGACATTCCGGCCAACCGGGAGCAAATACCAGCGCTGTAAATCTCGCCGCAGAAATTTTCTCCAGCCCAGAATAACAATAGGACCCCGCAAAGGGCTTTCGCCAGCCCTTCTGGTTCCTCTCCTCTTGTCTGCCACGTTCTTGTCATTCCTTATGTTACAGAACATCAATCATAAATAAAGACGCTGTCCCCCAGCCATGCCCGGGTCTCATTTACAAACATTAGCAGGGAATACGATTACCATTGGCCTTCGTGCCAAGCTCAATGTGGCTGCCCAACTCTCTCTCTCCCCTTCTCTCTTTTTCTCTCCCCCCCCACACCCCACTCTTCCAGAAAAGCCACTTTAGCATCCTTTAAGCCAGCAAGCACAGCTCACAGCCCTGCCTGCCTCAGTTGGCCATCTAACTGAGCCTCAACTTGAGTGAGGACCTGGAATTGCAAGGCGTTCGCTGTCATTAACTGCATGCCTGAGTGCCCCGATTTTCTCTCCAGCTCAATGGCTTTAGGGAAGGGGGGCCAGCGGGGAGTGAGGGGGGCTGGGAAGAGGCCAGGAGGAGGGGAGTACTGGAACCACTTATCAGAAGAAACTTAACGAGATTTGCCGGCGGATTTTTTTTTTAAGTGGGTTCCTTTTTATCTCCAGACTGATGCTCTCGCTTTTTCCGAGAATGTCAAGGCCAAGACAGGACGCTGTAATCCCCGGTTATCAGTACCATTTCCCTGCCCCTTGTTCCCACTGTGTCTGCCCAGGATTTGCGAGACTCCAGGGTTTTGGGGGGCTTACCCTGAGTGTCCTGGGGTACCCAGGAAAGAACAGAGGCTGGAACTGTGCTTCCAGCGGAGGTCTCTGAAATCCCACCCCAACTCTGCCTCCTAGGAGGTCAGCAGAGAACACCCCCAAATCTGGGGGAGACTCCCCGAGACAGGTTGAAGAGGGAGAAGTGCTCGGGCTTGGGCGGGAGCACCCTAGAGAAGATGAAAGGAAAAGGAGAAAGGGAGAAGAAAAACAGAGACTGGAAAGAGAAGAAAAGCAGGGAGTGGTGCGGAGGAAAAACAGGAGGGAGAAGACAGCGAGGGAATCTCCTATATAAAAGTTCCCAAGGGCGCGAGAGCCGGGAGTCACCTGCTCTGCAGCGCGCTCCGGGCTCTCCACGGCCCCCGAGGCAGAAGCGCAAACTTGCGCGCAGCCCGGGCCCATCTCCATCGCCCGTCCCCATCTAGACTTGGCAAAGGAGGGTAAAGGCAAGAAGCAAAGACGAACCCCGAGAACTCGGCCCGAGGAGAGGTCTGCCGGCGCAGGCTGCCAGTCTGGCGATGATGGCTGGGGAGGCAGCAGCGGCCCACGGGTGACAGTGCGTCCGGGCTGCGCAGACAGGAGGGCGGCGGCAGAGGTGCCGACGGGCGGCGGGGCGCGGAGCCGCCTCTTCACCAACCCCGGCTGCCTCCTCCTCTCTCCGACTCCTCCCTGCCCGCCAGCTCCCTCCCACCCTCACCTCAGCCCCAGCTGGGCGCAGACAGGCACGCGGCGCGCTCCGTGGCCTCCCCTGGGCAGAGAAGTTGGGAGGCTCGCAAAGTGCGGCGCGAGGGGGCTGCCGGCACCCCCGGCAGCCCCCTGCCCGAGACCCCAGTCTTTGCCCTCCCCGCGCCTTGCTCGGCCGTTCGCCAGCCCGCTCAGTCCCCCGGTCGAGGGCTCACTAGCGCTTCTCCATGGTCGCGGCGGCTAATCGATGATTGAACCGAACAAAGAGCAGCGGCGAGATCAATTCCTAATACCTATCGATGGGCAGCGGGCAGCCGAGCCCATGCGAGCCCCCGCAGACGCCGCCCGCCGCCCCGGGGCGCCCGCCCGCCCTCCCAGAGACCTCCCCAATGCGCCCAGGGCGCGCCCGAGGGCTCCCCACGGCCGCGCGGCCGGAGCTGCCCGCACTAACCTGGAGTCGCCGTAGATCAAATCGCTTCCAATATTGAAACATCGATCCCACATTGGCGGCCATCTTGGGGGCTATTCGAGACGCGCACACACACAAGAGTTTGGCTTTTCTCAATGGCTGCACTCAATATCCGGGCTGGACTCCCCCCAGCCCCGGGGCCGCCGCCGGCCGCTCGGGCTCTGCGCGCCACCGCCCGGGGCCCCTCCGACGCCCCCCGGCCTCTTGCTACCCGCTGCCCCTCGGCGCCACTGCTCTGCCGCCACCACTGCTGCCGGGCGGGGAGCCGTGCGCCCCCCCGACCCCCGGAGGGCGCGGGTGGAGCGCGCCGGGCGGGGAGCTCGGCGCCCGCCCGGGGAGGTTGCCGGGGATGGGGTGGGAGGGGAGGGGTGGGGGGAGGCAGCCTCTCCGAGAGGCGCCGGCGCCGCGGCTGCCCTGCCTGCAGCCGGCTCCCGGGTCCTGGAAGCGCTCGCTGCATCTCCCCCCCCAAGTCTGGGGTCGGTGTGCCACGCGATTGCACTTGACTTTGGCTTTTTGCAAACTTATCAATACTGACGTAACGTGCTGATCAATGCAAAGGGAAGTTTGAGAGGGTGGGCTGCTGGAGGCCAGCGCGCGGGGCGCCTACCCTCCTCCCCGCACCTGTCTACCCCCCCCCCCACCTCCTGCATCGCATACTCAAAAAAAAAAAAAAGTTAATAGTTTGCAATGCATTTTTTTCTTTTGCAATCGGAGCACACACAACACGTGCCTCGGGCTGCCGCCGCTCCTCCGCCAGCTAAGCTACAGATCCGAGGGTAGCAGGCTGAAGTTCCGACGACTCGCGGGTCGGCTGTGGGAGCAGACCAGCGAGCGGGTGGGAACCGCCCGGGGGCGCCACCGAGCCGTGGGAAATGTCGCCACTGCCTGCACGCAGTTTCCACGCCATTATATGCACAGTTATTATTATTATTATTGGGGGAGGAGGAGCTCCTTAGCCAGAGCTCGGGGTTCTTTGCGGGGCGGGGCGGGGAAGAGGGGGAGACGCTCAGGTGCTTTGTAATTGGGATTCCTGTTATTTGGAGGGAGTCTTTAGCCCAATTATAAGGGCTCCTCATAACTTTAAAATGGGAGGCCCTTCTACTGTCTTGATCATTAATGGAGGGGGTTCTTAGAAAAACCTCTAGAGCACTTTTTCCGAAAGTGGGTTGGCTTTTACTGTTATGAAGGGGCCCTAGCCCTGCTGCGGGGGCTCTGGATCCTTAATAACTGCGGAGGTTTCTGCTACTGCTATTACCATTATTATTGGGGAGGTCCTTCACCTAGCTGGAGACCCCAAGTCCTTTGCAGTATAGGGATCCTTATGATGACTGTCTTTCCGCAGGTCTTCAACCCAGCTGGAGGGAGGCTCCTATCTTTTGCAGTTTCTCAGACGCTGGACGATAGAGTTGACTAGGCTTCTTCTCCATTTTCCCTCTTTTCCCCTGTGCAAGCCACAAGTCCCCAGTCCCCTGCCAGTGCCCGCCACCCACCTCCCCCCACACACACACCTAGAAGACCTCACTCCCAACCTCCTCCATCACTAACCCACTTCCCCTCCCTATACACCCCCTGGGGATGCTCTCCCTCTCTGGTATGTTTCCCTGCCAAATCCTACCCCACTCACCTCCCCGCCCAAGAAAGGGGGCGTTTTTCCTTCTTTTTCTCTGGTTAAAAAGATTTGCTTTTATAGATAGCAAATGGAAATTATATTCTCTTTTTATGGCCTAGCTTGGACTTCTGACATCACTCTTGGTTGGGACAATAGATCAATACAGAAGGTTATAAAAAAGATAAAGTTTAGAAGAGTTGTAAAGGAAAGAGAATCGTGATGGATATTTTTGATGATTTCTCAATATTGTGTCTTGGAGCACCTGTTTCACAGCAATTAAAGTTTTTAATGTAAATAGTTGTTTCATAAATACTTCAGAAGAAGGTATGATCTTTCTGAGCAATCACTGGTGCTGTTTAAAAAATGTAATGTGATTTAAACAAGGATGCAGTATTTCTGTTACCATCCCCATACATTTTCCATGAGGTGTGGGTAAATATATTAATGCACAAGTTGAAAGACTCGTAAGACCAAAAGTACAGCGTTCTACAAGATGTAATGAATTAGGCCTAGTTAGCAATTCCGAGTGGCCTGTTTCCTTGCCAGATTAAATTGCACGTGATGTGTGGTTTATCTCAGCTCTTGATAACTTCACGTTTAAATTACAGCTCTCATTCTGCAAAATGAATTTAGGGAAATTTCATAACTCTCATGTGGCAATTTTTTTAATGGCTACATTTTCTCCTGAGCATCTGTAAAGCTTTCAGCTTCCTTGTCTTTGAGTCTGTTTTTTAAAGACCTGTAATAGGAAATGTGGAGTGAGTGTGAAGCCCTTCAAAGCAATTTTTAACAAACCAAGGTTCTGATGAAAGATTATTTTAAATTTCATCTGACTTTGAAGTCGTGGAACAAATTGACATCGTGTACCTCCTGATATGATGTACTGAGAAAGACACAATAATACTTCCGTAGTATTATTCCTGCTCAAAGTGCATAATCTGAATCTAATTGTGAAGAAATGCCAGACAAACCCAAACAGAGGGGAAATTCTATAAAATAAACATGTTCTTTTTAAAAATGTCAGTTTCACATGAAACAGAGAAAGACTGAGGAACTATTTCAGATCAACAGAAGCAAAACAGACTTGACAAGTGACTAAAACGTATGA
The DNA here is from genome assembly GCA_004026765.1 of Micronycteris hirsuta. NCBI lineage: Eukaryota > Metazoa > Chordata > Mammalia > Chiroptera > Phyllostomidae > Micronycteris > Micronycteris hirsuta. The sequence goes on along the minus strand of PVJI01000085.1, from coordinate 61,491 downwards.
ACCGGGATTTTTTTTTTATAAAGTGTATTCATTGGAGCCACCAACACAATTAAAATAAAACCAATAGATTAGATAATAGTATTGTATTAATGTTAATTTCCTGGTTCTGATTATTGTATTGTGGTTATATAACAAAATATCCTTTTTAGATAACCCACTGAAGTACTTAGGGGTAAAGGGACAGGCGTCATGTCTACAACTAACTCTCAAACAGTTCAGACAAAAAAAAATAATATGCATTTTCCTATATCTATTTATATAGAGAGAATGATGTAACAAATGTTAACATTTGAAGATTCTAGATACATTCTACAGACAAATTCTCTGTACTTTTCTTGCAATAGTTCTGGGAATATCAAGTTATGTCAAAAGAAAAAGTTAGAGAAAAAATATAAATTAAATTTATATCTGACTTTTTTTTAACTGTCACGGACTATTGGGCTCCTGAATAAAAATTCTGCATGGAAATTTTCTGCTTTCCTGACTGACACAGGCTACACCTTTGACCGAGCAGGAAATTGCCACGGCAAACATGCTTACTGAGAAGCAGCGAGAAAATCCAATAATTCAGATTGTTTTAAGTCTGTGATATTTTTAAATGACTTAATGCAGTGGGTCTCTGAAGAATTCTGACAATTTTAATGGTAGAACTTGCAGTCCCACTGAGGAACGGGTTGCTACATAAATACTGAATGATCGTGTCTTTCTGTCTGGGCTGAAACATATTAGCTTTGCTTAGTGGCTTATTGCTTTATTCACAAAATAAATTTCAGCCGTCTCTCCCTACCATATTCCAAGAGCATCATGAGCCTGTGCCTTATTAGATGTGGGGGCTTATATTCCAAAGGCATCTGTTACCATCTCAGGCTCAGCAATAATGAATTCAGCAGTTGAGTGTTTACCCCCTAAACAGAGTTAGCTGGGGATATGATATTATTATGGGTGGTCCTTAATGAAAGATGGTAAACCAGGAAATTCAGGCTTTTTCAGCCAACAATCAGCTTTGGATTTGGGAACTGAAGTACTAAAATATTAAACACTTTTGTGAAAATCTGTTTTTCATATTCTTAGCACTCTCCCCCTGCCACAAATACAGTACATAGATATGCAAAAACTTAAGCAGGTTCCTGGTTGATTCTGGATTTGTAAAGACCCACGGATCAAGATGAGTATTAAAAAATTACAATGAAAAAGAATAAGCCCTCCCCGCTGAGCCAGGAGGAAACAGAGGGCTGTCTGGAAGCCTATCCTGAACGCTGCCCAAGCCGCCCTCTGCTGCCTCCTGGTGCAGCGGGGAGGGCTTAGACAGAGAGCCAGATCCTTTAGGAAATTCATAAACTGTGCAAGAATCCAGGGAAGATAATGGCAGGTCCTTAGCCACAAACATAATGATATGCAAAATCCCCAGCATCAAAGCTGAAACAAAAGAAAATGTCCTTCCATAGCTCTGCATTGCCCACCGCAGCTGCCAGGCAGGGAGAAAGACAACTAGAGACTCCAAATGCACCAGGAAGTATTAAACAGCCCTGGGAGAGGAGTAAGGGATATGGGAGTCCCTGGCAGACACCTGCAGAGGTGTGCTCCCGGAGGCTGGCCCATGGTTAGTTCCCAGACCCAGAGGCTACAGTGATTGGCTACGAGGACCAAGCCAGCAGTTCCTTATGTGCAAAACACCTGAAACGATGTTAAGCACTTTCAATAAGAGTGCTACTCTTATTAAGCACCTACTAGCTGTTGGAAGCTTTACAAATAAATCATTAGCTTAACATAGCAGTTAGGAGCATGACTCTGGAGCCAGACTGTTTTGATGCAAATTCTAGCTCTGCCACTCACTAGCTCTGTAAACTTGCACAAGTTGTTTTCTGGGTTTTTTTGTTTTGTTTTGTTTGTTTGTTTGTTTACTTCTCTCTCCCTTATATTCCTCATATGTACAATGGTGATAATTGCACCAAGTGATGAAATTTAAATGAGTTAATCTATGTAAAGCCCTATGTTACCTGCTTTATCTAGTGTTATCATGATTTCTGGCCTCACAAAGGACAGGATAGGGATCTACATTCCCACATTACAGATGTAGAGACTGAGGCCCTAAGAGAAGAAGTGGCTGGTTCATGGTCACATGACTGCAAACGAGCAAAACCGGGACGAATGCCTGGGTTCACTCACAACAGAATGAGGCTCTTTGTGCTTGAGCATGCCCTGCCTCTAATTGGGAGGAAGAATGAGTGGAAAGGCAGATGGCTGGAAAGCAAGGCCTGCAGCCTGAACCACAGGCCAACACTCGACACCAATCTCACTGAAGAGGAATAAGACAAGAGGGCAGGCTCCCTCGGCCTGATTCCCTCCCAATGTTGGAGACCAGTTAGACATACAATTGTGTGCTCCTACTGAGCTGATTATTCCCCTTTTGCTCTCTCTCCCCATTCACTTTGCCCTGGTTAGTGCCCCCCATTCCCCAGAAGCTGACCTCTGTGTTGAAGTGAAGAGATGTCTAGAATGTGTGGTAAAATGAACATAAGCAGGTTACAGAATAATATTATAAAATAATCACGCCCTGGCTGGTGTAGCTCAGTGGATTGAGCGCAGGCTGCAAACCAAAGGGTTGCTGGTTCAATTCCCAGTCAGGGCGCATGCCTGGGTTGCGGGCCGGGTCCCCAGTGGGGGCCACGTGAGAGGCAACCACACATTGATGTTTCGCTTCCCCTCTTTCTCCCTCCCTTCCTTTCCGTCTAAAAATAATAAAGTCTTAAAAAAATAATAATCCCATCTTTGCTTAAAATGTGGTACTTAGGAAAAAGTTAAGGAAAACAATATATCAAGTGGTCAAAAGACATTAGGCTTAGAGATCTCTTGTAATTTCCACATCATCTTAATTTCTTTTATGAACATAAATTACTTTTATCACTTGGTTGGGGTGGAGGACCTATCTTCTCCTGGGCTCTTGGCTGATACACACAGCATAGAACAGCACATCCATCTGAGATGTCTATAAAAGCTCTAACTAAATAGAGAGATATTGCATGTTTATGGTCTAGAAGATACAGTGTGGTGAAGATGTCCTTCCTGTCCAAATTAATCCAAAAATTTAAGACTATTTCAATCAAAATCCCAAGAAGGTTTTTCACATAACTTGACAAACCCATGTTAAAATTCTTATGGCAATACAAGGTCTAAAATAGCCAGGGCAAGTCTAAACAATTATAAAATTATATAAAGTAATAATAATAAAGACAGTGAGGCCGAAGGACAGCCAAATAGAACCAGGGGACAAGATTAAAAGCCAAGAAGCAGATGCACGCAAGTATAGAACAGACTCACACAAACAGATGTCACAGCTGGCGTCATAAACTAGTGGGGAAAGGATGGGCTTATTTTCACTCTGGTGCTGGGCCAACTAGCTGTGCACATGGGAAAAAGTACACTTAGATCCCTACCCTCACACCATATATAATAATCAACTCTAGACAGAGATGCTTGCACACCATGGATTTAAAGAAAAGAAACTCAACATGTTCCTTTCCATTCCAACAGCAGAGAACACCTGAACTAAAAATTATTCCTTATTAAGCTGATCTTACATGTCTGTTTATTGAAAAGTCATCCTAACAGGTCTGGTCATGTAATGGTCAAGGGTCCCTTTCAGAGCTAGATCAATAGCCAGACCAGGACTGAATTTTCTTGAGTATCCCTGGAATGAAACACCACTTAGCACTTGACAGCTTCCAGGAGATTTAGAAACATTAGCTAATTAGAGTTTCTAGAACTCTGCTCCACACTGGCACAGGCTCTTCTTCAGCACACAGCTCTGCTGAGCCCCTAAGAAATTGGCCCCAGGACAAGAACCTGCCTTTCAGTTCTGCATCCTCATTTTCGCAGACGAGCGTGCAAACCAGACAGCAACCTAAGTCCTCAGAAACAACCACAATGGAACTCAGAGCACCCATTCAGAGACACAGGCATCTCCCCCTCCCCCAGATGCCGCACGTTTGGCCTGAGCAACCCCATTTGGCTTTATGCCCATTCCTCCATCAGCTCCCAGGACTATGAACCCCAAGGACAGCCACAGGTCTTCCCCGTGCTCTCAGAACCACCGAGCCCTCCAGCACCTCCCACCCACTCGTGTAAACATAAAACTCCACAAACTGGACCTCAGTGAAGAGTGTAGATTGTTATTGCAGGTTTTCCCAAGGGGCAGGGCACAGAGGGCTTAATGTCTTAAAATCCTTTTTGCTTCTTTCTTTCCCCAAAGTCTCCTTCATTAAAGCACCGCTCCAGTTTCTATTTTTAATTTCTCTCCTCTTGAACTGCTCATCCATCTTCTCTCACTCATTGCTCACTCTCAGTTTCTCTGTCTTTTCCCCAGACTTTTCTCCTCTTTCTCTACTTCTGCATCCTCTCTCCCATTTCTTCTTCTTCAAATCTGAGGTTCTCACATTTCGTCTAGTCAATAAAACACCGCTGGATAACCAAATAAAAAAAGAAGGAATTCTTTTCCTCCTTTGGTAAGATGGGGAGACATGAATATGAGCGCTTACATTTTTTCTTTTCATCCCTGTCCAATCATTTTGCCATTGCCATTGTCATAATGATTCCCTACTATGCACCAGGGGGCCTCACCAACATTCTCCTCAAAGCTCACATCTGTCACAGCTGCGTCCATTTTACAGACAAGCTAACTGAGGCTCAGAGAGACAGAATAGCTCCCAAGTTTCCTCAACAGGACAATGACTGAGCACATTTAGGACACTGTGGGAAAGCATGCACCGTTTGGTAGTCCTGCTGCAAAAGCCTGGACCTCAGCTTTAGCTCTTCCTGCTGGCTGCTCAGGGCAGGATGGAAGGGAATGAGGGTGCTTCTAGAAGACACCATTCCGACAAATCAGAGCCACGGAGGCTGTGTTTGCCACCCTGGCAACCAGTCCCCGAGTTACTACTCTCTTCAGCCTTCTTGGAGCTTCTGATTCCTCAGATCTTGGTTTCCAGGAACCAAAAGATGATTCAGTTGGCCCCCAAAGGACAGAAAAATAATAATAATGCTACGGTTTATGGCCTGCTCTCCACAAGCTGGGCTCGCTCTGCCTATTATCTAATTTCCTCCTCATAACAGCACTTGGAGGTAAGCACTGCCATTTCCTCCCTTTAATAGCTGAGGAAATGGGGTCTCGGAGAGGGTAAGTGACTTACCCAAGGTCACCTAGCCTGTAAGCAACAGAGCTGGAGGTCAGGTCCAGTTCTATTTGATGCCGGGGCTCAAGTTCTTAACTCTGCACGTCACCCCCTTCCCTTTCTCACCCACCTCTAACTCCACAGGGCTTTGAATTCACTTCCAAGCTGTGAGGGGCTGAGTCAGAGAACCCTAAGCCAATACTCCTTGTACCCACAGTCTCAACCACACTCTCCAGAGTTCTGGGAGACAGGGTGAAGATTCTAGATGCTGTCCTTCGAAGGCTGGGTCTCCAGTCCTCCAACCACAGAAATCTCTGTGGACTTAGAACTCAGGGTAAGGGAAGCAAAGTCCCCCCACCACAGTGAAAGCACTCCCAACCCAGGCAGCAAATCTAGCCCTTCTCCCACGACCCTTCTCGCTCTAAATCCTTGGTGTTCATCAGGGTCTTTGGCAAATGTGCTAGGCATCATTGACCCTGAGAGGCCTCCTGTCCCAGCCCCCCACCTCCAAAACAGCTGAGGAAGGAAACTCTATCCTCAGGACCTCAGGCTAGGGAGACCTACCACCTCTGTACTGTACCCCTTTTTGTATACACTCACACATACATATTTGCATGTGTGCACACCTACATACTTACACGGCTGTGCTCACATTGTTTGCCTATACCTCTCTGTACATTCACATGTGTACATGTTTGCACATGTACACACATGCCTGCAGGCCAGTACACACATCTATTCATGAACATTTGCATGCAAGCCTAAACAGATTCTCTTGGACACACCTGTGTACTCATACACATATCTGCACAGCCTGTGTGTGCACTTGGGTGAGCATACTATGCAGATATACAATGTGTGTGTGTGAGAGAGAGAGAGAGAGGGAGAGAGAGAGGGAGAGAGAGAGGATGTGCCTGGTTTTACCTTTCCAGGGTGGGGCAGTGAGGCAAAAGCCCCACCTGGTGGATGCTTGGTGTATATGCCAACACACCTCCAAGCCTGGGACTAGGGTGAGGGCTCTGGGAAGCCCTGAGGTTGGATGGCAATAAGTGAGTGAGCCAAAAGCTAGGCTTTGGGGCACCCCCTGCCCATTTAGGGCTCCTTCTTTCCCCCTATCCCCTCCCCTGGGCAGCTATTTCCTGACTAAAGGAAGGAAAGAGAGCGTTGGGTTCAGAGGCATGAGTTTGAATTACAGGCTCTGCCACTTGCTGGCTTCTCCCCCATGCCTCAGAATGCTCAGCTGTAAAGTTGGGTTAAAATTCTCAAGTAGGTGTTCAGAGGAAGCACAAAAATCAATTGCTATGTATTTCAAGGACAAACAGCCTAGACGAGTCTGAAGTCAGAGCCGGGGTTCAAATGAGGGTGCAGATCCTGGCTCCCCTTCCTAGGTCCGTGTCCTTGAGCAAGTCACTCCACACCCCTAAACATGTTTCATCAACTTTAAAATGGGGTAAAGCCCCCAGCGAGGTAGTTGGAAGAAGCCAACATTATGGAAGCAAAGCCAGTTACTTTATCTCCATTTATCTCAAACTAAATATGGAACTAGTTTAGGGGGCAACAAGAAGCAGGGCTGGAGTCAGAGGGACCCCAATTTAAATTCGGATTAAATCCAGGCTCTGCCACTTTATAAACATGACCTTGGGCAAGCCACTCCACCTCTCTGAACCCCATCTGTACAATGGGGAGCTCAGTGTTCAGGTGAGAATGAAACGAGGTGACGCGTGCAAAGAGCCTGGTGTCAGGGAGCGCTCTATAAACACTGGCTGCTGGCATCAGTCTGTCCATGGGTACAAGAGATTCTTGGAGCCGTGGGTGACAGATGACCCTATGGAGCCCAATATGACAATTATATCTTTATAATTACTTTTAATTTGATCAGTATTCTAAGCACTAAGAATTATCTCATTTAACACCACAACAAACCCATGGAGTAGGCACTATTAGTATTTCTAGTTTACAGGTGAGGCACAGGGATGATGTCACTTGCCCAGGCTCACCAAGCCAGAGAGTGGATTAAAATCCAGGCAGGCTACAGTATTTTTCAGACTATAAAACGCACTACCCCCCCCAATTTGGGAGGAAAATGGGGGTGCATCTTATAGTCCAAATGTAGTTTACCTGGCTGTTTATATTTACATTGGTGAAATATTATGTTATTTATGTTATTAAGTATTTTACCACATTTTTAAAAAATATTTTGTTTATTTAATTTTAGAGAGAGGAGAAGGGAGGGAGACAGAGAAGGAGAGAAACAGCAATGTACGGTTGCCTCTCACATGGCCCTCATAGGGGACCTGGCCCGCAACCCAGGCGTGTGCCCTGACCGAGAATCGAACTGGGACCGTCTGGTTCCCAGCCTGCGCTCAATCCACTGAGCTACACCAGTCAGGGCTATTTTACCACATTTTTTGCTTCAAATTTTTTCCCCCTATATTCCTCCTCTAAAACCTAGGTGCATCTTATGGTCCCATGCATTTTATGGTCCGAAAAATACGGTAATTCCAAGTCCTCTGGATTTCTCCCATTCCATGCTCTACTAAGCTATGTTCTATCAGCTCTTACTCCTGGCCTCTCCTAAGTCTGGAAAAAACTTCCCGAGGGGCTAAAGTCTGATTTTAGAGGGCAAGACCCCCACCATGAGACTTCCCCAACGTCCCACTCTTCCTCCTAATCCCCAGGGAAGCAAATGGCACATAAGCAACATGTGTAACCCAGAGGGCTATGGAATGAAGATAATCTCAGGGAAGCAACAACTGCAATGAAAATAACACTAATTAAAGAGCATCTGCTAATCATGGGAGCCTGTGTCAGAAAACTTGCATCTGCTGGAGGCTGCTCAGTGGCAAGAAGGTGGAGGGAACTTGGCTGGCAAGGCCTCGCCCCACTGCTGAAGCATTACCGCAGCGTGGGGGGACAGATGGTGGCCCAGACAAGAGACAAATGTAAAACAGAGATTAGGTGCAGGAAATTGTGTGTGCCACACTTTATTTAAAAGTCAATCACTGGGAAATGGTTGCATGATGATGCCAGCGAGAGGGGAGCCAGGTTTTGATGTCACATGGTATTTGTGTTGCAGAAGCCTGGACTTGGGGGTTCAACAACTATGGGGCTCAAATTCTGAGTCTGTGGCTGTCTGGCTGTGTGGCTTGGATCCAGGAGCTTAACCTCTCTGACATCAGCATCCTCCTCTGGAAAATGGGAATAATAGTATCTACCTGTGGTCAGTGGTGTCATTGGCCCCAATTCTTCACCCTTCCCTCTATTCACACTCAGTGCCATGTAATTTTGCAGTGAACTTTCCATTGTGGGCAGGGCATACGTTCCTGCCACTGGACCTTGGGTTTCACTGTAGGACCTGCTTTGGCCAATAGAATGAGGTGGAAGTGTTGGTGTGCCAGTTCTGAGCCTACATCTTAAGATATGTGTTTCCACTCGCCTCCTTTCACTATTATTGCCTTTGCCATGGAGAACATGCCTGGGCTAGCCCACCAGTCTCAGGAGGAGGGTGTAAGACACAAGGGTAGGGAGGAGCCAGCTTCCTGGATCACACACAAAGGACAGCCTCCATCACCCAGGAACACCTGCCAAAGACTGTCCCATGGCTGCAAAACACACGTCTCCTGTGTTGAGCCACTGTGCACTAAGGGCCTATCAGTTACTGCAGCAGGTGGATCTAGTGCTGTCCCACTGGCAGGCTGGACCCTGCACCCCTACCTGAATGCATCCTGTGCTTTCACCAACCTTATTTCCCCCCGACAGACACCCAGCCTCGACACCATTGGGCTTTTTACTCTCAGCCTATGTGACCCCTGACCTAAGACCATGAGCTCCCTAAAATCAGACCCGGGTTCCCCTTGAGACATCCTTAGGCCATCCAACTGCCCTGAAGGGACCCACGCTGGCCCATGAGTGAGGTTCCCTGGTCTCTAACCAGTCTTCCTGGTGGCCTCCAGCACTGGTTCTGGGGTTTCAGCAGGTCGTGCACCCCAGGCAGAGTTATGACGCCATGAGGTCTTGAGCAAGTCACCCACCTCAAGGAGAGTGCTGCTCCCTTCTTCACCCGCACTGGTGGTATAAAGACCCAAACCCTGAAAACTGTGAGTCCTCCAGAACTAGGAGCCGTCATGAGGTCCATCATTCGACGCTTGCTTTTAAGGGGCTGAGAGAAATAGAGAAGAACCCCACTTCCTTTGTCTTGGCCTCCCCCTAACTCTTTCCCTGTTTCTCCCCTCTGGTAAGGCCTAGAATGTCAACTTCTTTGGCAAATTGGTGCTTCAGAAGAAACACAGACTTAAATATCCCAAGAGTGGCCCTGCCTGCAAAGATCCCTTTCTAAAGCTCCACGTGACAGCCTCAAAGAGGCAATTCACAGAAAGGACACTCAAATGACCAGTAAATACCTGAAAAGCTGCTCAGTCTCAACAGCAGTAAGGAAAAATTCAAATTAAAACTAAAATGTGATACCATTTCACATTCATCAGATTGGTGAACAAGTTACTATTATTTTTTATTTATTTTGAGAAAGAGAAACATCAATTTGTTGGGACACTTACCTATGTGTTCACTGGTTGCTTCTTATAAGTACCCTGACTGGACATCGAACCCTTGGCATACCTGGATGATGCTCTAACCAACTGAACTACCTGGCCAGAGTCAGATTGGCCAAAACTTTAAAGCCTGGTAATACCAAGTGTCTACAAGAATGTGGAGCAACTGAAACCCTCATGCACTGCTGGTGGTGGTGTTAATTGGCACCAATTTTCCATTTAGAGTAGTGACAGAAAGTTTCTTTTATAAAACACATTTAAAAAGTGAGCCAGGTTAGAGAAAAAAAATTAAGTTAATAATAATATATAGTACCTAACTATGGCAAAAATTGTACATGTAAATGGAAAGGAATAAAGGGATATGTTGAGTGACAGCCTTGGCTTTGACATTAGATGTCCCAAATTTAAATCCAGGCCACACTCACTATATAAACTTGGGCATGGTACTGAACTTACCCGAGTCTCAGTTTGTTTATCTATAAAATGGAGAAGATGATAACAATCAAACTTCATAACCCACTTTATCCAAACTCCTTGGAACCAGATATATTTTGGATTTGAGAATGACTCAGATTTTTAGAATACCACACACCTTATATTATATGGGAGGCCTGGCCAGGACCATGTGGCCCAGCATGTTGCTATTCCTGCAGCAAAATGTTCACATTAAGAGTTTTTCTTTTTTCTTTTCTTTTTAAGTCTATACATTGCACAATCCTGGGAAGATTTTGTAGTCAAATGAGTTTGCCACAAACTTGAAAATAAAAACTTTCATATTCCAGAGCTTTTGGAACAAGACTAGTAACACTTAAGGCACCTTAATGAAGTCCATGAGTACTGGGGCAAAGAGAGCAGAAAGGAGCCGGAGCCAGGAAGGAAGGGTTCAGGAGACCAAGAACGATATGTGCATCGATCCCAAGAGAAATGATGAAGAGGATTTTACAAAAGCTCCCCAAGATTTCTCAGAAATCTCCTCCCCTGTGACTCTGCCCCTTCCCTTCTATCTCCTCTTCTTCTTCCTCTTCTTTTTTCTTCCTCCTCTTCTTGGTGCTCCTCCTCCCATTGCCCTTATTAGTTATTGTCTCAGAGTGAATATGTGACTAAGTTCTGGCCAATGACATCTTCTCAAGAAAATCTGCTTAAGGGCTTCTGTGGACTTTTCCGTGCCTAGATGTGATACCTGGTGCAGGGGCAGCCATTAGGGAGCCATGAGGAGAAGCAGGCTGGGGGTAAATGCCACACAGAGGATGGCAGGAGTAGAGAGTTGATGTCACATAGCCACTGATTACACCAAACTCAGACTCACCTACTTTTGCACTTCTTTTGTAAGGTAATCTGTTATCATTTTAGCCACTTTGAATTGGAATTAATGTTACTCATAGCAGAAGGGAATCATTTTAGATATTAAAGGGAAGTATAACTCTAGAAGATGAAAAAACATGAAGTCTCAAGTTATAAGGTAACATGTAAGCAAGGTTCAGTTTGAAAGACTTCAATACCAGTTAGGTGACACTCGGTGGGCAGAAGTGAGAGCGCTGGAATGGAAAGACGGTATCATGAAGGAGGTTGGAACTTCCTCAAACTTCACTAAAGACGTCCTAGCTTTAATTCTGTATTCTCAGCAGAGAGCAAATTATTCAGCTCACGCCCAGGAGCCCTTAAATTCCTTCCCAGGATCAATAGCTGTTTCCTCCACCAGAAAAGAAAGCTGGGCTTCTCGGATCAGAAAGATTCTGGGTAGAAGCACAGCCTTAGCCGTGTTCTGGGCTTGTCTGGCCTTCAACGTGTGATTTCGAGAACTGGAAGCGAGAAGATTATAACTCAGAATGGCACGCGGGTGTGAAGCCGGCTGCCTTGCCAGCTATTTGCCTGTATTTAAAACACATATGGGTGATATTTTTAAATATCTTTGCTGTGTGACTGAAAAACATTGCAGTTGCTACTTCGTGGACGTGGGTTTTTATGCAAACCCAGGGATGAAATGATGAGTGTATGTTGTACCTACGTGGGTTTGCTGAAGAAAATGTAAGGACAGAATGGCACAGCCTGCATAAATGTCAGGCAGAGAACTGGGGCTGAGCCATTCAACATTTAACTTGGTTTTGAGATCCTTCCCCTCCCCACTCTCCCTCTGAAGGATTTGAGTAGGGCTACTTTCCCCAGATCTGGTAGTGGGCAAACGATCCAGGCCTGGCCAATCAGATCATTGCAACTCCTTGACCCCAGTGATTGGTTGAGGGGCAAGCTCATGACCCAAGGAAAGCCAATGAGACTCACTGTGGGACCTTCAGGAAGTATTGGGAAAAAAGCATTTCCTTCCTGCTCATGTTGCTAAGCTGGGAGGGGGTATACCTGGAACTGACCAAGGCCATTTTTGTCATCACCTGGGGAGAGCCTGCTGAGAATAAAGCCAAAGTAGGAGAGGAAAAAGCGTCTGAGAGATGGAGAGAATCCTGGATCCAGCTATGCCTGAAATCTACCCCAGATTTCCCCCTTTTGTTTTTTATTTTAAAAATGGTGGTAAAATATACTTAACATAAAATGCCACTTTAACCACTTCTAAATGTACAATTCAATGGCATTACAGTCACAAAGTTGTGCAACCATCACCACTATTTCCAAAACTTTTCATCACTCCAAATGGAAACTATGTACACATTAAGCAGTAACTCCCCATCCTATCTCAGAACTCTTCATTTTATGTTTGAGTTGTAAAATTCACCCTTCTTACTGTGTGGTTCTATGAGTTCTGACAAAGACATAATTGTTTAACCTGCACCACAACCAAGATCCAGAACCCTCAAATCCCCCATTCTCCTTTGCATTCTGCTCCTTGCTCCCCCTTGTCCACTGCTCCTCAATCCCCTGGCAACCAGCTATCTATTTCCTATTGGTAAAATTTTGCCTTTTCCAGAATGTCATATAAATGAACCCACACAGTATATGGCCTTTCTGAGTCTGACTTTTCACTTCGCATAATGCATTTGAGGTTCATCCATGTTGCTGGTATATCGGTAATTAGTTCCTTTTTTTGTTGCTGACTAATAATACTACATTGTAGGATTGTACCTGTTTATCCATTCACCAGCTGAAAGACATTTGTCTACTCCGGCACTCCGAATGTACTTGAGTCTATAAATTCCTTTTTCTTTTCTCAAGCTGTTTGAGTTACGTTTCTGTCACTGCAACCAAAATAATCCCGACAATATATCAGAGAAAGCCTCTTCCCTGCTCTGAAATTACTTCTTTCATCTATAAAGTGGGAGTGTATTACTCAAAGAGGTTTTGAGTGTGAATCTTGACTCAAAATTGGTTGAAAGAGACAACGTTATCTCACATACCTGGGAGTGCAGCAGTGGAGACCTCCAGGTGGGTGATTGGGGGGTTCAAGTCCAGATGCTGGCACTTTTCAGCTCCTCGCTCTGTGGGCCTCAAAGCATTGTCCTCAGGGTTTGCACCTCAGGGCAAAGCAAGATGGTGCCATGTGTCCACCAGCGCGAAGTTCACGGGAAGTTCCCTCCGGGGGTTCAGAAGACTTCTGCCAGAAGCCCCGCCCAGCAGGTTTTACCTCACATCTCATTGGGCAGATTGAGTCACATGCCCAATCCGGACTGAGCAGCTGAGGGAAGAGTCAACGCGACTGGAGGGAGAGGCTCAGCTTCTCCTGAAGCAAGCGGATCAATGGGGAAGGGGTAATGGTGCTGGAACCTGAGCAAAATGGGAGCCCGGGGATGGAAAAGGATGCCGGCACCACTGTGTCCCCCTCCAGAAGATAATAGCTCAGCCACTATACAAAATGTCATGAGGGCCCAGAGAGGGATCAGTCTTTGATTAGCCATCTGTGGACATTTAGACACACCCTTATGCTCTGGAAGACTGCAGGCAAGTATGGTGCAGACATTCCCACCCAAGAGACTTGGGTGGCAGCTGCCCAGGTGAGAAACACTGAGGTAGCTCTGAGAAAATTCATAAACAGAAACCTCCTTTAAAATGGATGTGGGAGGCTACAGAACTCTCACCTCGGGTCAGTCGGTACACCCTACTGAACCCCACAGGAAGTGACACTACTTCACTACCTGAAACAGCGGAAGAAAAGATTCCCCTTAGCCCAGTAACAGCTCAGCCAATGGGAGACCACCATGAGAATTCAGCCAATGAGAATTCACCATAGTTAGAAAGTTCCGTTTCCTCCAATAGACTCTAGGTTGACAACAGCTGCTCCCAAGCTCATGAAAGACTGGTCTTCTCCTTTGTTTCTGTGGACTTGTGTGTCTGGTTTGCCATTAGACTGCATATCTAATGCAATTCTTTATTGTTTGGAATAAACCCATTTTGCCGGAAAAATATCTGGTTGTCTGTTTGTTTAATGTCAACAGTTCTATCCAATGCATTTGAATTAGTCACATGCTTCTGGTTGCAAGGATCAGAAACAACTCAAACTGGCTTAAATCAAAAATAGTTCATCAGCTTATTTAACTGGCAAATTTGATGATGTTATGAGTTTCAGACATAGCTGAAGCCTCTGAGGTTGAATTTTAGGCTTTATTATTCTCCTCCTCAGGCTCTGATTTCTTCTGTGTTGGTTTCATTCTAGGTCAGACTTCTCTCTTCTGGGTGCCAGCAGCTGGTACTTCCATCCCTCCTTCTTAACATTCTCAGGGAAAAGAGAGAGCCTCTTCTGGGAGGATCCACAAGAAATCCTGTGGAAGACTGTCATTGGTTCAGGTCAGAGCATATGCCTATGGCAGAACCAATTCCCCTGACTCTATGCTAGACCAGGCCCAGACTGCATGCCCAATTCTATGGCTGGACATGGTGGTGCTGGGGGGTCAAGCCACTAGGGCATAAGCTGGCTAAAAGAGAACAAAGAGACTCTTTTCACCAGGAAGGGGAATGGTATGTAGGCCAGTGCACCAATATTTCCTACAGTTTACTAACAGACAGACTCACACCCATAGAGGATAATACACTTGCCCAAGGTGTCACAGAAGTGGATCCAAGCCATGAACTCTAGCTCCCAAACTCTTTGCCAGTCTTCCACCCACTAGTGAAAGCCAAGAGAGTGGGTGGACCTATGGTTTCCTGTAATGCCGACACTAAACTCCTTTTTACCCCTCATCCTTCTCCAAAGATTCTTACACACTCTTCTCATCTTGAGGTTTGGTATACTTTGCAGCTGCAGCACAAATTTTAGGGGACTGCTATGGACTGAATTGTGTCCCCCATCCCCAATTCATATGTTGAAGTTCTAATTCCTAATGCAATGGTATTTGAAATGGTGACTTTGGAAGATAATTAGGTTTAGATGAGGTCATGAGGGTGGAACCCCCATGATGGGA
Source organism: Micronycteris hirsuta (assembly GCA_004026765.1). Lineage (NCBI taxonomy): Eukaryota > Metazoa > Chordata > Mammalia > Chiroptera > Phyllostomidae > Micronycteris > Micronycteris hirsuta. The sequence continues at coordinate 46,440 of PVJI01000085.1, read as the reverse complement.
TTAATACTCTTAGGAAAACGGACACCAGACCTCTCTTTCTATTTCTCTCTACCTCCAAGCCAGGAAAAGTGCCCTGTCCAGATCCTGGCCATGATGGTAACCTGATTTTGGACTCAGCCTCCAGAACTGGGCGAAAACAAATGTCTGTTATTTAAGCCTCCCAGTCTATGGCATTTTGTTATGGCAGCCGGAAGAGACGAATCCAGGGATGAATTTAGAGAAGCAAGCATTGACTGGACACTTGCTCTGTACCAGACCCTGTGCAGGGCACTAAGGTTCTTTAGCTGGGTCTCAGACCACAAAGAGTTTGGAATCTAGAAACAGTATTAAAATGTTAATAAAGAAACCCTGCTATATTTTCTATAAACTTTGAGATCACTTTTATTTAAGAAAAGAAACATCCAACTCAACCAATAACCTCCTTGCACTTTCCTCCTTTCTCCATCTGTCTCTAGAGGCAGAATAGCATGTAGACTATAGAACTTTGCATCTATCTCTTTAGACTTATTTCCATGCACACCAAGCGGAAAAAAAAATGATAGCTATAAAGAGAGATGGCAGATGCTCTTAAGTGCCCTGTGTTCAGAGCTTTCCATGTATAAACTCATTAATTCCACGAGCCAGTCCATGAGGCAGCCATTATTAGTCCATTGTCCAAATGAAGAAGCTGAGAGGCTCAGAGAGGCAAAATGACTTGCCTAAGATCACACAGCTGGGAAGCAAAGGTGGGATTTGAACCCAGGTTTCTCTGATTTTAATACCCAAGCTCTTAACTTCCATCAAATTCCCTTTGCTAATCAGTGCTATGGATAAATTCATAAAGTAGATACTCATCCAAAGTTTAGACATTATGGTAAAGACAGCCAGCACTGAGGAAGCTGGCTGTGATGTGGGTGGATGCATGAAGACTCTCAGAGATAATAATGACGTTACATTTGCTATTCATAAGAGCCTCTGTCCAGTCACTCCACATGTTTTAACTCCTTTCCCTACACAGTCCTATGAGGTAGGTCTAGCATCACTCCCATTTTCAAGATAAGAAAACCAAGGCTAGGCAGAGCTAAAGCAATGGGTGTGAGCGTGACATTAAGAAATCTCATCACTGTAAATCCTTCAAGAAAGGAGTAAATTTCTCAACCCCTTGAGACCCTAGAATCTTCTGAGTTTATATTCAAACAAAGGAGCAAGATGGAAATTTAGAATAGTCTCCTCTCACAGAAGGAAGATGCTTGTTGTCAACTGAGAGTTCTAAGGAAATGCCTTGAACTCCCTCCAGGCTTCTGGAGTTCTGTGGTTGGATCTGGGAACCCTGGAAGTTTCCCTGAACAGACTTGGAGCTGGCGGAGTTGGGAGAGAGCAAGTTTTGAAGGTTCTCTCACAGGAAGTGCGACAACAGCAGCGCTGTGCCCTGTGAGGGCTGCAGATGGGGTCCTCAACAACAGGGAACAACGTTTGAGCTGTTCAGCCAGCTAAATGTGTGTGATGAAAGAAGGTGTATAAAAACATAATAAAATACGTCTGTAAATTCAGCCTTAAAAATCATGTTCATCTAGGTTTTGCCTTGAAGGAAAAAAAAAATCCCACTGACCAGTTTGGTGGAGTTGGAGTGGTTAAACAGTTATTTGTTATTTGATTTTGTGTTTTTCACAAAGATAACATTTATTATTAAAAATTAAAGCCATGTATCTGTTATGGTGTATCAGTTAGTAATGCTTCTAGCTACAGGTAACAGTAAACTCAACCAACATTGGCTTAAAAGACTAGAGTGTTTACTGTTAATTACCAGGAACGATGAAGGTAGGCGGTTCTGGGCTTGGTTTAGAGACTCAGTAATATCAACAAGAATGCAGACTACTTTGCTCTTTCTGCCCTACTCTACTCAGTGTGTTGGTGACAACTCTCCTCATAGCCACAAGATGGCTGCCACAGATCTAGGCATCAGGTCCTCATGTCACAGTTACAAGCAGCAAGGAAGGGGGTATGATGGGGCTAAAGAGAACTTTGTCTTCTTTTATTAAAGAGAAAGATCTTTCCCCAAAACTGTCCCCTTCCTCCACAAAGTTGGATGAACCTCTATCCAAGCCTCAGCACTTCCACTTAATTTCTCCGAGCCTCAATTTCCCTGTGCTAGAAATGGAAATAATAGCAGTACCTTCCTCACACGGTGTTGTGAGATGTAATGAGAAAGCACTTGATATACAATGAGCACTCAGTTGGTGTGCTGGTATCTTCCAGTTGTCTGTCCAAATTCACCCTTCACACCTTTCTCCAGCTTATCCTGTGCTGTCCCAGGCCTGTAACAACAGGCTCCTCATCCTCTGCGTCTGGTTGATTTGGCCACTGAAAAGTGTCAGCAAGAGCTCAGAAGGGAGGAGAGAAGCTATGTATTTACTCCTCTAGCTCCCTCTCGGTGGGATTGCCAAGGGAGGCTGAGTTGCTGGGTTGGTCACAGCACCTCTCTCTTTGCCAGCTGTTCTCTGCAGGTCCCAGTAGGCCCAGGCGGCAACAGCCCCCCTGGTTACTAGCCCAAGGGGGCTGCAACACTGCTTTTTCTAAGCCTGCCCCTCCTTAATAAATAGTCTCCTTATTAAACTCTTCTCAAAATGTCAGTTTGAGTGTATCATCTTTTCCTGCACGATCCTGACTGATTCAAAACATTAGCTTTCATTTCAAGGTAAACTATTTTCAAACTTCAGTATTTTATTAGTAGTGACAAGTGACTTGTGTCGCACCTCGTGATTAAGAATCACCAGTCTACTTGGTCAAAAAGTCAGTCAAGTAGGGTGTTTGATTGAGTCGGCTGTCATAATAGCAAATTAATTCTAAATCCTTGGGCCTCCGGCCATATCCTCAGACACAAGACCTTTTATGTGATAATGATTTGGGGGGAAAAAAGACACAATTTCACATTCGCATGCCCTGAACTCATGACTGCATATTCTTAACATCCCTCAGTTAAATGGAAAACACCCAGTTTTAAAACTCTATTGATTTCAGCAGGCATATATTATTTTACTGTAAGTACCAATGTCTGTTGTACTTAATATACAATGGATTAATTTAAAATGCATTAGTTTAATAAAAATGCATAAAATAGAATAGAATTGCATTAGCTTCAATAAAAAATTCAATTTCATAAATATTATCTCATGTTAAAATGCATTGATTTCCAGGAAAATATATTGGTCAAAGGTAATTTACATTGGTTTGAATGGAAATGCACCAGTCTCCATACATATGTATTAGTTTAGTCAAACGTATCCAATCGTGTAAAATATTGGTTAGGCTGAAATGGATTCCGACCCTGTTGTTTTCGGTGTTGTTGTTGTTTTATTCTCTTTGCTGAATAAATATCTCCCATGCTGGCTTTAGTGTGGCCCGTTTCACTCAGCAGGTGGGTGAGCCTGAGGAACATTCTGGCAACCCCTGGGTTTGCAAGCAGACGAGCTGGCTTCAGCTGCAGTTAAGACTCTCTTGGTGGCAGGTAAGGTACGTTCAGCTTCCCCATGGAGGCTGGGGTGGGATAGGAGCTGGAGATCCAGCAAAGGGCCCATGAGGGCTGTCTCCTGTCCTCATGAGGGCTGATGGGAACCACCCCAAGATAAGAAAAGGGGTGTAGGTCTTGACTAGGGCAGGGGAAGCTGGAAGGGGGCTGTGATATGGGGACAAATGGGGACCAGACCAGAGGGTGAGCTAGACCCAGAGCTCAGGATCAGCACGACACAGGATCATGGCTGGGTCTCTGGGGGCTACAAGGCCTGAGTTCAAACTGAGTCTGCCACTTCCTACGTGTCCTTGGCCAAGTCACTTAACCTCTCTGAGTCTCTGTTTCTCCCAGGCACTGTGTGAGACACCACTTCTAAGTGCTTTCAGTGTATTGACTCATTTAATTGTCATCACCCCTGTGGTATGGGTAAGTGACTTGTTCCAGATCAAAAAGTGAGCAAGTGATCTACTTGCTCTCAGTCACCAGATCGTCCCCAATAACTGTGCTGTGGCTCCCCAAACAGGCATATCATGGTAACTAAGGGAGGTATCTAATCCCTGTTTTCTGCTTCCCAGTAACTTTGGATAAGTGACTTTGCCTCTGTGAGTCTCAGTTCCTTCATCTGTGAAATGGGTACAATGGCAGCATCCGCCTCCTAAGGCTCTCAGTGCACCAGGGACATAGTAGGGGCTCAAACAACAATAGCCCCTTGCCCCAACAAGAAGCATTCAACACATTTTTGTGGCTGCAGGACTTTTCAGAACCTCTGACATGCTCCCATGGGTCCTGAATCTGAGGGGGAAATGAATAGGCAGGCAGAGCCTACTCAGGAGAGACTAACCTGTGAAGGTAAGGACCAAAAAAGGGAAAGAGATGGAGAAACTGCACCAAGTAGTTTCCCAAAGTGTGAGCCCCTCCCTCGGCGATATGTGAGCTGCTGCTTTTACTCTCCACAGATGGACATTTTTCCAAACTTTTTATTTGGAAAAAAATGTAACAGAAGAGTTGCGAGAAGAGCTCAACAAACTCCCTGAACTTCTCCAGATTTGCCAAATGTTGACATTTTGCCACATTTGCGCTATTTCTGTCTCTATCTATGTGTGTATATATGTGTGTGTATATAGTATATGTAACCCCCAAACCATTTGCGAGTTAATGCAATCACTACTCGATCCTTTACACACACAGTTCAGGATGTATCTCCTAAGACCAAGGTCATTCATATGTAATTACCGTGCAATTATCACATTCATAGGAATGTGATACCACATTCAGGAAACCTAATATTGGTATAGTCCTATACTTGATCTTAGCCAAAAGGCTGAGAAGTGTTTATTGGTGCAGTTCTAGAACCTGAAATTTTTATATTGATTTCAGAGATAAAAGAAGGGGCAGAGAGAAAAAGAATCGATTTGTTGTTCCACTTATTTACCCATTGATTGGTTGATTCTTTTATGCACCCTGACCACAAACTTGACTTATGGGGACGATATTCTAACCACCTGAGCTACTTGGCCAGGGCCTAGAACCTGAATTTTAGATTCCATGTTCACAATTCACCAATTGGCCCAAAAGTGAACTCTGTTTTCCGGTCCAGGCTCTAATCCAGGCCACACATTGAAATTAGTCTGTTTAGCTTCCTGTAGGCTGGACAGTGCCTATCGGCCTTTCTTTGTCTTTCTCAACCTTGACTTTTTTGAAGAGTCCATTGTGGAGGACATCCCTCAGACTGAATTTGTCTGATGTTCTTGTACTTTTGGCAAGAACACCGCTCAGGTATTGCTCTGTCCTTGGTGCATCATATCAGAAGGTGCCTGAGGTCAGTCTGTCCCGTTCTGGTGCGGCAAACTCTGTCCTCTTGGTTGGGGTGGTATCTGCCTGGTTACCCCACTATAATTTTTTCCCTTTGTAATTACTGAGAAATCTGTGGGGAAGATAGTATAGATAAGACTGTGTCAAGTTGAAAATTAAAATATTTTAAAATTTAATATTTATAGATTTTTAAAAAGATTTTATTTATTTATTTTTAGAGAGAGGAAGGGAGAGAAAAAGAGAGGAAGAGGAACACCAGATTCTCACATGCCCCAACTGGGGGCCTGGTCTGCAACCCAGGCATGTGCCCTGACTGGGAGTCCAACCTGTGACCTTTCAGTTCGCAGGCCAGCAATTCACTGAGCCACACCAGCTAGGGCTATATATTTATTTTTATGTTACGTTCTATAGCAACATAAAGTTTCCTTCTCCAAAACATGTAAAGTTTATTTTTATTTTTTTGTTTGTTTTTATGTTGTTTTTATTTAAAGTTTTTTAAAAAGTGAGTCGACCCCTGGCCAATGTGGCTCAGTTGGTTGGAGCATTGTCCCATAAACTGAAAGATCACATGTTCAATTCCCAGTCAGGGCACACGCCTGAGTTACAGGTTCAGTCCATGATTGGGGTGCATGAGAGAGGCAACTGATCGATGTTTCTTTCTCACATTGATTTTTTTCTCTCTCTCTCCCTTCCCCTCTCTCTAAAAATCAATTAGTATGTACTCAGGGGAGATAAAAATAAATAAAATAAGTGAGTCAATTTGAAGAAGAGTATGAAGTGACAATAGTAGTGGTCTGTGGATATGGCAAAACACTATGAAGTATGGTACTCAGATGGCTGTTTTAGGGACATAGAACAAAGTAAGTTCCTTCAAGTTTGGGAACAGCCATTATGCAGAGAGGGGACTAAGCTACAGGGTGGGGAGGGGTGTCCTGGGCTCTTCAGAGCTTTTGGGTGTCTTCTGTGGCAGCCAGTGTTCCCTAGGTCTATAGACTCTGCACCCAGCCTCTGTCTGGTCCTGCAGGTCTGGGGAAGTGGACTTAAGGATGGTCACTTTCTTTGTGGCCTTAGAAAGTTGTTACACTTTTTCAAGCCCTAATTTCATCTGTTCATTCGTTCGTTCATTCATTCATTCATTCAACACTTGTTGAACAATGGCTAGATGCCAAGCAGTGTTTTCAGCACTTTGCTTATGGCCATTTATGTGGCTCCCACAACCACCCGAAATGAGGTGGGTGCTGTTATTATCTTCATTTTATGAATGGGAGACTATGGCCTGGGGAGAGGAAATTGCTGCTCAAGTGGCACAGCTAGTGTCAAAATCAGGATTTGAACCTGGGCCTTGGGGCTCCAGAGTCTATGCTTTTAACACATGGGGGCCAAGTATCCTCTCTGCAAATCAGAGGTGATAATAGCACTTACCCCTACAGCTGCTCTGAAGATTAAATGACGGTCAGCCTTTGCACACCTGGTGCAATACCTGGCACTCATGGAGGGCTTGACATAAGGGAGCTGTTATTTTGATGTATTTATTTTTTTCTCAATACACATCTATGCTTTTGTACTTGACTCCCTTCTTTTCATGGCTCACTTCAGATTGTCTTTCAAGTCTCCAGTTGAAGAGTCATCTCCTCCAGGAAGCCTTCCCTGACCTTGCAAGATGGGTTAAGTAGCTCTCTGCTAATTTCCCACAGCCCGTCTGACATGAAGGCAAGGGCAGTGCTTTCCTCTTTGTGTTCCTGTCTCCTGGTGTGATCCCGAATCACTGTGGATGTTTGCTCAGGTCGTGGGTACTCAGTTGTTTGACAAAATTATTTTGAGCCCTGATGGTGTATGTCAGACTTCAGGGCAATAGCAGTTGGGCTTGTCGAATGATTAAAAAGCTCCTACCCGTGTCTGTGCTCACTTGGCCATCTCACCGTGAGTGTTACTCCCCTTCCTGGGAGGAGACCGGGGAGGTTCCAGGTCCAGGCCCTCTGAGTGTGCCACCCCTCCCCTCCCAGTTCCAAATGCTTAGCAGCCTGGCTTCTTTCCTGGTGCCTCCCTGAAGCCCCCAAGCGTCCCCTGAGCCCAGCCCCTCTTCTGAAATAGAGTTTCTTGTGGCTTCACATTTCATCTCCCCAGAGCACAGGCTCATTTCTCCAATCTGCCACTGGATGCACCAGCTCTCTGGGCTAAAAATATCCCTGACATTTTTGAAGGTCTGCTAGGGCTGAAGTTGCTGCTAGGCATTCAAGCTTACATCCTATCCCTCGAAAGTCCTAGCCTAAAGAGAGTTTGAGTTTTCCTTCTCCAAAGTTCCAGCACAAATTCTGGAGTGGCTTTTTCAGCCTGGCTTTGGGCTCTGCCCTTCCATGTTCCAACCTCTGGGGGCAGGGATGTGAGCTATTCTGATTAGGCAGTCCTAGGTCACAGTGTCAATCCTGGAAGCAACTGCTGTAGCCAGAAGGATAGCAAGCTCTGATTGGCCAGGCCTGACAGCAATCATTGTAGGAGAACAGAATGCTCTGATTGGCCAGGTCTGTGTCATATGGCTATCAGGAACAAATCATTGTGTCTAAAAGGATAAAATGCTCTGATTGGCCAGGTCTAGATCATGTGCCCATCCTTGGCTCCAAGGGTTGAGATGGGCTTCACCCAAGTGCTTGGATTTTGGTGCAGGAGAGTGAAGGGTGCTGTTTGCAGGTGCTGAAACGAATGGAGGGCAGTGGAAACTGCTGCCTCAGACTATAGCAACTCAAAGTTGAACAAAGTCCTTTTTCCCCCAGAACATCTCCCACTTAAGGTTGTCCTGGATGATGGCCTTTAGCAGACATGACAGCTGCAATGGTGTGTGGGTACTGGGGGGCAGGGGAGACTATGTCACACCACACACACAATAAAGATTAAGTATTACATCCTTCTATTTTTTTTTTTTCAGTTCTTATTTATTTACTTTTCAAGAGAGGGGAAGGGAGGGAGAAAGAGAGGGAGAGAAACAGCAATGTGTGAGAGATACATTGATTGGTTGCCTCTCACACGCCCCCAACTGGGGACCTGGCCTGCAATTCAAGCATGTGCCCTGATCACGAATCTAACCAGTGACCTTTCAGTTTGCAGGCTGGTGTTCAATCCACTGAGCCACACCAGCCGGGGCTGTCTATTCTTATAAAACCCTTGAGCCTTTCCCTTCCAGCATTCCAGAATGGCTCCTGCTCATCTCTCTTCCTCTGGCTTGTCCAGAACAATAGTATCCTCAGGGACAGAAGTCCTGCATTTTCTCTCTTGGGGTATCTACCTGTGCATGCTGCTTCAAGCCACACAAAATGGATTTGCTGAACAAACTTGCCTCCATCTTGCCCTCTCCCTGGTCTCCTGCCTCCCATTAGCTTCTCCTTCTGCGCACTGAGCAACTATTCATTTGGCAGGATTTATCAGTCAAGGTTCGTTCACTGTGAGGGTCTCCACAGCATGAAAGAAGTTCTATTACATCCTAGAGTGGGGGGCCGGGGTTGGAATAAGAAAGTTCCAAGAGAAATATTCCCACAAACATTGGGCAAAGCCTCTCAGCTTCTCAAATCAGGCGAGCGGTTGTCTGATTTGATTAGGATTAACAGATTTTCCAAAGATAACCTATTTTAGTTTTATGATTCTGTCTCTCCAGGCAGTGTTTACAATACGTATCTGCAGAAACGGAGAACGTGTGCCAGGAACGAGGCGAGGGCCCTTTCTGGTGCTCACGCAGTCTGTCATAAATATAATATTAGGATGATGCCTGAAATTAATGTGAATCATTTCCCAATAAATATAGTCAGTTAGGGAGGTGTTCCAGGACCACTGATGGGAGATATATTTTGGTAAAATATGGTTTTTTTATCGGTTGAGAACTGGAGGTGGGGGTGAGGGGAGGCCATAAATCTCCATGAAAGGAGTATCTTTTATGATTATTCAATTCCACAGTAGCTCTAAAAGCCTAAAGTAGATTCATATTTACAGTTCCTGGAAGCACCTGGTTTTATATACATTGGGGGAAGAATTAGCATCGGCGTCTCCGCGCGGAAAATCACCAACTGCTGTCCTTGGACAGCGGGGAGGTGAGAGGACCTCATGCTGGGGTACTCCATGGGAATGAATTAATTCCATCTGCGTTCAGGCATGCAGCAAAGGAAACTGCATAGCAGCAGTCAGACAAGAAGGGGCCGCTGAGAAGGTGGTCCTGGCTGGGCTGCGCGTAGGAGGCAGACTTCGGGAATACAGTACGGGTGGTGGGGTTAGGGCTGTTGGGCTGGAAAAGGAAACGTGTGCAAAGGAGAGAGCTGCGGCCAGCTAGCTGGCAGTGATGGGAGTGTATGTGCCCATCCCTAAGCACTCAGGGTTAGTGAAAACGTCTGCACCTTATCCCACCTGCCCATGTCCTCTCAAAGCCTAGAAATGGAGGAAGGAATCCTGATCTTGTCACTCGCCATTAATTTCCCTGCGTGAGCCTTATTTATTAAATTCTCTCTCTTGGGCTCCCCCAGCCCCCTGCAAACAAATGTGATACAGGTCCATAATTCGTTAGCCAAAATTCTAAAGTCCAAAAAGCTCTGAAAACTGTGAGTTTTTACTGCTAACACATTTGGTGGCAAAATCTGATTTAAGCAGATATGAGGTTATTTATATTCCTTATTCATCCCATGGTGTGGGAATGTTTATACCTTTCACTGCAGAAATATTAATGTGTTTGATGATGGGAGGCTGCCCCAGACCTCGCTGGGAGTGTTAGATAAGACACGTGAACCCCGATGCCTTTCCAACAGCCAAACAGACTCTGAATGTTGAAACACATCTTCCCCAAGAGTTTCAGATAAGGAATTGTAGACTTGAACTTGCTAGCTATAATAACAAAAGTGAAAGGACATAACATAGACAGTGAAAGCCTCGAAGAAACGTAGAGGGCTTCCCACTTAAACAAAAAGTGGGCAAAGCATTTAAATATGCACGGAAGAAAAACACCTGGGGCCCTGGCTGGTATAGGTTAGTGGAGTGAGCATGGACTGCAAACTAAAGGGTCGCCAGTTCAATTCCCAGTCAGGGCACACGCCTGGGTTGTGGCCCAGGTCCCCAGTATGGGGCACCCAAGAGGCAACCACACATTGATATTTCTCTCTTCTTTCTTCTTCTCTTCCCCTCTCTCTAAAAATGAATAAATAAAATCTTTAAAAAGAAAAGAAAAACACCTGTCCACTAAACTTGGAAAGCCTTCAACTGCACTTGTAACTGAAGGTGGTACATTGAAACCATCGTAAGCTTCGCCTTTATCAAATGAAAAAGTGGAAGATTATCTGGCCAAGGATGTGTGGGAAGATATTCCCACTCATATGATGAAGTAAATCAGGACAACCCTTTTGGAGGACAATTTGGCAACACCCATCCACATTTTAAATGTGTGCATCCTTTGGAATAGCTTTTTTTTTAAGATTTTATTTATTTTTTAGAGAGAGGGGAAGGGAGAGAGAAAGAGAGGGAGAGAAAGAAACATCAACGTGAGAGAGAAATCTCAACCAGTTGCCTCTCACGCACCCCCGTCTGGGGACCTGGCCTGCACCCCAGGCATGTGAGCTGCCTGGGTGTCCAACGGGCGACCTTTTGATTCACAGGCCGGCGCTCAACCCACTGAGCCACACCAGCCAGGGCTGGAAATTTATCTTGCAACTAGTTATACACCTGTGCAAAGACAACTGTTCAAGGATACTCATTGCACCACAGTTTATAACAGCGAAAATTAAAAAAAAAAAAAAACTTAAATGCTAAGTGTCCACGATAGAGAATTGGTTAAATATACTTGGCAATGGAATATCAGGAAATAGTTACGAAGAATGGAGTAGATCCATACAAACTGACTTGAAACAGCACTCCATAGTCAGAGCGAGCGGAGTTATTCTACAATTCAGTTTTCACTTTCAAGAAGTCCTTATATGCATACTATCTGTTCACATGCGAAAGAATATGCCCCAAACTGTGGTTACACTTCTGTATGTGGTATATGAGGATCAGGGCTTTCTCTAGATTTAATATATTTTTGTACATTTTGTAACTAAAATAAATCGTCTGCAGTAAGGGAAAGGAGGTAAAATTTTCTCATAATTCCACCCTCTTACCCAGAGATTAGTTTTGTTAAAAAAATGTGGTATTCTCCGCCTGTGTCTATCAGTATTATTCACAATAGCTAAGGTGTGGAAGCAACCCAGGGGTCTAGCAACGGATGAATGGATAAACAAAATGTGGGCTGTCCATACAACGGAATATTATTCAGGCTAAAAGAGGAAAGAAATCCTGACATGTGCTGCAACACGAATAAAAATAGGACATTATGTTAAGTCAAATAAGTCAGTCACAAAAATGGAAACCCTGTATAATTCCTCCCATATGAGGTATTAGAGTAGTTACGTACATTCATAGAGACAGAAAGGAGAATGGCGCTGTCAGGGCCCGGGGAGGAGGGGAGGGGGGTCAGTGTTTGATGGGTATAGAGTTTCAGTTTTACAAGATAGAAGGCTTCTAGTGATGGCAGCACAATAGTATAAAATGTGTCTAATACCATTAAACTGTAGATTTAAAATACTAAGATGGTGCCCTGGCTGGTGTAGCTCAGTGGATTGAGCGCAGGCTGGGAACCAAAGGGTCCCGGTTTGATTCCCCGTCAGGGCACATGCCTGGGTTGTGGGCCAGGTCCCCAGTGAGGGCCACGTGAGAGGCAACCATACATTGCTGTTTCTCTCCCTCTCTTTCTCCCTCCCTTCCTCTCTCTCTGAAAATAATAAATAAACTCTTAAAAAAATACTAAGATGGCAGATTTTATATGTATTTTATCACAATTAAAAAAACTGAGGTTCTTTTAGAATTTCCTCCGTGAATACATCTATATTTACACACCGGCAGGTATGTGATTCTTTTCTACCCAAAAGAATGAGTTTGTACCATCCGAATTCTTCTGCAATTTTCTTTTCCCTGTAATGCCACATGCTGGCTGCCTTTCTGTGTCTGTGCCCATAGGTCTGCCTCCCTCGCATGCCACCATGTGAAGGCATTTTTCCCTATGTCACCAGCCACCCGTTGCTGGACATCTGGGTTGGCTCCAACTTGGGAGCCTTATGTTTTGGGAGATTTTTGTCAACCAAACTGAATTTATTAAGTAATAATTAATTTGCTTCCCCATTTTTTATTCATCAAAGACACACAAACTGCGGACCAGGGCTTCTGATTAGCAGGAGGCTCCAGGCCGAGAGAGTCCAGGCCAGAGCAGAGAGGCTGGGTGTCGGCAGGAGTCTGGTGGCTTTATGGAAAGCTAGCGTGTGAGTTCCCTTCGTGTGCTGGGTTTTTGCTTTTTTAACACAGGAGCAAACCTAGACTCCATACAGAGAGGGGAGGGATGGTCAGAGCATCAGGGGCAGGAAACTGACACAAAGGCACAGAGGAAAGAAAGAAGACAGTTTACACTTTCCGAGCCCCTGTTTCCTCATTCGCGTGATGGGGTAGTCTTTTCTGTCTCCTCATAGAAGTTTTCTGATGATTCTCATAGTAGCACATAGGAGGGCCTCGATAAATTCAATAGATAATAGAGAACAACTGAAAACTAGGTGAAACTGCCAACTGTGTTATTTCAACAGGTATGTCTTGTGCTTACAGCTGTCTGCTGGGGATGCAGACCCTTCAGGAACTCGAGTTCCGGCTGTTTTGTGTGAGGAACCAATGATTCAGACAGGAAAATGAGGTGTTCTGGAAAGGGGACTGGGTGCTGGACAGGACTGGGAGAAGGCGGACTGGCGGTGGCCAGGGGCTGGGGCAGGGGAGGATGGGGAGTGACCGCTTACTGGGTGCAGGCTCCTCCTGGGATGATGAGAACGTCTTGGAACCATATAAAAGTGGTGGCTGCACAACACTGGGAGGCGCTCAATGCCACCGAATCGTACACGTCAAAATGGTTCGCCTTACGCAATGTGAATTTCATGTCAATAAATACAAAAACCAACATGAGGCCCTTAAGGGCAAATTCAGGGACTCTGGAACCCAATTTCTTGGGATCGAGTCCCAGCTCCACCTAACCTAGCTGTGTGAAGAGGGGCATGGTCCTTAACCCTTGGTGCCTCAATTTCCTCATCTGCCAACTGGGGATAATAAACTTCCACCTTATAGGGTTGCTAGAAGGATTAAATTAGGTAATAGTTGTGAAGCTATCAGCAGAGCCTGGCCCCTAGTAAGTGACGAACAAATGGCGGTTGTTGTTATTACTGGTGAGGGGAAAGGTGTTGAAGGCAAGGGGAACAGCGATGGCACGGGCAGAGTGAAGCGGAGATGCGGCACAGGATGGAGATCGCAAAGCAGGTTGGCGACCGTGCGTGTGAGGAGGGCGGAGTGAGACTAGCCTCCCACTGGATCCAACTGAACCTAATGGAAGGGAATTGCAGGAGTCCTTGGATCTCACCTGACCGTACCATGCATTGCAAAAATAAATACGTAGTTTTCAGGTCATATTTCTTACCATTCTGCCAGGAACGTAAATGTGTGTGATGTTTTTAAAGGGACTGTGACAAGAGTAAGGTTTCAGATCAGTTGCAAATGTCCCATTGTTCCAAGTAACCTTTGGCAGGGCACACAAACTACCTCTATTCTGTCTCTATGGAAAATGAATGATGTGCTGTTGTTCGTATAATAAATGAAATATTTTAATATATATATATGACTATTTTGTTGTCGAAAAGGAAATTACGATGCCTTTGGCTTTCCATCAGCTCCTGGCCTCATGAGGGATGTTGGCAGAGCTTTTGGTTAGCAGTGCCCTGCAGAGACTATATCGAATGTGCACCTAGCCCCCATCGGGTTTTTTTTTTTTAATTACAGTTTACATTTGATATTATTTTGTATTAGTTTCAGGTGGTCAGCCCTACTGATTATTCCTAAAGGCAGTCAGACTGGTGGTATATTCCTCCAGGGTAGCAGGTCTATTACTGCAGGTTGGTATTCAGGAATGGTGTGCACCAGGGGCCCTGAGAGGGCATCCTCTAGGACACAAAGTTAGTTTGATAATAGATGTTTCATAAGGAAAGAGTTCCTTGGCCAATTAAGTTTGGGTAACAGGGGGATGCACAAAGTTCCAAAGGTTTCTTTCATGCAAAAGTTGTCAGAGCCTTTATAGTCTGAGAGTCATTTGACCTTCCCAGAAAGGGATGGAGGATCAGTGTTTCCCAACTTGATTTGCAGAGCGGACCTTTTTTCCCCAGAGCAATCTACAGAACTGGGGTTTCCGGGGTTTTACTTTGGGAATCACTTGGTTACAACGTCCTCTTCAAGTTCACTTCCTTACAACTGAAGGGGCAACCCGATCATTCTGATTGGACTTAAATGTGTCAACAAATTGAATGAACATTTATCAATGACTTACAGTGTTAGTGCATGGCAGGCAGCCTGGGAAAGATGTCGTCCCTTCCCTCAAGGAGAACATAGTCTAATAGGGAGAATATTAGCAATAATAACAACGATAATAGCAATAACAATAGCAGGTGTTATTTATCAGGCACTTACTATTTGCCAGGCACTGTGTTAAATGCATATTTAAACACACTCGTTTAAATACCTCAATAGGCAGATCAGTGTTATTATTCCCATTTTACAGGTGAAGACATGAGGTTCAGAGACAGTAAGCAACTTAGCCAAGGGCACACAACAAAGAGGTGGCAGAGTACGGCTACAAGTCAGATTCTCTGGATGCCGAAGCCACTGGCTCATATCACGTGCTCTGAGAACTCCCTGGTCAGACAGAAGCAAAAGGAGTAGGCCACAGGCCAACACATAAAGAGGGGGGTGGAAGAGACCTCTGGAAACCTTCTCTAGTTTGTGGGATGAGATGTTCATAGCTGGCAAGAGGCTGTAGGGTGAGAAGGACTGGGCCCAGGGTGAAAACTGGGAGGAGATAGAACTGCACACTTAAATATCTGTAGGGAAAGGAGCAATGGCTATGCCTTATCCCTGCAGCAGGAGAGCTGGTGAAGGGACCCAAGATGACAGAAAGGAGGAGGCCAGGAGGCACAGTGGCAGGAACGTAGATTGGGGACCCAGGATACCAGCCTGTTCTCTGGATCTTTACTGTGCAGCCTTGCACAGGTCACTTAACCTCTCTGTTTAGCCAGATCTCAGCATCACACGCCACTCTCATACTAATGCTGTAATTATGAACCTCTTCCTGCAAAAGACGGTCCCTTTCAAGAGCGAGGTGAGACCTCAATTCACCTTCTTATTTCTGGTGCGTGGTGCAGTGCCCAGCACATTTTGGGTGCTCTATGAATGTTTGTTGATTGAATGAGTCAGTGAGCCAAACAGTGGGTGAAGCTGTGAAAGAAAGAGGTTGGATGTGGTTGATTTAAACTGGCACCAGAGTCACAGCCCCTGAGATATATTTTCCCACCTTTCCATTGAAATACCTAAGAGGGCAGTGGGAATTGAAAGCTCACAGTGCTGACGCCCAAGACTGACAGGTGCCTCATGCCAGAATCTGGGAGGAGCTGGACTGAGATAAAAAATTGGGAGCCCATTCAAGTTTTATCTCCTGAAACAGAGTGCCCCTTCAAGGCAAAAGGAGGTAGGAAAATATTCAACTCCTTTCCCACTTGCAAGTGCAGACAGTATTGAGACCCAGAGCTGTGCCAACCAGAAAACTGGGGTGGCGGGAGGAGAGGGAGTGTTCTCCACTGTATGGGGGGCAACTCTATGGGCAAAACACTCTTCCTCCTTGCTGGCCTATACTTTTACCATGTAGTTTCCAGAAGGGAATAGGTCAGGGGGGGGTGCAATGGAGGGAAGAATGTCAAAAACATTTTATATCCTTAGATATACGGGTGATACAGGTGAGGGAGGAACAGACATAGTGCATGCTGGGGATTGTAGTTTTTAATGTCCTCCCATAGTTCATTACTGCAAGAATCCCTTCTCAATCAGTTGGATTAGAGCAGTTTCTTCATTCTGGGTTACCAGCCCTATCAGGAAGCAGGAGAGTTCCTTCCTTCCTTCCTTCCTTCCTTCCTTCCTGCCTGCCTGCCTGCCTGCCTGCCTGCCTTCCTGCCTGCCTTCCTAACTTCCTTCCTTCCTTTCTTCCTTCCTTCGCTTTTATTTACTTATTTTTAGAGAGAGGGAAAAGGAGGGAGAAAGAGAGGGAAAGAGACATCAAACAGTTACCTCTCATGTGCACCCAGACGAGGGACCAAACCCACACCCAGGCAGGTGCCTTGACCGGGAATCAAACTATCGACTTTTTGTTTTGCGGGACAAAGCTCAACCAACTGAGCCACACCAGTCAGGTAAGGGATCTGTGTCTCTGGAAGTGGGAGCTGCCACTGGCCTCTTTGGTCTGCAGCCACTCAGCACAGGTGAAGAGAGACCCTCGTCCCTCTGCCAGGTCCACCAGCCTTCTTCTCTGCCTCGCTCCTTCCTCCGGTCTGTTCCTCCACTTTCTCTCCCTTCCCATCTACCTTCCTTCCTCCCTCCCTCTGTCTACTTCTCTCTCTTCCACTCGACAAGCTTGTAGGGAGTGCCTACTGTGTGCACATCTCCAGGCCATGCCCTGAGCATGACATGATTCACCCTTCTGGAGGCTACATCATCTGTCTCCCGCTGCAGCTTCCAGATCCCAGAAATATGGTTTCACAGTAAAGAAATACAACACGTTTCTGCAAAGCTAATAATTACCCTCCAGACACAATCACATGGAATTAGCTGGAAAACTAATTTGGCCTTTGAACTTTGTGCCTCCTCAGTAATTTTAACTCTGAAATACTGTCATTTACACTTAAAAAAGAGCTGGTGAGCAGGATGGCCTTTCAAAGGGTCGGCGACAAGTAAGCAATCTCAGAAGAGACAGGGTCAGACTTCAGCTTTGCAAGGCCTGTTCCCCTTTGGCCCGGAGCTTATCCCGAATCCTGGTTACAGGCTAGGGGTTCCTTCCTCCACCAAAACCACACAGGCGGCTGGGGCTTCTGGGAAGAAAATACTCCATCCCAGGGCCTTGGGCCATGTCTGCACTTACACCTTTGTCTTTGAATTGGTGGTAATAAGAACACCTGCTGCGTAGGACTAAATGAGATGAGGCCCATAGGACAATATTGTAATGTCTGGGACTCAGTAGGTCCTCAATAAATGAGATTTAGTATAGTTATTTTTATTATCATTATAATTATACAGGATAATATTAAACACACCTAAAAGGCAGCCAATAGAGGGAGAGTGAAGGGACAGGAAGGTGAGAAGTTCTGTTTTCTTTTCAGCAGAAGCTAAGAGCAAACACATGCTCCACCATATCCTTTTTCTTCTGTCATAAGACCAGTGATGCCCCAGATAGACGCCCCTCCACTGGCCTGGGTCCTAACGAGAGGATGACATGGAACAGAGCCACAACCTGCCCACAACTGACAGGTGACAAGTGAGAAATAAACCTGTGTTGATGTAAGCCATGGAGACCCAGGAGATGTTTGTTACCAGTCTCACCTGACTGTTTCAGAGGGCAAATGAATTTCCCAGTGACCCTACTTGGCGATATCAACAAGGCTAAAGAAAAAAATTCCCACAAGTTCCTCCAGAAAGGCTTACGAATAAGACATGGCTCCAGGCCGTCATGTCGTAACAACTGTCATAGCATCAGACTCTCAGCACCCACCAAAGGGGATAATTTGGGTGGAGTGGGAAGATGCTCTGTACCCAGTATTTTACTGTTAAGGGCAAATTTGCCGAGATTTAGAAAATTGGGTGCTGTGTAGGGTAAACACACTGAGCAAGTTTTCAGCTACAACACAGCTGAGCTCAAGGGAATGGGGTTTGATAGTTAGTGTCAGCATAACGAATTTTTTAAATGTTCCAGAATGTCTGCAAAATACTGTCAAGTTAAAAATTGTGCTTGCGAGTTTTTTTTTTAACAAGCAATTTCCCTAGCCACTATGGCTAACAATATCTCATTTTGTTAACTTTGAAAGAAGGTCTTTTTAAAAATACTGTAACATGTCATTTCCCAACTTAAATTTTTTCGATGCCTTCCCATGGCCTTGAATAGCAAGTTGAAACTCTATTTGCCCTACAAGGCCCTTCATGACTGGGCCCAACTTACCTTTCCAACTTCATACCTGTCTGACGTCCCTTCCCATGCTATGATTCCATCACTCAAGGACTGAAAACTCCTCTGAATAGCCATGCACTCTTCCTCTGAGCCTTTGCACTTGCTGTTCCCTGTCTGGAACATTCTTCTGACCATCACGAAAAGATTCGGTTCTGCAACTCCCTTGCCCCATCCAGGAAACCTCCTGTGACTATGCCCTCCCCCGTCAAGTTTAGTAGCTTGCTTCCAGGTTATCAGAGCCCCTAATAGTTCCTCCAAGGCCACGATGATCATTTGGTAATTTTTACCCAGAACAGAAACTCCAGGAGGGCAGAGATGGTATGAGTTACTGCATTTCCAACAATTAGCTAAGCGCTTGGCACATAGTAGATGCTCAATAAACATCTCACTGACTGGTAAAACTGAAATGTGCATTTCTACCCCATTCCAACCCTTGTGCATGATTTGGGGGTACACTGGTGCAGCTGGTTGCATTTGGCAATCAGTGTTGATTTGGTCACATTGTAGCATGCGTCAGTGCTTCTTTTCCTTCTAGGATTCAATAATATCTCATTGGATGGATATACAGTGTTGTGTTTATCCATCATCACTTAATGGGCATTTGGGTTGTTTCTACCTTTTGGCCATTGTGGATAATGTTACAATGAACACTGGTGTACCAGTATCTATTTGAGTACCTGTTTCTCATTCTTTTGGGTATATATCTAGCAGTGGAATCACTGGATCATAGGGGAATTCTGTTTCCTTTCCCATTCCCCTATTTCAGGTGACAATAGTACAGTTTGTGGAGCCCTGGCTATATGCCAGCCCTATGTTAGGAACTTTATCTGCATCAGCTCATCAGAGCCTCTGGCAACTTTCTGCTGTATATGCATTTATTACCCCCATTTTCTAGTTGGGGAAACTGAGGCCTAGGTAGTTCTGCAACTTTCCCTCAATTATACACCTATTAAGTGGTAGAGCAGGGATTTGAACTCCGGAGTCTCTGCTACAGGCAGCCTTTCTCCCAAATCACATGGTGTGGTGGTTGGAAGAGGAAATGGAGGGAAGTAGGTAAGACCTTCCTCCAAGAGTGCTATTCATCTATTAATTATCAAGAGTAAGTAAAATTCCTTGCTTGGTAAGCCCAGAATTTAAATTCAGTTGAAGGTTTAATACAGTTTTGATATGGACCTCACCATTTGACTCTTTTATGAGGGAGGAGAAGGCTGGAAGTACCTTACAGTAAGAGCAATGTATATCACCAAAAATCAAAATGAAAACAAAGCAAACAAGCAAAAAGAAGAAATCTTCTAAACCTTTTTGTAAACTTTGATTATTTTCTGGACATAAATTCCTAGGAATAGAACTGCCTGGTCCAAATAACACACCTTGCAGGCTTTTGATACTCTCTTAACCAGGAATATTTGAGTGTCAAGAATGGACACCTACTCGAAGCAGCTCAAATTAAGGGTGGTTTATTGAAAGGATACGGGCCTCAGGCAGGGTGAAGGCTGAGAACAGGGTTCTCAACAGCTGAATCGCATGGTCTTTCAGTCTACTGCTCCGCTGATATGACTCTATCATCAACGCAGCCGGGCTCCGTTTCAACTTTAGCCCAGTTCTCAAGACACGGCGTCTGCTTGGTGCAGTCTCAGCTGAGTGCACTGGCTCCCCAGGGCACAGGGCTTCGTGAGCCGGGTAGGAGCAGGGTGGACCCATCGGAAATTGATACCTTCCTATCACATGAAGTGAATTCTTTTTTTAAAAAAATCCTCACCCAAGGATATGCTTATTGATTCTAGAGAGAGAGGGAGGAAGAGAGAGAGAGAGAGAGAGAGAGAGAAACATCAATGTGAGAGAGAAACATCAACCTATTGCCTCCCGTATGTGCCCTGACTGGGGACCAAACCTGCAACCCTTTGGTGTATGGAACGGCACTCTGACCAACCAACACACCTGGCTAGGGCTAAACTGAATCTTAATAATAGTTTGAGAATAGAGAAAAACTAGCCTCCTTTTCCTTTG
Source organism: Micronycteris hirsuta (assembly GCA_004026765.1). Classification (NCBI taxonomy): domain Eukaryota; kingdom Metazoa; phylum Chordata; class Mammalia; order Chiroptera; family Phyllostomidae; genus Micronycteris; species Micronycteris hirsuta. Next base: position 26,020 of record PVJI01000085.1, on the reverse strand, counting down.
TAAATAGATTGCTATTCTCAGAACGTAGATTAATCAGAATTCATGTGACTGTGACAGAAACCCAGTTCAAGCAGGCCTGAGCAGGAATGTTTGGGAGCATCATTTGCACCAAGGTGTTAATGGTAGTAGCTTCCAATGACTGGCAAGTTCAGGAGTTGATCCCTCAACAGCCACAGCTGGATCCAAGAATCAACAGTGTCACCAGGACTCTCTCCTCCCTACCCCTGCTCCCCACCCCCACGCTGCTTTCTTCTGCAGTGGGGTCACTGTCAGGCTGACTTTCTCCAGAATGACTATAACAGCCACCAGCAGATCCAGTCCCATATCTTACCTCCTTGGCAACCCCAACAGGAAGAGGACACCCGCTCCCACCAACGTCAGCCAAGTTCAGGAGTTTACGCTGATTGGGTCAACGTGACGGACTCGCTCACCGTGGCCAAGGGGCATTCTGAGTGGTCAGGCTCAGGCGCTGGGCCTAGCCCTGGGGCTGGCAATGGGACCTGCCCCACCTGAGCCAGAAGAAGGGGAGTAAGAGTAGGTGCTGAGCAGGACACCGATATCACTACAGAAACAAAGCAGGGTTTTGTTTCTTGTTTGTTTTTTCCCAGTAGAGGCGATAGATCCTATTGAGCCATCCTGACTTTCTTTTACTATTTCTCCCCAGTGAAAAATAGGAGGTGTGTGAGCTTGTTGAAAGGAGCAGCGCTGTCCAACAGAACTTTCTGTAACCGTGCGGTGTTTGCTCCCTGTGCTGCCAGGTATGGGAGCCACCAGCCACGATGTTGCCACTGAGCACTTGCAAAGTGTCTAGTGGGACTGAGAAACCAAATGTTAAATTTTAATTACTTTTAATTTAAGTAGCCCCGTGAGGCTAATGGCCAGTGTAATTGGACAACACAGAATCAAAGCCTGCTAAGTTCTTCTGTTAGCCTTGGATAGAAACGTGACTTCAGTGCAACCTGGCTTCAGAAAAAGAAACTCTTGCCCTTGGCGGCTGGCGGGGAAACTTTCTGAGTCTCAGGGAGTTTTTCCATGGGAGCGATCGGAGGTCTGCTCTGCGTCCATAAGGCTGGCGGTGAACGTGGCGCCTTGTAATGAAATAACTGTAACATCACTGTGACTGTGCAATCAAGGGTCTTCCTTCCTTATCTCCAGAGCGCCCATGTTTTACATGAAAAAAGCGTTTCTAATTAATAGGCCAGCCCCTCTTGAGTTTGATAGAAACAGAGGAGAAAGGGATTTGATTAACCCACGATCTTTTCAATTTGGCGTGTTCTGCATGAGTGAAGTGTGTTTTCTGCAACGGAGCCAAGCCCAGCCCGTCCTGGTGCACTGTGATAACATTCTCCCCTTTGTGCAGCCCGATTCACCCCAGCCCGCCAGGAGAGCTGGCTAGGAGCAGATTCTCAGAGGTAATCACCAGTGCAGCCTGCGAGGGTAATCTGGATTCTCATACAGACGGTGGCCTACCCGAGGAAGGAAAAGATGACAAAGGCTTCCATTGTCCCCAAATAAGAGAGTTTGCTCAGTCCTGAGACAGAGAGAGAGAGGTTTGGGCTGAGCAGGGTTGGGAAGATAGTGAGGGAGGGGGGTGACTCCAAGTCAAAAGGTCAGGGACGGAGATGGGGCAGGAGGGAGAGAGTTAGCTGGAACAATGTCCAGTGTGACGACCCCACATCTGGGGGCTCTCCCAGCTCCAGATGTGCCAAAAGGTGCCCTTGCTGCCTGGGGTAAAAGCAGGTTACAGCGCAAAGTGTTCTCTGAGTGAGGCCCCGGTTTTGTCTTTCTCTTTGTCAGCACAGAGATGAGACACTTCTTTCTCCTTCTTGCTTCGAGGGACAAGCTAGGAGGCAGATAAGATCTGTCTCAGGGGGAGATTGGTGGTTTAAAACAAGACCGTGCGAATTCTTAGTTCTCCCGCTGAAATGGGTGGGTGGGGGTGGGGGTGGAGTCTCTGTTTTTTCCACTTGAATCTGGAAGGGTTGGGTCTGGAGGAAGTGACACTGTGACTGTGACTTCTGAAGCTGGGTCATAAAATATCATCAGCTTTCATCTTATTTGCTGGATCCCTCATGCTCTGAGGAGTCCAACTCACCTGAAGAGGCTCCATGCTGGAGAGGCCACATGCCAGAGCTTTGGTTAGGAGATCTTGGAGGAGCACAGCCTTCCAGGCATCCGCAGTGAGACACCGACATGAGTGTGGCCCCTCTGAAAGCTCCTGAGTGATCCCTTGTCAACACCATGTAGAACAGAAGAACCACCCAGCTGAGCCCCGCCTACGTTGCTGACCCACAGAATCATGCAATGATTCAGCTGACTGGGTACGTAATACACTTCCTCAAATGACACACTTCCTGCTTGAATTTCAAGGTGTTTTGATTCATAATATCAAGTTGACAGACAGAAACTGCCAGGTTTCTGGAGCTGGGAAAGTGCAATTCTAAGTAATAAAGATAAGAAGAGAAGAATGGAGCACAGAGAGTAAGAAGTTTCTCAAACTTGATTCCAGCAGTATTATTGTTTATTTGATATCTTCCTTTAAACCTGTTTCTTTTCTTTTACTAAGCTATTTCTGAAGTCACCATGCCCTTACTAATTTTTTCAGGGAAGCAATGTGCCCGGCTAAAATTGCCTTCTCAGACTCCCATGTAGCTAGGAGTGATCAGGGACCTTAGTTCTGGCCAATGAAATGTAAGCAGAAGTCTGTTGGGTAAATTTCCCAGAAAACTCATTGCTTTCCTAATTTAAAAAATTGATGATGGTGATGATGGTGATGATGATGACAGACAGACTCAGCTGGTACAGTGTTTTCCCTCCCCACTTTTCCTTCTCCCTGCTTGGAATGAGAATGCAATGCCTGGAGGACAGCAATCCTCTTGAGGCCATGAGGATAAAAGCCTCACAAGGATGAAAGCAGAGAGTTAGAAGGAGCCTGGATCTTTGACAACATCCTCAGATAGCTGCGCCAGCATTGGACTGTTGATGCCTGAAAATCTTGTTAACTGAAAAAAATTACCCCCTGCCCTAGCTGGTGTGGCTCAGTGGATTGAGTGCCGGTCTGCAAACCAAAGAGTTGTCGGTTCCATTCCCAGTCAGGGTACATGCCTGAGTTATGGGCCAGGTCCACAGTAGGGGGCGTGTGAGATGTAACCACACATTGATGTTTCTCTCCCTCTCTTTCTCCCTCCCCTACTCTCCCTAAAGTAAATAAAATCTTTTTAAAAAATCTTAAAAAAAATTAACCCATTATTTGTATAAAGCCACTGTTAGTTGAATTTTCAGTTATTTGAAGCCAAATGCATCTACAACTAATACACTTGAGTTTGATGGGCTGCTTATGTTTTTCTAGTTTGAGTCAAGTAAACACACAGTTATTCAAATAAAATTGCTTTGGGGTACCATCTGAAATGGACTCATATAAACCAGGAGAGTTTGACACTTTTTAGAAGTTCTGACCTCGTAAGTCCTTATTTCAGTTGAGCATTTCAGGAGTTAATCAGATTTTCCTCCCTCATCTTTTTTTTCACTCCTTACCACAATTGCACGCAGTAGACAAGACAGCTATTATTGTCCGCTTGTTACAATTGAGGGAATGGAGAGGGCTGAGAGGTGTTAAGCAACTTGGTGAGCAGACAAGCCAGGAGAGCCTCCACAAATGTTTCTTAAGCACCTACTGGGTGCCAGACACCGTGGTTACAATGAAAAATAAGAGTCTCTGCCTCAGGGAATAGCAGGGAAAAGAGACAATTAAATGAGTGACTGCAACCAAATATGAACAACATTCTGAAAGAGGAAACCTAGGGGTCTGAGGGATCATGATGGAGGGTCTATGTTGTCATTTTAGTTACCCCCAAAGCAGGCCCTGGGGCAAGAACTTGAAAGCAAATGGATTTTGGGGAGGCGACCCAGGCAGAGGAGGGAGGAAGTCAGACAGAGAATATGTGTTAATAAAAGGTACAGTGTGACAAGCAAGTTTTTCGCTGTGGGAAACCAAGGCTCAGTCCCCTGGGGCCCTCTGGAGAACCATGCAGAACACTGCTCAGAGCTGCCTTACTAGGGGTGAGAAGCTAGGGTATTTATTCACCCCTCCCCTCCCTTGTGGGTTGAGAGTAGCTCCTGGGGGTCGACTCCCTGGCACTCTGGCCTATCCCACACAAGGTCCACCGAGCTCTGGCTTCCGAAGCAAAGCAGATGGAAGAAAGCCTTGGATCATACCAGAACGGTGCAGATGACCCCAGCGTGGGCTGAGGAGATATGCACCCCAGCCGTGACAGGGACAGGTATTTAATCTAGTGAAGGGGGTTCAGGAAAGGCTGCGGAAGGCAGTGACACTAAATCGAACCTCTTTTTGCCACATGACGCTGCGAAGTGACAACCCGAGACAGTCTATAAGAAAGGCTGACTTAATGTAATAAAATGCCTAAATACCTTGCCATTTGACCTGCTGGCTCATCCACAAGGCTGATCCAAGCTGAACGAAAATCCCACCATGAGGCCCACGGTTGAGGCAAAATCAAAACACACCCCTTCCAGAAGTCTCCTCAGGAACCTGGCCTTCCACAAGGGACCAGGAAACCAGCAGCCGGTTTCCACCTTCGCCTGAGCTTCCTGCGGTGCGTGCTTCTGTCCTCGCTGGCAAGCCGAATGTTCTCCCCAAATTATTTCTGAGTTCTCCTGGCAGCGGCTCAGCCTCCCTCACCTCCCCTCCCCACTCCCGTTGGCAGATCTGTGTTATAAAATAAGAGGCTCGGGATTATGTCTGTCTGACAACTGAAGAATGAGCAACGAAGCAGATGCAGAGTCTTACAAATCCCGTGAATTATACATGGCCATCTGCAGCCTCGAGCCGTCCAGGATTTCTACCCCATACCACGGCATTCCATATGGAGTCATATGTTTTTAGTATCGGAGCCATGCTGTCAACGTCCAGCAATCCGTCATGTAGCACATGTGTGATGCAAGCGCCCAAATAAATGTTATACTAGGCCCAGGAGTGCTGAGCAGGAGAGCACGGTGGCTACCTAGCCTTGTCTTCTCGGAAGGACGGCTGCCCCTACCGGTAGAGGCTTTCGAAATTTTAACAAGTCATTAAATCTCTTTGTTATCACTAGGCTGACAAACCTCACACCCTCCACCTCACAGAAGCCCTAAGAGAGGCCTGATTTTAAAACAAAATTTGAGAAGTCACCAGATTTTAGTTGAACACTAGTGGATGTCAATAGAATTTTTGGAGATCAGGTTCTGGTTCTCACCTTTTTCTGCAGGAGAACTGGGCCCCTCCCCATGGGTGGGGCCTGAGATCACAGGAGCCCATCCTGGCTGGAGCTGATTGGCTTAGGATGTGGCTCCTTGGCTTCAGCTGGGCCAATCAGATTCTCTTGTTTATGAATGGGATTCAGGGGTGCTACATAGGCTGCGCTGGGACCTTAAAGAGAGGAAATCGGGGAAGACTTCTTGGGCCATGTGCCTGGTCTACAGAGAGGCCTAGAGAGAGAAGGGGGGGTGGGGACAAGGGAGGCAGGGAGGAAGTACGAATGAATATGAATGAACCACCATCTCTTTGCCAATCCCTGTTCTTAGTCTCTCCCTCCTGAGCTACCCCTCTTGCCGCTGTGTCTAAATTCTTCTGGCCTGAGGACAGTTTCTTGGCTGAAGGTTTGTGGCGAGAGAGAAGGAACTCATTAAAGATCTCTGGATTAATCAGCCAAAAGATGGTCGACCCTGGACAGACTCTCCTTGCCTCCCAGTTGGGATGGGGAGGAGAGAGGCCAATGCTTTCAGGGCACCAGGAAGGGCAGCTGAAAAAAACACACCTCTGTGGGCTCTGGTAGCCTCCCCTCCAAAACCCCACGGTGCCTGAACTGAGAAGGCGATCAGCTCTTGATTGTTCTATTAACTGGAACATCTGGGTCTTCCACTGTTTTGCAAATGCCAATTTTATGTCCCTAGGAGCTATCTGTTGCCTGGCTTCCAGGACGTGTCTTTTCCCTCCTCTGGTAACAGCACCCTAATTTTCCTTTGGGAGACCTCCATTCTCCCACCCTTGGTCCATGTGGATTAGTTGGTTTAGCAATGGTCTCAGGGAGGGAACTTTTGATCTGATCTGGACCAATAAGAGTTGGACTGGGACTGTTGATGAGACGATTGGGAAAGAAGTGTTCTTTTCCTACGGGAGTTGTTGAGCTGGTAAACTGTTAGTCTGGAGCTGCCTGTGGGCACTTTCGCCATTGCAAAAGGAGAATGAACCAACACAGAAGAAGGGAGGGGACAGAAATGGGAAGCAGGTAGAGAGATGAGTGAATAACAGTGGGACAGAGAGATGGATTAAGTCCAGATGACATAGTGTAAAGCCTGGATCCAGCCATGCCTGAAGTCCTTCACACCAGACCTTCTCAGTGACATGAGTCAAAAATCCCCTTTGTATGTGAGCCATTGAGTGTTAGGGCTCTGCCACTTTGCAACCAAAGGGGTCAGGAATGATGCAGCATCTGATATATCCTGAACCAGCAGCCGATATACCCTGAACCAGCACCACCTCCTTGAAGCTAATGAAGAAGGGGAGGCTTTTGGAATAACCAGAGGACAGGGGGTTCCCTGAAAAGACTATTGAAAATGGTGGTTGAGGGGCTGGGTGGAGAACCAGGCTGGGTCCTGTGATGTGAGACTGAACTCTCTCACATCATCAGGAAGCTCTCTGGGGGACCCTGACCTCTCCTATGTGGGATAAATGCCCTAGGGGTATAAACACAGGTTCTCACAGCCCTAAGGAATCTCAGTTGCTATGACAGCAACAGCCAGGAAGACAGAAAAAGACCTATGTAGGTATCACAAGACCTAGGACAGGACCTCGCAGGCCTCAAGCCTTGCAGTTGAAGCAGACCTGGGATTTGAATCTCAGTCCTGCCACTTCCCAGCCCTCTTTCCTAGGCAAGTGCCTCCACCCCTCTGAGCCTCAGCTCCCACATCTGCAGAGTGGGCGTGGTGATGGAACCAACCTATGGGGACCTGGCAGGATGTAAAGGAGAGGAAGTGCCAACGTCCTGGCTATGTGCACTATCGGGGATTGGACAAAGATGAACGGTTTTCATCTTATTTTTAATATTTTATTTATTTCTTTTTAGAGTGAGGGAAAGAAATAGAGGGAGAGAAACAGCAATGTGAGAGAGAAACATCAATCAGTTGCCTCTTGTATGCCCCCCAACCAGGGACCTAGTCTGCAACCCAGGCATGTGCCCTGACCAGGGATAGAGCCAGCAACCTTTTGGTTTGCCGGACAATGCCCAACCCACTGAGCCACAGCAGTCAGGGCATGGTTTTTATTTTAACAGTTGTGTTTTTCTTTTTAAGGTTACTACTTGCTTTCGGCCAGTGATATTTGTCTTCCATTGATGGCAGTGTTCTAAAGTTCTTTTTCAAATCATATTTATTGAAATAAAAAGGGAGTCAATTTAAAGAAAACTATTAGGTCAAAAATAGTACAGATGGAACTTCCAAAAACTGTGAAGGGAAATTATAATGACTGTAGTTTGCTGAGATAATGCCTGATGCCTGGCACATAGTAGGTCCTGACTGAAAGTGTGTAGAATCAGCTGGAATGGCATGTGCCCCTGGCTGCAAGCAGCTGGGCCATGACCAGATGGAAACACAGGAGAGGTAAGATGCGATGCTAGAGGTATGTGACCTTGTGGAGCAGATGCTCAGATCCCTGATAAAGGGCCAGACCCACACCAGGTGCCTCCCATGGTCCTTAAGAGGGAGCATCAGAGGAAATGATTCTGAGAGAAGTCAGTCCTAGGCAAGCCCTGGCTCTTGCAGCAGCGAATTCTAATCCCCTCTTTGGGCCTGGAAAGCTTCCCACCCCAAGTGCCTGACCCCTCTTGACATCTGTCATCACACCCAGTACACAGGAGGAAGAGGGAGCCCGCAGAGTCCAGTAAGATGAAGGCTTTTAGCCGCCACCGGAGGACACGGGGACTGACCGTGGCCGGGTCATCTTCCTTTTGGGGCTTGGAGACATAGTTGTCCCCGGGGGGGCGCCAGAGGGGTCTCAAACTTCCGCAGCTCTTAGGGAGCCCAAGAGGGAAGCAAAAGCATAAAGCGGGCAGATGTGAAATGAGGATCCTGGGACTACTGCCTCCCTGGAGCAGGCATGTGCCCCACCCAAGGTGACAAATTCTCCAAGCCGCTTCACAGATCCCCTGAGCTCCTGCATGTGAGTGCTCTGCACACTGCCTAGCACCCAGGCGGCGCTCAGGAAATGGGAGCTGTGAGTGGCGGTGTTTGTCCGCCTAAAGGGGAGTCCTGGACGAAGACTGCCAAGTCCCAAGAAAGTAGAGTGCCCTGTCAACTTCCTGAAGCCCCGCTCGCAAAGGACCCTGGGAGAAGAGCCAGGTGCTGGAAAGGAAGGGTGTCCAGTGGTTAGAAGTGCGTCTGCTTCCTTTTCCTTCTCTAATGAACTCTACGAGTTATTCTCCACCAGCAACAACGAGATTAAAAAATAAAAAACCTGTACATCTGACTGAGGGAGGATTAAGAGGACAATGAGGTGGTACTTGGAGCTGAAAAATAAATTAAGCTGATGAATTACTCAAAGTGCTTGATTATATTGAGAGATTCATGTGACTAGGAGACAGAGGCGGTTGCTAACCCTGGGAAGATGCCATTGCAGTGCCCAAGGCCTGCTTTGTGAATAATGTGAATAATCATCAAAATATAAACACTGAATATGAATTCAGTATTTTAACAGATTTCTTGTAGAAAAGTCTTGGATTTATAGGGAAAATTGATAATGCGGTTTAGAAAGTTCCCAGATCCTCATACCCAGGCTCTCCTATCACTAACATCTTACATTAATATGGCAAATTTGTTACAATTAATAGACCAATATTGATACATGGTCATGAACTAAGGTCTATAGTTTATTCAGATTTCCTTAGTTTTACTTAATGCCTTTTTCTGTTTGAGGAAATCCACATTACATTTGGTTGTCGTGTCTCCTGAGGCTCCTCTGCGCTGTGACAATTTCTCAGACTGTCCTTGTTTTTGATGACCTTGACAGCTTTAAGCAGTACCTGTCAAGTATTTCTTAGAACATCCCTCCTTTGGGGTTTGTCTGATGTTTCCCTCGTCGTTAGACCAGGTCATAGGCATTTGGGATGATGACCAGGGAAGCGAAGTGCATGTTCATCACATTGTATCAAGGGTACATACTATCAACCTGATTTATCACTGTCAATATTGACCTCGATCACCTGATTAAGATAATTTTGTTGGTTCAATATTTTTAAAATACTAAATGTAAAGTTAAAATATATTTCAAAAATTAAGTAGTACCAAAACTACACTCGGAATGTGAAACAAGGAAGCTTGTGTGCGTATGTGGAGTAGGTGAGGTAGGACTGAGGAAAGATAAATCTTTTCCTTCCATGCCTGGGAGACAATAGATATATGAATGGGGGGTAATAAAGAAATAACAGAATAAATATTTTATTTAGTAAAAGAGAGATACTACATAGGAGAAAGAGAGGCTATTCAAAGAGCTGAAAGTGATCGCTACAGGGAAGTGAGAGTTCATGGTGAGGCAGCTTGGGACGGGGATCATGGTAGACACTGATGGTTGACACACTCAATAACCATCCCAACCTTCTTTTCCTTGCCTCCCTACTGTAGAGGCTGAGAAACTAAAAAAGAAAACTCTCACCTTCCCAGATTCCTTTGCAGCTGGGATTGGTCACAAAACACAATTCTGGAAGATGACATAATCAGAAACCTGCTGGAGATTTATGGGAAAGACTTTGCTACCTTCCTCTTTCCTGGAATACAGATGTGACTGATAACTTGAGGAGCTGCAGCAGCCATTTTGTGGTCATGAGAGAAACATCAAGAAAGAAACATCAAGCTAATGCTCTTGAACAAATTAACCAATTGCTCACTTCTGGATTTCTGGTTGTGAACAACAACAACAAAATTAAAATCATCTTTCATAGCTTATGTTACCAGCATGTGGGTTTTCTGATGTAGTCACATGCAAGCCATAGCAGATATAACTTTTATTTTTGTGCTTTATTTCTTTGACTTTTTCATCAGTGTATCTGCAATATTTTGATAAGCATTAAAAATTAAATTTAAAAATAGGTAAGCAGACTGTTTGGAACTGGCCCCAGGGGTTGCCAGGCACACACATGGCCCCCATCATTTTTGGTCAAGGCACCGTTCCCTTTGCAGTTCCCCCATAGCTCATGGGCCACGTCCTCCCAGAGTCTTCAAACATTTCCTTGGCAGTTAAGGGAGAATATTGCAGATGTACTAGCCTCTTTGACAATCCCCATTACATTCCTGCACTTTACATCTTGACATTTATAGATTTTACCTAATGTTGTAAATTAAGGTAATTGTACCAAGGTCCAATTAATTCAGTTAACTTTCCAGGACAAACACAAGCCAAAACTTTACAACGGGGCAGAAGTCTGAGCTCCTTTGTATCACTTGCTACTTTCTTTCTCGTAAAGCCACTACCTAAAGATCTCAAAAACACTCTTCTGGGCCCTGGCCAGGTAACTCAGTTGGTGAGAGTATCATCCCGATATGCCAGGGTTGCCCCCGTCAGGGCACATAGAAAAGTCAACCAATGAATGCATAAATAAGTGGAATGACAAACTGATACCTTCCTCCCGTTCCTTCTCTCCCCCCTCCCTTCAACTCTCTCTCTAAAAAATCAATTAAAAAATACTGTTCTGAATTATTCTCTGCCCTATCTCTCTTTCTTTAAATAGAGCTGACACCAAAAAGTCAAGAGTCAGAACCCTGCTGCCACCTTTGCCCCCTCCCTCTTCCACTCTACCCTCAGGTCTCACCTATCTTACCTCCCTGAACTCCCCCAGGGCCGTCTCCTCTCTGTCTCCCCTGCTGCCACCTTGGATCAGTCCAGTATGGTGCAAGTTGCTTCCACCTCTATGTCACTTCCAAAACTAAATCATAAAAGATGGTGCAGCTTCTTCTTTGTGAGCTGGAGCATACCCTGGAGGCCTTCAGCTCCCATGCAAGCAGCCTGGATTCCCTGGGACCAAGATGCTGTGGGAGCCCCCTAACTAGACTACACAGAGGCCACATGAAGAGACCCGGGACTCCGTGATAAGAGAGAGAGATGCTGGGTCAGCATCCAGCTGCCCCCAACTCCAGCTCCAGCTCCACACAACCTCAACTGCACAAGAGACTAAGCTGCGACCACACATCTGAGACCGACCCAGGGCCCTGGAGTCACTAAAAGCCTGTGAGGCTGAGAGAAGGATGTCAGTGAGCTCTTAAGAAAAATGTTGCTGGAAACTGGAAGAAAGCAAAACCTTGTTATGAGCTGGCAGAAAGTTTGTCACCTGCAGTAATGCAGGAGAGTAGAAATGTATGTAATAGACTCAATATATAGCAGAATATTGAGAGTGTAGTCTGGATTTTTCTTGCTATTTATGATAAAAATGCAAAAGGAGAGAGATGACTAAAGAACAAACTATTAAATATCAAGGAGTCAGGACCTGCTGGGCTCACAAACAAAGCTGTTTTTCATTCCCAGCCTCTCCAGGTGACAAAAGAAGTCTCCAACTGAGAAAAGATCTCAGGCTTTTACTACCTGATTTTCAAGACTTACTATGAAGCTGCAGCAACCAAGACAGTGTGGTATGGGTGAGAGGGTAGACACCCAGATCAATGCAACAGAACAGAGAGCCCAGAAAAAGACCCACTCATAAATGGCCAGTTGATTTGTAACCAAGGTACAAAGGCAATTCAATAGAGAAAGGATACGGTGTTTTTTTTTCTTTCAACAAATCGTGCTAGAACAACTGGACATCCATATGCAAAACAAAAGCAAAAAGACCTCAACCCACAGCTAACCCTCTAAACAAAAATTAACTTGAAATGGATCATAGAACTAAATGTAAAACCTAAAACTATAAAACTTCCAGATAACTTTGGAGAGCATCTCTGTGACTGGAGTTAAACAAAGATTTCTTACATAAGACACAAAATAATTGTAAAGAGTAAACTGAGAAATTGGACTTCATCAAAATTTAAAACTTCTACTCTTCCAAAGACACTGCTAGGGAAATGAAAAGCCAAGAAGCTACATATTAGAAGAAAACATTTGCAAAACACATACCTTGTGAAGGATTTGTATCCAGGATAAATAGATAAAAACTCTCAAAACCCAATTTTAAAAAGAAATTCAATTTTATTATAAAACAAACCACCCAATTTAGAATGGGCAAGGACTATCTGTTCTCTTCTGAATTGCCTTTGCACCTTTGTTGAAAATCAGTTGTCCATTATGTTTGGATCTATTTCTGGACTCTATTCTGTTTCATTGATCTTTACGCCACCCGCACACTGTCTGGAATACTGTAGTTTCATGTCTTGAAATCAGGTAGTGTTTGTTCTCCACTTTGTTACTATTTTTCAACATTGTTTTCAGTATTCTGGGTCCTTTGCATTTTCATATGAATTTTAGAATCAGCTTGTCAATTTCTGTAAAAAGCCTCCTGGGATTTTGATCAGAATTGCATTGAATCTGTAGTTCAATGTGGGAAGAACTGACATCTCAACAATATTGAGTCTTCTGACCCACGAACAAGATGCCGCTCCATTTATTTAGGTCTTCTTTAATTTCTCTCAGCTTTGTAGTTTTCAGTCTACAAGTCTTACATGTCTTTTTTCAGATCTATTACTAAGCATTTCTTATTTTTGACCTATGGTAATGGCATTGCTGTTTAAAATTCTAATTGTTCATGGTCTATAACATAGAAATGCAATTGATTTTTGTATAATCACCTTGTATCCTGCAACTCTGCTCACTTTCTAACTTTATTAGAATTTTTAGAGATCCCATCAGATTTCTCTACATAGATAATCATGTCACCTGCAAATCCTACTTCCTCTTTTCTAATAGTAATGACTTCGATTTCTTCTCCTTGCCTCATCAAAGTGGCCACAACCTCTAGTACAACATTGAACAGAAATGGTGACAGCAGACATCCTATAACTTGTCCCATATACAAAAATTAACTCAAAATGGTTTGCAAGCCTAAATGTAACAATATCAAACTCTAAAGCTTCCTGAAGAAAGAGAAAATGTTTGTGACCTGGGGTTAAGCAAATGTTATTCAGATATAACACCAAAAGCTTGAGCCATAAAAAAAACTGAACTAAATTGGACTTCTTCAAAATGTAAAATGCCTGCTCTTTGAATAACACTGTTCAGAGAACAAAAACACATGTGACAGGCTGGGAGAAAATATTTGCAAATCATACATCCGATAAACAACTTGTATCCACAGTATATAAAGAACTCTCAAAACTCAGTAATAAAAAAATAAACAACTCAGTTTGAGAGAAGCAGACTAATTGTCCCTCCCCGCCAAAGATGCCCATGCCCTCATCCCCAGAACCTGTAAACACCTTATTACATGACATGGCAAAAGGGACTTTGCAGATGTGACTAAGTTACAGATCCTGAGGTGGGGAGATTGTCCCGGGTTATCTGGGCGGCCTAAGGTCATCACGAAGGTCACTGTCAGTGAAGGGAGAAGCAAAAGGGCGTCGGGGTGATGCCAGATGAGAGCACTTGACGGCCCGGCAGCCTTCGCAGATGGGGGAGGGGCCAGCTGGTGCCCGGAAGCCGGAAGAGGCGAGGAAGCAGACTCTCCCCTGGGGCCGCCCTAGGGGTGCAAGCATGCTGACACTTGATTCTAGCCCAGTGAGAACCATCTGGGCACTTCTGACCCCCAGAGCGATAAAATGATAAAATCTGTATTGTTTTAAGCCAACTGCATTGGTAGTAATTTGTTACAGCAACTATAGGGAACTAACATGAAACATATATCCATACAAAGACTTGTGCACCAATGTCCACAGCAGCTTTATTTGTAATAGCCGAATATCCACCAACAGGTGAATGAATAAACAAATTATGGACTATCCATGCAATGGATGCTCACCATACATACTATATGATTGCCCTTATGTGGCGTTCTGGAAAAGGCAGAGCAAGAAGAACAGAAAATAAAAGAGGGATTTCAGGGGCTGAGGCGGGTAATGAAAATGACTACAAAGGGTACAAGAGAAATGTTGGGGGTGACGGAAATTCCACACTTAAATTGTAGTGACAGCTATACAATTGTATGCATTGGTTAGACTTATGGAACTATACCTCTAAAAAGGATGAATCTTACTATGCAGAAACTGTACCTCAATCAATTTGATTTAGTAAAAGAAAAGGTGAGAGATATAGCAAAAAAAAAAAAAAGAAAACAGAAAAGGAAAAGAAGAAAGAAAAGGAAAGAAGGAAGAAAGGGAAGGAGGGAGGGAGGAAATACTTAAGGAAGGAGGAGCCTCAGATCAAATATCAAATCTAGGCAGGACTGCAAGCTCCTCTGTTAGACAAATCCACCAGGGGGATCGCAGTCAGGGCCTTACAGAACCTCTAAGTAGACAAAAGCCCCTCTAAGGATCTGAAGGCCGTGCCTCACAGATACCTTCCACTATACAGAACGGCTTCCAAGAGACTTAAGGGCCTTGTTCCACTGTAGCCTAAAAAGGAGCCCAAAGTAGAGAAGGGCTTATCTTGAAGAGATGTGTGATTTTGGCTTTTTAAATGGCGTGAACCTGCCTGAGATTCATAGAAAACCCTCAAAGTTTTCACAGAATTGCTCTGGTGAAAGCAGTGCCAGCTGAGACTAAAGGAACAGAGATGGTGCAATGGGACATGAGGCCTTTGAGTCCCCAAACCCCTCAGGTCCGGAAGCAGACAGGGGATGCCACTCAGCCTGCGACTGGGCTGCATTTTATGGGAACAGAAGGATAGCTCAGCGTCAAATCCAGGGAGCAATGCTGGGTCCTGCCCAAGAAACTGCCGACCTTCCAACATCTGTTTGGGTGGATGCAGAACTGCAGTGGGTCAGTGACGACTGTCTAGCTCCCATTCCCTCCTCCTTCGAACGGGCAGTGTCTGTACCAGTCGTCTTAAGCTGGCCTCCCTATTGTGTGTTGGGTGTGAGAGGCGGACAGTTTGCTCTTTAGTTCACAAGGTCGAGAAGAAAGGTACTCAAGGAGCTGTACCCGACATTGTGTCTGAGAAGCCGCATCTGTACATGGACATGATTTAAATAACATCCTGAGTTTTAATACTGAGCCTGTAATGGGGGAAAACTTTTGGGAGGTCTTGAAGGGGTATATTCTGGCTGTGGGAGGGATATAAGTTGTTGTGGCCAGAGAATAGACTTGGAAGATTATATTCTCCAAAAATGGCTGCAACAGTATTTCCTATCCCATTTGCTCTTATAGAATTTTGCAGCTCCCCCATCAAGAGGGGGAGTCTATGTCCCATCCCCTTGAACCTCAGTTGGCTTTTGCGACTGTCTGGACCCTACTGAGGACAGCAGAAGCATGACTTCTGAGGCTAAGTTGCAAAAACACCATATACTTCAGCCTTGGTGTCTTGGGATGCTCACCCTTAAAACCCAGGCACCACGCCACAAGGAAGCCCAGGCAACCCCGGGAGAGGTTCGCATGGAGAGGAACCAAAGTCCCCAGCTGACTTTGGTCTTGTGCCCCAGCTGAGCTCCTTGCCAACAGCACCAAGACGTATGAGTCTCAGAAGTGGATCTTCCCACCCCCAGGTGAGTGGACTCAGCTGCAGCCCCACGGAGCAGGGACAAGCTGCTCTCACCGAGTCCCGTCCAAATTGCTGATTCACGAGCAGAACAAACGATTATCTTTTTTTCAAACCAGTAAGTTACGAAGTGGTTTGTTTCACAGGAATGAATGAACAGAGGCCTTACTTAGAGACATTTTAAATAATACAGAAAAGACCCCAGAGCTTAAGCAATAAGAAAGACTGATAAATATGTTAAATTGTAAAATGTCTGCACATGAAAAAGAGTCATAAACACAGTTAAAAGTTAAGGACATTCACTTCTGGGATCACACACAAAATAATTGCAAGCAGAGCCTCAAACATGTTCGCACACTCGCGTCGTAGCAACATTATCCACAAGAGCCAAAAGGTGGGAGCAACTCGAGGGCTCGCTCATGGGTGGCTGTGGCCTGTCTGAATGACGAACAGTGTCCAGCCTAAAAAAAGGATGAACATTCTGTCACACACTACGACACACATGAACCCTGAGGGCATTGTGCGAAGTGCAGTAATCCACTCAGAAAAGCACAGATATTGTACTGTCCGCTCATACGGAGTGCTTTCAAATTCACAGAGACCGAAGGAAGAAGAGAGGTCACCAGTGGCTGGGGGAAGGGAGAGACGGGGAGCTGGTGTTTCGTGGGTACAAAGTTTCAGTTTGGGAAAGAGAAAAGTTCTGGAACTGGTGGTGATGGCCTCACAGCAATGTGACCATACTTCACACCACTGAACTGTGCCCTCACAGTGATTATAATTGCAAATTTCATAAACATATATTTCACCACAATAAAAAGGAAATAAATTATTACAGACAAATGGAAAACTGGAAAAATATTTGCAATATAGTTGCAAAAAAGAACTACAATCGTGCTAGCTTGTTTTAACATGGGAAAATGACAGAAACATGCAATGCAACATAAGAATAAGGACGAGGAGACGGAAGAGAAATAAAAACGACGAAAAAGCACTTTGGAAATATATTCAATCTCTCCAGTAAGCAGTTTTAGTGAGGATGTGGAATAGCATCGTATACAGCTGGTGAGTGTGTAAATTAGCATCTTTCTAGAAGGCAGTTTGGTTCTATGCATCAAATCTCTTTAAAAAGTGCCATCATCCCACAATGGCACTACTAGGAATACATTCTAAAGAAGTAGTCAGATCAGCGACAAGGAGAGCGGGAGCATGGTGCACTGTCACACAACACTGGAACCAACCCAGAGGTCCGTTTCGAGGGAGTTTGTGCATAAATGCTGGTGCATCCGTGCGCTGCGCGGCCCTTGAACAAGATGCCGTTCTGCTACATTTATGGACACGCAGAGGTGTTTGCGACATATTTTAAGTGTAAAAAATGCAGAATAAGAAGCAATATGTTACAGTATGGGGGTGGGGAGTGCATGTGTCTGCATACATTAGAAGTCTAGAAAAAATGTTAACCATCCTCATTTCTGGGTGGGAGAATTGCAGATAATTTTTCCTCTTCATACTTGTCTGCATTTTCTAACATATTTGTGGGCTATGAGCATATATTACTTCTATCAGAAAATTTTAGAGAGGACTTTTTCATTTTGTACCACTACCTACAAGACAGCACAGATGTGGCTGGAAACTGGAGATGTGGCCATGAACCCCACTGCTGTTCGCACGCGAGCATCTCAAAACTCATCACGAAACACCTGCCAAAGTCTTGGCAGGCCCTGAGGATGTCTTGGTCAATGTCGCCTTCCCCAGGGGGTCTCCTTCGAGGAGGGTCCTGGACCTCAGTCCCGCCCACAAAGCTCCCTCACAGACCCTCCTCAAGTCCTCCCGGATCTGGTGCACACAGAGGAGATGAAGTTCCCGAGGATCCAGATCGCAGCCACCGTCCCTCGCTCCGCCTCTCCCCGGGTGTCACCCTCCTGCCTCGCTGTGCTCTGTTGCTTCTTTGTGCCTCCAGTTGGTGGCATGTGACTGCCCTGAGGAGAAATGGTCAAATTGCGCCTAGAGATGCCAGCCTTCTCTCGGCAGAGTGCTGGGATTCCCATCCTGAACATCCGGGGTGTCTCCTCAAGGCAAAGAAGGATGGCCCAGGAGACGCTGTGGGGGAGCAGGGTAACGAGGTGCATCCCTGAAAGGGCCCCTGTTTGCCGTGTTTGGGGTATGGATTATGTAAACCTGCTGGTGGCCTTTTCCTGTGACTTCTTTACCTGTAAAATGGGAACTTTGGACTTCTCTCTAGCTACTCCTAGAGGTAAAAGGCAACACTGATAGAAATGACACCAATAGGAATTCTATTATACTCTACTTCTTGAGGGCCTTCTGTGTGCCCAGTCCTGTACTTTTGCAGACATCGGTCACCTAATCTTCACAATGCTGTGAGGTGACTGACTGCACACATTTGACTTTTGAGGAATCTGAGGCTAGGTGAGCTGCCCGTGGTCTTGCAACTAGGAGGTGGTAGAGCATGGGTTCAAGCCCCGGTGGCCTGTTTCCCAAGCCTGTGCTGGGACCACAGTTCTGCTCTGCCTTCCTCTCCCTCCCAGCTCCCATCTCACACCTTCCTCTGGTTTATTTCTTTCTTTGTCTCCCCTTCTGCACAAGCCCTAAAATAAAGTACTGTGCTCGGCACTCAGAGCTAACACAGAGGGATTTTTTTTTTACTTTTAGAGAGAAGAGAAAGGAGGGAGAGAAATAGCACTGTGAGAGAGAAACAGCGATTGGCTGTCTTCCATACACACCCCAGCTGGGAACCGAACCTGCAACCTAGGCATGTACCCTGACCCAGTGACCTTTTGGTTTATAGGATGATGCCCAACCCACTGAACCACACCTGCTGGGGCAAGAGGGGGCCTATTAAAGTCTGCGTGCCCTCCCAGCCCTGCTCAGTGATCCTGCCCTCGGGGAAGCCGCAGACTAGAGCTCATATATATTCCAAGAATCACTGTTTATAATGGCAAAACAACTGGCTGTCCGTCCACAGGGGATCGAACAATAACTCATGTGACTTCTACACAATGGAGATTTCTGCAGTCATTGCAGACAACAAAATAGCCCCTTAGAGCGGCGATTTTCAACTTTTTTCATCTCAGGGCACATAAACTAATTACTAAAATTCTGCAGCACACCGAAAATATATTTTTTGCCGATCTGACAAAAAAATAAGTATAATTTTGATTCATTCACACAGGATGGCTATGGTTGTGTTGGCTGTTGTCATTTTTTTATTTGACAATCTAAGGGAAAAGAGGTCAGTGCCCCTGACTACGTAGCCAGGTATTACCTGTTTTAAAAATTCTTGCGGCACACCAGGTGAAAACTGCTGCCTTAGAGAACAATATCTAAGAGATATTATTAAGTGAAGAAAGCAAGAACAAAAGACATGTTTGAAATGAGCCCATCTGGTTGTTTGAAAATGCGTAGCATGATCTTAATTTCATTGGTGATTGATTGATTACTGTTATGACAGTATCTCTTCTTAGTGAGGTAAAATTCACAAAACATAGAATTAACCATTTTAAAATGAAAACTTCAGGAGCATGTAGTCCATCACAATGCTGTGCAACCATCACTTCTATCTGGTTCCAGAACATTCTCACGACCCACAGGGAGCCCCCTTCCTATCAAACGGTCACTCCCCGCTCCCCCTCCTCCAGCCCCTGGCAACCACTGATCTGCTTTCTGTCTCTATGGGTTAACTTATTCCGGATATTTCACTTAAATGGGATCATACAACATGTGACCTCTCATGTCCGGCTTCTTTCACTCAGCATGATGTTTTCGAGGTTCATTCGTGTTGTAGCAGGTTATCCGAATTTCATTCTTTTTTTTTTTTTAAGATTTTATTTATTTATTTTTAGAGAGAGGAGAAGGGAGGGAGACAGAGAGGGAGAGAAACAGCAATGTATGGTTGCCTCTCACATGGTCCTCACTGGGGACCTGGCCTGCAACCCAGGCATGTGCCCTGACTGGGAATCGAACTGGGACCCTCTGGTTCCCAGCCTGCGCTCAATCCACTGAGCTACACCAGCCAGGGCAATTTCATTCTTTTTAAATAGCTGAATAATAATATCCTACTGTCTTGGTAAAGTACATTTTGTTTGTCCATTTATCAGCTGACGGACACGTGGGTGATTGCCAATGTTTGGCTAGTATGAACAGCGCTGCCATGAACGTCCATTTGAGTAGCTCTTTTCAGCTCTTTTGGGCGTACACCGAGGAGCGGCACTGCCGGAGTCACGCGAACGCTGCGGCTCGCTTGCTGAGGGACTGCCAGACCGTTTTCCACGGCAACTGCATCGTTTCCTGTTCCTACCAGCAATATACAACGTTTTCGGTCCCTCCACGGCCTCACCAATACTTTTTATTTTATTTCCCTTTTTGTTGCAGCCGTTCTAATAAGTGTGCAGTGGTATTTCTTTATAGTTTTGAGCTGCATTTCCCTAACAACTAATGATGCTGAGCATCTTTTCATGTGCTCTTTGGCCACTTGCATATCTCCTCTGGAGAAATGTCCGTTCAGGTCTTTTGTCCAGTTTTAAGTAGGGTCATTTGCCATTTCGTTGTTGAGTTGTAAGAGTTCTCCATTTGGTTTTGTAAGTATACGCACGTTTGTGCATGCCATTCAGCCAACAGCGTTCATAAACGTTTACTGAGCACCTGCCGTGTATCAGCCACTGGACAGCGGTGGACAAAACAGACAAAAATGCTTGCCTATAGGGAGCTTCTGGTCTAACAGGGGAGACTGAAAATGAAGAAGCAAATAAATAAAATAAACTCTACTCAGATCACAGTAAGCATTAAGAAGAAAGTAAGGTAAGGTGAAGGGAAGGCGGGAGAGAAGGACTTCTTTCCTCCGAGTGGGCAGGGGAGGCCTCTCTCTCAGGGGGAACATCTGGGTGGAGACGGAGAGACAGCAAACAGCCAGCCAAGTACAGATGTGGGAGAAAGCCTCCAGGCAGTGAGAGCAGCCGGTGCAAAGGCCCCGAGGCCAAATGAGCTTGGCGTGTTCAAGGAGCAGGGAGAAGGCCAGTGCGGCGGGGACAGAGTGAGTACAGGGGAGAGAGATGTGTCAATAAAATCAGACATGTGGATGGGGGCTGCACCATGTCTAAAAGCTGGACACATCAATCCACAGTGGCAATTTCTGGGGACCTTCCCTTTCTACTTTACATACTTCTCTTGTGTTTGGTTTTTATAAAAAGCACACATTTCTTTTGTGAGAAAAATTAATATAAAAAGCAATGCATGCCCCAAAATAAAAAATTTAATATAGAAATGCATAAAGAATAAAATTAAAATAAAAATTACCCATATGGCCAGCCCCTAGAGACAAGCCTGCAGTAGGGAACTTGTTTCTCTTCCGAAAAGACAATTTTGTACCAAGAAGCCCATCCTCGGGACACTGCAGGGTCCCCCGGAGACTGTCCCAAAGGCACTCTCAGGAAACACGCAGCTTGCACATATCAAAGCACTCACAGTGCACAGCGCGACCTGTGGCCCAGCCTTCCTGCTTGCAGAAGCACTCCCTAAGGAAGGACCTGGATACTTGGGCAACGTAAAACCGTTACAAGTACGGTGGCTGCATCACCATTTGTAACTGAGAAAAGAGGGAAACAGCCCACATGCCCATTAAAGGGGGAGATGGCTGAAGAAAACATGGGGCATCCATGCAATGGGATTTTAATGCTCTTACAATAAAGATGTGGATCAATAGTTACTGGCAAGAAATGATCTTCTGGTTATATTAGTAAGCAAATAAATGGTTATAAAACCATATGTATGGATGACCCCATTTTGTAATACATTTTTGTATATATATGAATATATAGTATATATTTGTGTATTTTAAGCATACATGTGTATGCTTAAAAATAGGCCACAAAAAATATACACCAATATGTTAACAGTTGTTATTTCTCTGTAGGAATGACAAATGATATTTTTCCTTTTTCGGTATCTGATTTTCTCCACAAGAAGTGGATATTACTTTGTACTTTTAATTTAAAACTAAAACCAAAATAACATGCCAGCTCAGTCCCACCTGGGGACGTTTGCCCTGGCAGTTCCCTTTACCTGGAATATTCTTCCCCAATATCCTCCACTTTCCTCAAGTCTTTGCTCAAATGTCATTTTCTCCAGGAGCCTTCCCTCACCATTCCATTTAAAACTGCCACCACACACCTCTCTCTTCCCACGCTGTATTCACCTCCTTTATTCCATAGAACTTATCAACTTCTAACCTGATATGCAATTTGCTTATTTATTATGTTTACCATCTGTAATTTCCTCCCCTCCCCCATAGTCCCCGGCCAGAAGGTCAGCTCCAGGAGGGCAAGGATTTTTGTCTGTTTTGTTCCCTGTTGATTCCCAGAACCTAGAACTGAGGTTAGCGCATAGCAGAAGTGCAATAAATATTTGAGGAATGAAAGGAAGGAAGGAAGGAAGGACGGAATATAAACAAGCAAATGGTTTTCCTGTACAAAGACTTCCATCCTCGCCTTTCTGATTTTCCAAAGTGGTGTGGATGGGATGGATCTGGCAGGCCGTTGAGGGACAGGTGGCAGAAAAGATGTCCTTCTCCCTTCTCAGATTTCTTCTCCCTTCATTTGCAAGCGAGAAGACAGCTGTGCTGAGCCCTAAAGCAGCACCGCCCCCTTCTGGGAAGTTTGAAGAACTGCAGTGTTCAGCTGTGGCCTCCTGCAACATTTCAAACTGTTAAACCTAGGAATTTGGAAAGGAACCAAGTAGGAAGGTTATTGAGAGTGAGGCCCCGTGTTTTTCTCTGCACAACCAGATAAATCTGCGGAGGCCTCTTCTGGCTGGAAGAGGAGCTGAGAAGGAAATGGGGCCCACTCTCCCACATGCGAGGTCCTGAGTTCGCCTGTCCCAGTGGGTGGATTTCTCCGGTTGAGAAGTTTGGCCAAGACTGACCAGAATGGAAATCAGCTGGCTGCAGTTCAGAGTCCGCTCTCCAGGGATCTTTTTGGAACTTCTGGCTTTCCTTGGGTCAGTCCAGATCTAGGGTATTTCTCAGGTGTTGTGTCTTTTATGAACCCCAAAGATGAAAATTTCCAACCCAGTTTTTACCAAGACTTTTAAACGAATGTGCAAGTCCAGTTACAGAAAGTGGAAATGGATTGGCCACACCAAGTTTGTTCATTGACTCAGCATTTTTACTGAGCAGTCCCTGTTTGTCAGGCATAGTTCTAGGTGCTGGGGATACAGCAAAGAAAAAGACAAAAATCTCAGCCTTCATGGAGCAGATATTCTAGTGGTGGGGGACAGATGCTTAACACAGAAATAAATCCAAATATGTGTCCAATTTAAAACTGCGCTAAGTGCTCTGAGGGAGGAGAACAGGGTGTTGTGAAGAAGAGCAACAGGGGTAGACTTCAATTTTGGGAAGACCATACGAGGACATGTTTTAAATTTTGAATTTTTCTCCCAGTGGCCAGGGGAGTGTGGAGGGGAGGGAGGAAACTTCCAGGTTTTCAGCCTTGGCAAAGTATCTACCCAGAGAGGAATCATTTGTCCATTTTACTAAATGTTTGCTCTGCAGGGAATGGTCTATGTAGCACAGTGGTCTACAGTTACAGCCCTGGGTTCACACCCTGGCTCTGCTCTCTTCGTTGGTTGCCACTTTCTTGTCCCATTGATATAATATAAGGATTTAATGAGATAATACAGATGAAACAATTGATACATGCCTGGCAAGTAGTCAGTGCTCAATAAATGCTAATAATTATTAAAGGCTCTGAGAAGTTCTGAAACTAAGAATCTATTTAACTGGACTTGCTCTTTGACTACAGAAACATTTCGTTGCTGAGCATTTCGTATGGCACTATATATTTTGGGGAAATACGACTTCAGCAATGCTGGGGTGGGGGGCGGGTAGACACTACTTGTTGCCTGCCCCAAATCCATTTGCCATCTTTTTCTTGCTAACAGAACTCTGTTCAGGATTTGGCTAAAAAGCCTTTCTCTCAAAGAAGATAAGCCAGGCTTGGTCTAAACAAGGGTACTTCACTTTGTAATGGCCAATGAAATGTTTGGGGAGTCTCCTGGGGTCTTCTGGGAAAGATGTTTTTCTCCCTGATAAGAAGCAGATGTGCTCCTCAAAAAATTAAAAAATAGAACTACCTGTAGCTCAGTGGATTGAGCACGGGCTGGGAACCAAAGCGTCCCAGTTCGATTCCCAGTCAGAGCACATGCCTGGGTTGCGGGCCAGGTCCCTAGTGAGGGCCATGTGAGAGGCAACCATACATTGCTGTTTCTCCCTCTCTTTCTCCCTCCCTTCCCCTCTCTCTGAAAATAAATAAATAAAATCTTTAAAAAAAATAGATCTACCATAATACCCAGCAATTCCACTTCTGGGTATCTATCTGGAGAAATCCAAAACACTAGTTCAAAAGGATATATGCACCCCTGTATTCACTGCAGCATTATTTATAATAGCCCAGGTATGGAAGCAACCTAAGTGTTCGTTGATAGACAAATGGATAAAGATGTGGTACACCTATACAATGGAATACTATTCAGCTGTAAAAAAGAATGAAATCTTACCATTTGCAACAACATGGATGGACCTAAAGGGTATTACGGTAAGTAAAATAAATCAGACATGAAAAGACAAATACCTCATGATTTTGCTTATATGTGGAATCTAAAAAAAAAACAAAATAATTGGACAAATGAAACAGAAAAAAACAAATGAAACAGAAAAAAACAGATACAGAGAGCAAACTGATAGTTGCCAGCAGGGATTGCAGGATGGATAAAGAAAGTGAAAATGGCCCTGGCCGGTGTAGCTCAGTGGATTGAGCGCAGGCTGGGAACCAAAGGGTCCCGGTTCGATTCCCAGTCAGGGCACATGCCTAGGTTGCAGGCCAGGTCCCCAGTGAGGGCCATGTGAGAGGCAACCATACATTGCTGTTTCTCTCCCCGTCTCCCTTCCTTCCCCTCTCTCTAAAAATAAAAAATCTAAAAGAAAAGAAAGTGAAAGTGATTAAGTCCAAATTGCCAGTTATAAAAATGGTCACGGAGATACAAAGCACAGTACAGGGAATATAGTCAACCATAAAGTAATATCAATGTACGGGTACTAGACTTATTGGGGTGAGCCCTTTATAAGGTATATAAGTGTCTAAATCATTATGTGGTACACCTGAAACTAAGGAAATATTGTATGTCAACTCTAATAGAAAAATAAGTGAAAAAAAAAAGTACTGTACTTTGCTGTGTATTATGCGCAATTTTTGCCCAAATTTTTGAGGGAAAAATAAGGATGTGCATTATACCTGAGTAGTACCTGAAATATCCTGTATCTGTTATTGTGTTTTGTAATTATTAATTGCATAAAATTTCTTATGCCATAGTATGTTCAAAATTAATGCTAATATTCCTTTATAATACAAAAAACCCAAGTATCTAAATATAAATAAATATATCATTGAATTAATAAATTAAAATGAAAAACATTTTTTCCTGAAAGTTTGGGCCAAATACATGGGTATGCATCATACATGGCAAAATATGGTAGATGTGTGTGTAAAGCAACGCTTCCCCTGCTGCACCCCCCACCCCCACCCCACCCCCACCCCAGGATACTTGGATCTGTGGACGCCATCCTGGGAGCATGAAGAGATGTCAATAGAATCACAAAACACCACCAGGATCCCTGATCATGTCCAGCTGCTGAACAACCCGAGAACTGTCTGTTATTTCCAAGCTCCTTGTTATGAGAGAAAAATAATCTCCCATTGGTTTAAGCAGCTACTAACGGATTTCTGTCAACTGCAGCCCGAAGAGTTCCTGACTGATCCAGGGGTCCCAGCTCCCAGTTCAGAATTTAGACGAGCCCACCCTCCTCCGTCTGTGTTCACGTCCACGTGTTTTCTCTGAGCACAGTCTCTGGACGTGGCACCGGGCACAACCGCCCCTCCCCGCCGCTCCCTTTGTAAAAAAGCACGGCTCACCTCAGAGGCCCTTGATGGCCTCTCACCTTCATTCCAGGTCGGATCCCGTGATCCACCCCTCTTTGTCTTTCTCATTTCACCAGTCTATTTTTGTTCTTTATAAAATGCCCTGGCCCCCCGCCAGGATACAGAGGTATTAGTACACACTCTCCCTTAATCCCTCCGGCTCCTGTTCCTTTGTCTAAAGTCACGCAGGAGAACAGGGCAAATGTAGCTTTCTCTGTCTGGCTTTTCCTGGGGAAATGAGACCGCTCCATCATGTGTCCCAACCCCCAAATTCCCTCCTATTCTCCTCACCACACATGGCCCTGGAACTTTCTTTCTGTCTCAGGTCTCAGAGGACACCTACAAAGGAGAAATAGCAAATACACAGCACGTGGCCTGCACGCAC